>LPNX010202922.1:4039-131016 GCA_001517045.1 Pseudotsuga menziesii
AATTTAAATTATAAAAACAAAATTATAAAAACATACATTTAAATTGAAAAATTTAAAACAAATTTTATAAATTTATAAAAACATACATTTAAAACAAATTTTATAAATTTATTAAAAAAAAATTTAAATTTCATTTAAATTGAAAAACAATTTAAATTGTTACCTCTTTGCTCCGACATTGTGACGAGGCTGGGTTGCTTTCTGGCGACGGTCGCTATCCCTCGGTCGTGCTCACTGTTCCTTGGTCGAGCTCACTGTTCCTCGGTCGAGCGATTGAAAATGACGGTCTGGGGCCCCGCGGCCCCTTTTTATAATTTTTTTGAAAAAGGTACCTCGATTGAGGTATATACCTCGACCGAGGTCCATAACTCGTTGAGGTATTTATTAACCCTTGGTCGAGGTTTTAGTACCTCGACCGAGGGTTAATAAATACCTCGACCGAGGGCTTAAACAAACCTCGGTCGAGGGCTTGATAAAACATCGGTCGAGGTATTAATACCTCGGTCGAGGGTTTAACAAGCCCTCGACCAAGGTACGTTTTTTTGTTTTTGACAAGATGCGCTTGCCAAAAAGTGTTATCCACGTCCGTGGATTCACCCAAATATAAATTAACACTATTCTATTGTTGAACATAATATACAGGAAAAACAACCTACTACCCATACACATTTCTAGTACAACTAAAATATCAACTACCAAGAATATATTTCTAGTAGTGAAGACAACTTAGGGAGTAGTGAAACAAATACTTACAACAATGCATCAAACAATGCTAATTTTGAGAATTTTCCACCCAAGAAAATTCACGTAAGGAAACAATAGGATATTTGAGAAGTGAAATCAAGAAAGTAAGGCCTCCTACCTCTAATGGGAACATTGAAATAAGAGATAAATCATAAATATGGCTACGAGATATGAGTAAGTATTTGTAAATTTGCATATATTCCAAATGCATGAAGGAAATAATAGCTATATACCATTTTCATATAAAGCAATGACATGGTAGAATGATCTCAAACTGATAAAAGGAATTAAAGAGAAAAATATCAAGTGGAAAACTTTTTTAAAATATGTTCAAAAACAAATATTGTTCTAAACAATATTGTGATGAGAAGATGAATTGGTTTTACGAGGTAATGCTAGGACATCAAAATATGGAGAAAATCATTAATAAATTTATGGAACTATTAAAATATGTTCCTTATCTGAAAGAAGAAAAAACTAAAATCTAACACTTTCTAAGTTGTTTGCCTAAATATTTCAAGACAAAATTGAGTTTGATGATAATAAAACTCTAGAAGAATCTGTCCTAAAAGAAATATTGTGTTAAAAAAAATAAAGAATCATATTGAAAAATTAAAAGAACTAGAATTAAAAAAAGAGAGAAATCATATTAATGAAAGAAAGGTTTTAATCCTAATAACTTCATATTTCAATCAAACTCAGTTTAGTATAGTAGTAATATTAACATAAATAAAAATCACTCCAAATTTTCTACCTAGAACATAATTCAAAGGGCTATAAATTGAAACAAAATACATAATATTGAGGTTGGGAAACTTTTAAATTCTAGGGTTGGGGGAAGAATCACAACATGATATATTTCCGACACCACAATGAAAATGTTAATTTAGTACATTATATTCGGGAAGAAACTACAATACAAGATGTTGCAAGGAGTCCAAGGATTTCTACAACATTAGATAACTAACACGAATAACACCATTCATCTATCATCGAACTTAAAGGTAAGATTGTTGGTAATATAGTTTGATTACTTGTATATTTAGGATATTGTAAGAGTTATATCTCAGCAAAATTTGTTGAACAATGTTCATTAAATAAAAACAAATATAAACAAGCATGGAAAGTACAACTATCTACCGGTACTAAGAAAAGAATAACTGATCTTATTAAACACTATTCTTTTAAATCAAATGGGTTGGATGCTAAATAATATTTAAATGTCCTAACATTAGGGTTATATGGCATGCTTCTTGATCTGGATTCGTTAGAGAACCATAAAAGAGACCTATACTATTATACAAAAACATTTACTTGCATTCATGAACCCACTCAAATCCAAACAATTAAGGGTATACCTAAAAAAGTATCTATAAAACAAATTTCATCCCTCCAAATGGAAAGAAGTGCAAGAAAGAGTTGAAAATTGTACAAAGTACAAATAAAAAACTAGGCGAAAAGAATAAAGCTAAACTTGCATATTTTCCTATATTGATTAAATTTAAATCTATGTATTTCCTAATGAAATACTGAAATTACATTCAAAACAAGATTTGTACTTTACTATTGTTGGTTCCCCTAGAGTTATACCTATCTCAAATGAAACTTGTAGAATGAGCCCCATAATTGGTAGAATTCAAACTACAGTTGCAAGAGCTTTTAGAAAAGATTCATATTCGACCAAGTGTTCTCCCCTAGGGGGAACTTGTTCTGTCCATATGGAAAATGATGGGACACTCAAATTATGTATATATTGTCAATAGTTAAACAAAGCTACTATTAGGAACAAGTACACATTACCAAGAATTGATGACTTATTGGACCAAGTTAGAGGGGCTACAATATTTTCTAAAATAGATTTTGGTTCTAGATATTATCAAGTCATAATTAAAGATCAATAAATTCATAAGACAACTTTAATTAAAGATCAATAAATTCATAAGACAACTTTAGGACTCAATATGGGAATTAGAAGTTTGTGGTTATGCCAATAGGGTTAAGAACTGAAACCACAATTCAAGTGCCTCGTGAATAATGTCTTCAATCAATTTCTTGATAAATTTGTACTTGTCTCCATAGATTACATTCTTATTTATTCAAAACTAAAGAAGAGCATGAAGAACATCTAAAGATTGTGCTGCAGATTTTGGGAGATCATTAGTTGTATGTGAAGTTCAGTAAATGTGATTTCTACAAGGATAAAAATACAATACTTAGTCCATGTGATTTGTTCCCAAGGAATTGTTATAGAACTTGAAAATGTTAATCATATAATGGAATGGCCTACACTGAAAAAATGTAGGTGAAATTTGTTTGTTTACGGGCCTTGTAGGTTACTAAATAATATTTATTGTATACTTTTCTAATATATCCTATCATATCACCTCCCTTCAAAAAAAAAAGAAAGAAAATTTGATTGGTCTACAAAATGTGAGGACATCTTTTAAAAGATGAAGCATTTACTCACTACAACCCTTATTTTGAAAATAGTTGACCCTTCTCGAGACTTTATAGTTGGTATTGGTGCTTGCAAAGTAGTACTTTTAGGATTCCTAATGCGATATGGTTTCATAGTTTTCTATGAATATATAAATTTAAAAGTGAATGAAAGGAACTATGCTACACATGGATTAGAAATAGTAGCAATTGTACATGCGTTAAAAATGTGGAGACACTATTTGCTTCAGAAAATATTTTTTTATTGTCATTATAACTTAGGGTTGAAATACTTGTTTGATAAACTGTCATGTCCCCAAATATTTGGTTTTCATCCTTATATGAAAATAATTAATTGTGATCAGAGGCATTTTGGAAATCCATTAATGTGGTGGCTTGGATTATTAAATTGTGATTTTTTGGTGACAATATTTATTTATTAATGCAATATTAGTCTAATTGCTTGATGTAAGATCCTATCGGGTTAATTGGGACCCATATGAGGTGTCTCTCTCTCATAAATTATTGAAATAAAATAGCTAAAGGCAGTAAAACCAGCCTAAAAAAAGGAAAGCAACAAAAAGAAAAGAAATAGAAAGTTTCAAGATTCTTGGGAAAAGAAAGGAATAGTAAAAGAAAGAAAGTGAACAAAGAGTCTCAACAAGGCTACAAATGTTAATCTTAGCTAGTGAGGGTACAATTGATGAGTCAAGTGGGTGCATATGTGTTGGTGCTTCCTCCAGGGAAAACTTTAAGGATGTGATATTTATCCTAGAGTATCTAAAGGGAGGCGAATATTGTATTAAATGTCTATTTTAAGGCAGGTGAATCTTTCCATTTTTTAAAGGATAATTATACCTACTTTGTGAATAATTGCTTATTGAAAAAAGTAATTAGATGAAATATTTATGATATGTGTTTTTCTGTTTAGTGAAAATTTAGAATCTCAATTTCAATGTTTATCTAATATGCATATTCCTCTTACAATTTACCTCTTATGTGATTTTTTTCATTATTTCCATACACGTGCATGAAATAATGGGAAAATAACAATATAGGACTTGACACCCATGTATATTGCTAAAAACAATGTTACCAAATATGCAAATTTCAAAATATACTTCAACATAACTCCTAATTGATGGAAATGCATTGTCTTGGTGAATTTAGACATAAATACCGAAAAAGATAACAATTTATGTTTTCTAGAAGTTCATTATGGAAATGGCATAAAAAATTAAATGATTATTCATGTTCTCCATAACTACTCCATAAGGAAAAAAATTATGGATAATTAATAACTAAAAATTTAATTGCAAAACAAATGTTTTGGAAACTTGAGAAATACATATGTACCTTGCCTCTTTTCACTACTACATACATTGTGCCATTTCCAATATTATTAAATTAATTCAATTGGTGTGGTGAGAAAACACCCTAAATTTGTTTGAGTACATCACAATAACTCTCTAAAATAAATAATTAAAGGCTCAAGTATGTAGGATTATAAAGTACAGAAACACAAAGAAGTAAAACAAATGTCATTATATTGGAGGAGACAAACAATAGCAAAAAAAATGATTGTAACCCAATTTGAAAATTTTCAAGGGAAGGTGATTCCACTTCATGATATAATAGTTTTGAGATTGAAATAAATTCAAGTTCAACATGTCTTACAATTGACATAAATATAAATCCATAAGAAATACTAAGAAAACACATCAAATTCACCTTAGAAGAGGCAAGAATATAGACTATCGAGTATATATTGGAAAAAAATCCAATGCAAATTAATTTATACACTATTATTCCTCTTGGAAATGATTTACTGTACCAAAATATGCTAATCCATTCTAATTCCAACCATGCGATATTTATACATTAGGCAATTCAAAAAATAGTGTAAGTAAATGTTGGTTAGTTTTTAGTCACAATCAGATTTACTCTAATGTCTCACAACAATCTTAGATAACTTATCTCAATTTAATCAAGATCATAACATACATTAATACTCAATTCAAAATAACCAAAAGAGACATCCCATGAAAAACACACAGAAATTATTAAGGGAATGCCTCTCCTCCTCAGGAAAAGAACCCATCAAAAAATAACTAAATCCACAACTAGTGATCCCATGTTTAAATTTAGAGAATTTTCTTCACAACACCATATATTACAACTTACAATGAAATATTAATTTTCTTAATCTAATGTTCCTTCACTTATACTAGACTATGGATTTGCTTGGTTACTTGAATAACCAAGCAAGCCCCTTATTGTGCTTGCCTATTATCAGCTAGGGGTATTTACCCCTAATAATAAATGTGAAACTTGAATAATGACAATGCAAGTTTTTTCCTCAAAATAAAACCAACCTAATTGTACATCAATGAGTATTAAACCAAATCCTTCATATAATGTGTTCATATATACACATTGATAAAAAATAAAAATTCCACATGTATTTGTTTCATCTTCTAAATCGCTAAGATGGTTGAAAGATAAACTAGTAGATTTATCAATACTATCTTCATCATCCAATGAATTTTCTGAATCAAAATCTTTCAAAGAGTCAATCATATTGCTTCCCCCTCTTCTATTACATTCTGATGTCCAAAGTGCTAATGCTCTCTCATAAGGAAAGTTGTCGATGTCATAATTTGATATATACAAACGAACACAAGAGACAAGGTTATTGTCCAATCTATTCCTCAACTTGGACTTTAAAAAATAAACCAAGCTGAAAATCTTTTCATCCTCTATAAATCCCAAAATCATAGTTTGGAACAAGTCAACCAATTTAAAATATTCAGATATATTTTCCTTTAAACTATCACTCTTATCTAACTTGGTCCATAATATTGTAATAAACCCATTTGATATAGGGTCTTCTAGTTTTCCAAATTGCTCCATCATAGTGTTTACAAAACACTTTGCTTGTGAACGCAATTTATCAGCATGAAGGATTCCATTAATATGATGTCCTTCGATGACATCTGTATGACAATAATAACCAATCAAAATATTTATATTCTTTGTAAATTCAGAAAAAAAATACTTCTTTGTCCAATGTATGATTCCAAAATTGTGGATAAACAATGCTCATTGCCTCTAGTAACTCATCTCTTGGAAACCTTTCTCTAATTTTTGTAGTTAATACCCTTATAACATTTGTAATATTTGGATTTACTTCTTGAGTGACAACTTGAAATTCATCTCTAGTTACTGGCTTCTCCTTTGTAGTACACCCATGTTTTTGAAGAATATGAAGAGGAACCAAATTGTCACATACTGAAATGCATACACAATTATTTTCATCAAGCTTCAAAATGCTTTGTGGATTTTAAAGATCAATGAGCTCTTTCCATTTTGTAAAATCAATTACATCAAAGGATTCTATTGGTATTAAATATAAATTATCTAAAGTAGACATGCCATTTTTCTTTCCTTCGTATACTCTACTAAATATAGCTATTGTTTGAACAATTTTAATCAACATATACATCTGATACAAAAAGGGAAGGATTCCACATAATGTAAAAAGTGTTTCCACATCTGTTAATTGATGCAAAAGAACCTAGGCTTTATTCACACTAAAAAAATGTTCAACCATAAATCCAACCAAATAAATATATTCATCGTAGACACGCTTAATAGGTTCATATAGCAAAACCCATCATGTTTCAACATTTTTTAGCATCTTCTTCCCACTCGTCAAACCATTTGCAAAATTTTTGAATTCTATAACCCTCTTTGAACTTCTACAAAAAAATCCATGCAAATCATCCACAAGAATATCTACTTTTTAACCAATCTTTCCTTCATAATAATTTTGAAAGCCAAATTTGTTCTATGTGCCATGCAATGTATACCAATCATATAAGGTGCTACTCTTGCCTGCAATCGAATAGAAACACCATTATGGTTTCCTTACATTACAAATGCACCATTTTCTCCAAAACAAACCAACTTTCTAGCAATGTTGACTCCATCCAATCCACTAATATCACATAAAGTATTCATCACAATATTATATAAATTTTCTACACTAGTGCTCTCCTTCATTTTACTCAAAGTCAAAAAATGCACATTTCTCACACATATCTATGAACTAGTGTCTACTGTGGTTACTTCATCTAATGATAAGGAAAAAAAATCAGAATTCTTTATGCTTTCTCCCAAGTCTTTCCTAACTACTTCATCCATATGTTTTAAAAACACCCATCCACTATTAATAGACCAATGTGATGAAGGAAAATTGGGGATTGAAAGGAAGTTTAAGAAATACTTATAATGGACATAATATTTCATTGGCCTTCCAAGTTTTATAATATGGATAATGGTGCTCATTTGCACTATTTTAGATTGCATTTTTGTTGATACCTTTTCCTTGAACAAGCTTTAAAGTGATCCCTTCATTTTCTTACTATGATCATTACTAATGTTCTTTTCATACATTTCAGCATTCTCAACATGCTTACATTCTTTTCATTCTTACACCTTGAATTGTTTTCCACTTTTCCATCAACATTTTCCTTGTAATAAATTTTTTGACAATGCTTCTCAATGGTATCCTTCTTCAACTACATTTTAACATCTCTACCATATCTCCAACTACAAACCACACATTTTACTTCAATCAAATCACCATTTTCACAAGTCACGGGCTCCATGAATGGAAATATAGAAGTCCACTCTAATTGAAATGACCTTCCATAATCCCAAATCCCTCCCCTACATTTATTAGGCTGTCTCAATTCTTCATATCCTTTAGTTAAATCAACCAACCATTCAACATTAGTAGTCAAATTTACTTCATTTTCAATGCAGTTCTCTTATACATATGTAGTTGACATATCAACCACTTTATGTCTAGAAGAATAAAAAAGATGAACTCATCCAGCTTCCTCTTCAATTTCATTTCTCTCTCTAGATGAATCATGTTTTTGCACCCTATCGAAATATGAAATAAATTTTATTTTTTTTAAAGTCATTGTCTTCCTTTTCTCTTAGTTTTCCATTGAAAGTATTCCCTACACAATGTGTTAAATATAAAACAATGTTAGAGTAATATCATAATTAAGTAAACAAAACTTTTGATTCCTACACATTTTAGAAAAACATTATCAATATATTCATTAAAAATGTTTCATGTAATTGTAATCTAACAAACTAAAAACTCTAGAAAAACTTAAAGGCTCATTTTGTTATAAGTTTATCTTACAAGCATTCTTTCTGTGATCCATTTATCAACTATCACTTATTTTTTATATTTTTTATCTCACATAAATGGTTGGTTATTCATTAATTATCTATTTGTTATCCATACATAGTTGCTTGTTATCCATTCATTGTGTGTGTGTGTGTGTGTGTGTGTTACTGAGAATACTTCCTATGGCTTAGGGTACCACAATAGATAGAGTAACTGTAGAAATCAATCCCTTCCAAATATGTAAGAGAAATGAACAACTAGCACTAAAGGATCTCAAAACATACCTTATTCTAGATGGTTGATGTAGATCCCCATTGAGCTTTTCCAATCTCGCTTGTGTTAGCAATTTTCTTTCTCAACAATCAGCAAACAAGACAAGCATGTTATATAATGGTGTTAGACCTACTCTAGCATATATAATCAATAACATATAAGCATTTAAAAGCATCCATAGATTCAATATTCATTTAAATACACATTATTGGACATGAAAAGATATTTCTATTAATATAAATCAGAGATTACAAGAATGACAACCTTTGTCAGCATGTCTGCGAACCGGAGAAACTGATTCCTCCACCTGGGCCTCCACCACTTCAATCGTCCATATATTGATAGAAATATCACAAGAAAAGGAAATCTTGGGAAGAACACAAAGTGCTCCAAGGGACAAAGGGATGCAAACTTAAGTATAATCTTTGGCAACAATGGACTATAGTTTTCTTGCTCCTCAATTCCTCCTCCTTCAATATATCCAAAAGGTTCCTTATATAGTGCTTCAATGGGGTAATGGAAGGTCAAATCCGAGTGATATCAAGGTATATGGAAGGCCAAGAGACAAGTGAATTGGCTCCACATCAAGGAAAACTCCAAAACTATTTGGCCTTTTGCACACATCCCGATGGACGCGGGTTTAGGGGTCATATCCAAGTATATATGCGAGAAAGGGTTTAAAAGTCACATATGGAAAATAAAATGTGTTTTTAGGGATGATCTTGGAAACATCAAAGGTAAAAAAATGGTCCATGGGGTCCAAAGAGTCTGTAGAGGGATAGGGAAGGCCATAAATGTGTGATCCACCATGTGTGGTAAAATCATGTGTCTGATGAGTATATTGCGGTGTACTGCTTTCTGGACAAGGAAAAGGTTGGGAGTCAAATCCCAAAAAACTCGATCCAGGTGCTGGGACTAAAGGCCATACTATTTGAACTCAGCATGATAGCTATCGTAGCTTCACTCCACCAGGCCTCACGACCATTGATGTTCTATGTGGTGGAGTGTATGAGACCCACAGTGTATGACTAGAGCACTGCACTATTGAGCAACATGAAACAACAACTCAGTGATTGCAAGATGGGTAGGGTGAGAAACTTCGGTTTCAACAGCATACTAAGCATGTTCTTTTTTGAGCGTGTACTGGGGCTAAGACCTAGAGTGGACATTCCTCCACACGGAGTTCACAATCTAGCCCAACAATGTTGGGAAAATGTTATGCGTAGAATCGGTGGAGGTAGGGTGGCTAACCCCTACCCAGCGAACTTCTTTCCATGGTGGCAGAGGTAGATCATAGCCATTGATGACTACCTATAGAAGGAGCAAGTTGATAAAGTCGAATTGAAGGATAGCCGACTTAGTCAATCAGCTGACTAAGTCGATGGGCCGACTTAGTCGATTAGCCAACTAAGTCGGTTGGCAGGCTAAACTAGAGATTAGGTCGGCCACCTAAGGTCGTGTCAGTTCACCGAACTGACAGGTAGTTCTTTTTTAACCATTCTGTAATCATATATATTAGGCCGTTGAGCCAGATGAGAACTCAGTTCAGTTCTTTGTGTTGTATGGAATCATTTGTATAATATAATCTGTTTATTCACCTATTTGTTCTTATCTCTTGTCTCTATTTTATATATATATATATATGTTTTAGTGTGTATTATTGGTACCCTTATGTGATCTGTGAGATTACAACATTGGTTCCGTTGCCGGTAGTACATGACTAAAATGTATGCAAATAGATGATACTAGAGCAGGAGATTAAGGACTAGTGGGAACGTAAAGTTGCAAACTATTTGCAGAATTACGCGTGAAGGAATATATTAAAAATAACACAAGCAAAAGAAATATTTTTCATAGAGATGCATGAAAAGTTTGTTGAATCAGTGCCCCAAATTTTGAAGAAATTCCTGGATGAGAAAGCCAGACGGGATTAAGGAACAACAGTTGCTAGAAAAACTGATCCGAGGAGGTAGAACAAACTTGTTAGAGTGGTTTGAAAAAATCGTTAACGACTTCTATGAGGAGCAAGCAGTCGAATATAGAAATTTAGTGGAAATAGTCAAGGATAAATTTTACACAGATCTCACTGAACAATTTCTATGTTTGCTACCAACCTTGTTGTTCAAATTCTTAATTGAGAAAGGAGTAGGACATATTGTTGAACCTCGTCCATCACTTCATGAACTTCCATCAAACTCTACCTGGGTGGAGAAGTAGAGGAAGTGGGAAAAATTTATTGTAGAAAGGGAGTGGGAATACTTCCTAAGCAAATAGACTGAACTATCTGGGCTTTCTAAAAAGCATCAGGTAGGCTATGGGGGGGTAGATGATCATATGTCGAGATAGATTATAGTGGATTCTAGTCGACTATAACTAGATACCAGTCACCAGTAATGAGAAGTCAACTAAAATGGAGCTCAAGAGAATAGTATCATACAAAGGTATGTCGAACATTCAGAAAATATAGAGGGAAGAGAGATAACAGAGGAGGGAAGCAAGACGAGAAAGAGCCTTAGAGATGCATAGAGGAAGGAGTCCTAGGGTGACTGATAAAGAAGAGAATCCACCTAAGTCAGGTCATGACTAATAGGAACAAGGTGTGGAACAATAAGCGTCCCCTATGGAGGAAGAATTATGGATATAACAACCAAAATCTCTCCAATTAAGAGCTCCCAATGAAGGAACAACCCTCTCTCCATTGAATCCGCGTACTCGAATACAGACTATTGACAAAGAAGACCTTCAACTATGATATGGTGACTTTAGTAAATGGAGTCGACTAGGCGTCGACACGTACACTGGATGACACCTCATTATATGTCGACCAGAGGCAGGGAATTGGGTGACATTTCAAGCGGCAACCTCCCTCTAAAGTATCCACTTACTCTTACCGACACATGAAGGAGCACCCTCCCCACTAAACACAGCTTTATAAGACATAGACCATTCAGAACTGTAGGCAAATAGTTGCAGTGGACCATCGACAGCAAAAGTTGACATCAACTGACTGCAAGTCGACGAAGAATCGACAACCGACGGGAATGGTAGTTCCATCGACCAAAGCTCCATAGAGACGAATACACCAATAGCTCCACCACCCTCACCACCACCCCCACCTCCACTGCCACCACCTCTTGAGAGCAGTGACACTGATTCAGACATGGGTCATGGATCGGCTCACATTCCTCTATATGAGGGGGATGAGGACCCTAGATAACAGTCGTTCGTCTACAAGTTGACTTGAGAGGCCAACTAAGTTACAGATGAAGATAGACAAATGGCACAGTTCACAGGTGCCTTAAGGAAAAAGGGCATTGACATGGTACATGACCTTTTCAGAAAGACAACCTAGAGCAACAAAAGCCGAGATTAAGGCACAATTTTTGTCATTTTTCAAAACTCCAGATTCTAAGCACCTAGCCGCAACAAAACTAAAAACCACATCACAAAAGCCAGGGGAATCTGTCCACGACTATGATAAGCATTGGAAAGACCTACTGAGCCAACTGGACTATGTTATAGATGAACAGTTACTAATCCAGTGGTTTCTTGTAGGGCCACCTCAGAAAGTGTGCTGACACATTAGTCTGGAAATGTTAAAAACTTATGAAGATGCACTAACAAAATCTCTTCAGGTGGAGATAGATGAGGACATACCTGCTTACCCCACGGGCCATAGATTGGAAGAACATCTCAAGAACATACAGAATTCTCTAAAGGAGTTAAGCCTCAAGAATCAGGATATCTAGTGCACCAAATGCTCGATGGCCGACCATTCCAAAGATAACTGTCAACAGGAATACAGCCAACAGGATGTTCGATTCATATAAATGAAGTCCTTTTGCGACATTTTCCAGGATCACAGAAATCACTCGATGAAATATTTCCCGTTCAACATGAAGAATGGCAAGGCCTCCTGGTGTGCCATCTACGAGACCAAAATTCATAACACAACCGACTATCAGTTGAACCTGAAGAACTGATAGAACTATCAAGTGGTCTACCAAACTAATGTAGTGGAACAACATAATGAGTAAAACAATCTAGAAAATGATCAGAGATACAATGGTTGACGATATGAGCACCAGTACAATAATCGATGCACAGACTATCGAGGAAGAGGTCGATTCCATGGGAATCAAGACAACTGACCGTGTCGACCTATCCAGTGCTTCACATGTTATAAAGAAGGGCATCAGTATGCAGACTTTCCATATAAAGACAGAACTGATCTCAAATTCTGTACTTACTATGGGGTAGGGGATCACTCACTAGAGGATTTCCCTACCATGCTAGAAAAAATTAATACCAAGAAAAATGTTAATGTCTTGTCTTGTGTGCAAAAAAATGATGTAATAACCACCAAAAATTTACATATTGTAACTAGAGAAGGAACAAAAACAGGAGCTGATAACCCCAGAATCAGTAAAATAAAAGAGAAAAATGTCTATCCTGACCCACTGAAGAAAAAACAAACGTATAACGAAGCAACTAATGTATTCAAAGAAATTGCATGACAAGAAAATTTTCATAACATCCGGCATAACACAATAAATGAATTAATCCAGCTCGTTCAAATAGACAACTCAGTATCCCAGTTCATCAATTTGCTGTATGAAATAAAATGTACCAACTCTGAAAAACAAACAAAGAATATCTATAGCTTAAATAAAAAAGACAAAGGTGATGCCGACCCAATTGTTGACCTGAAAATCGAAGGTTACCACATCCAACAAGTAGTGCTCGACTTCGGCTGACAAGTAAACAACATGACTTGTGACACTTGGGAACAAATGGGCTGACCTCGACTCTATGAGTCAAGCATATACCTGAAACTAGCCAACCAAGGCCTAATTAAACCCATTAGAGTTTGGAAAAACATCGACATGACTATAAAAGGAATCTCAACCAAGGTCAATTTTGAAATCATTGACCCAAAGGAAGGATCCAGTTCCTTACTAGCGTTAGTCAGGTGACCTTGGGGTAGAAAGATGAAAGCATCCATATCCGTGGATAAGGAACGAATCAAATTAAAATGAAATGGACAAAAGGTCATTGTACCCATTCATCCATCTCAAGGGGAACCTTGGACTGAACCTATTGATGAAGACGTCGATGTCCAACAACTCTACCAAATCCACAACAATGCAGACTACACAGAACCAAACATCTACGGAGAACTTCACTTAGGTAACCAAGACTCAGTTGGTTATAATTTAGACTCCGAATTATATGATTGGGAGATTGAGAATTACGAAACACAAGCAAGAGGGTGCTGGACTATATAGAAAGTGCAGAAAACGCCCACCCAACAGTGCTTCATAGTGTCCATTGTCCCAAAAATATTTGAAAATAAACTTAGGGAACACCCTACCTCACAACCGACCAACCTGAGTAATACACAACTACAAAGATATAAGGAATGGGAATCACTAGTCATGCATGTCGAGCAAGTGTCCAAAAATATTGGTGAACATTGCCGACTTCAAAGCCTAGTCGAAACTTTTACAGCACAAGCTACTAGATGGTGCGATACCCATCAGATAAGACTACAAACCTGGACAACTACTTCGAATTACTTTGTCGAAAGGTTTGGAGGAAAGAAGTTAACCCAACAAGCTCATATACCTATATTCACTTAAGGACAGAACCCAAAAGATCATATCAAAACCTGTGAAAAGGAGTGGATAAGACTTGGATACAAGGATGAACGAGCATGGACACACTTATTCTGATCAACCCTCACCGACTTACCCAACAAATGGTATAAGATGAAAGAAGCTAGAGGTGAAACCTTCTTATGGTATGAACGCAAGGAAAATTTTATTAAATATTTCAACTTTATACCACAAAATGAAAAATTGGTGAAAACAACAAAACAAATTAAAGAATTTATACAACCGATCGAAAAAAAACCTTTACAAGATCACCGACAGACAAGGAAATGTAACAAAATACAAACACAACTAAAGCCACAGTCCACAAGATTATAGTTAGAAAATGAAAACATATAAGGAAAAATCTTTAGATGGAAATCCAACCATGTCGAAACAAGAAAACCTATTTGCACCACCCTGAAAATCGAAACAACTAACAAACAAGATACTGACAGAATGACTGCAGCTGACTTCCCTGTCACATTCTCACAGTTCAAAGAAGGAATTCAACCAATCAATGAAGGCAAAGCACTAGAGTGGATAGATGCTAAAGTCAAAACTAAATAATTCGACATAACAAATGATGATCGAACAAAAATGGCAAAAATTGGTGACTACTGGAGCGAAGAATAGGCCACAGAGATAGTGAACTTACTAAAGGAATTTCAAGATGTATTTGCTAGATATTATGAAGACCTCAAAGGCTTAGTCCACAAAATGGGAGAAATGAAAATTGATACTAAACTTGATGTTCGACCTATGAAGAAAAGGCCTTATAAAATAGCTCACAAATACAAGGAGATAATCAAAAAGGAAATTGATAACATGTTAGTAGCAGGCATCATCTACCCTATCAACCAATTAGAATGGGTAAGTCCAATGGTTGTACAACCTAAGAAACATGACCTGACCAGACTAAGAATTTGTGTCGACTATAGGGAACTAAACAAAGTAACACTGATAGACCCATTCCTAACCCTTTATGCAGATGAAATCTTGAATGAAGTTGCAGGACATGAATGCTACTCATTTACAGATGGATTCTCAGGCTATAAGCAAGTGCCAATAGCTAAAGAAGACCAAAAGAAGACAACCTTTGTGTGTGAATTTGGTTGCTTTTCTTACAAAGTTATGTCTTTTGGATTAAATAATGCACCTGTAGTGTTCTCTTGAATTGTTGTTAAAACATTTCAAGAATATATTTACAAGACCATGGCAGTATACTTTGATGACTGGAAAATATACTCCACGCTAAAAGATCATTGCAAATGGCTCCGACTTATGCTGGAGAGATGTCGACAGATTCAACTCTCCCTAAACATCAAGAAATGCATATTTGTGACCCCCATAGGGATATTATTAGGGAACATTGTCAGTAAGGAAGGTATTAAGGTTGACTTTTCAAAGATTAAAATTATCCTCGACCTTAAACCACCAGTAAACCCCAAACAAGTCAGGGTGTTACTTGGCCACACAGGTTATTACAGAAAATTCATAAGATATTATTCAGATATTACCTATCCTCTTGAAGAACTATTAAGGGAAGATCAAGAGTTTAATTAGACAGAGGAATGCCACATATCATTCAAAAAATTAAAAATAAAACTAATCGAAGCCCCCATCCTAATGTTTCCAAACTAGTCAATCAAATTCCATGTTCATATTGATGCATCAAACCTAGAAATAGGAGAAATCCTAACTCAACTAGGAGATGATGGAATGGATTATCCTATAGTTTACAACAGCCGAAAATTAAACAAGGCTGAAAGAAACTATTTGACCACAACAAAAGAAGCCCTAGGAATGGTCTTTGCACTACAAAAATATCGACATTATCTCTTAGCTAATCCATTTATATTCTATACAGACCATCAAGCCCTGAAGTACCTCATCAATAAACTACTACATCATGGCAGGATCTGTCGATGGCTACTTCTTTTCCAAGAATTTGAGTTTGAATTTTTTGTCCTACCAGGAAAATTAAATGTAGGTCCCAACCATTTATCCCAAATCGACACAGGAGAAGAACCAACAGGAGTCGACGACAACTTACCTGATGCACATTTATTTCAAATAGAAGCAGTCCTAGCAGAACAAGAAGAAATAGCTTAGTTCTTGGAAGATGGACATGCACTAGAAGGTATGAGCACCAAGAAAAAGAAGATATTAGCTATGAAGGCAGCTCCATACAGTCTCATTAATGGATTTTTATACAAAATGGGATTAGATGACATCCTAAGAAGGTGTGTACTAGAACATGAAAGAGACCACATTCTGCATGAAGCACACTATGGACCTACAGGAGGACATTTCCAAGCGGACACAACTACAAAGAAAATCCAACAGTTGGGATTATGGTGGCTGACACTGCACAGAGATTACAAAAATTTTGTTAGTCAATGTGACAGATGTCAATGACTTTGTCGACCATTGCCTAGCACAGAAATTACTTTGATATTAGTAAACCCGAGTCTCACATTTGAAATCTGGGCCATAGACTTCATAGGACCATTTCCTATACCAGCAAAAAGAACTGGTGCAAGGTATATCATTACTACAGTTGAATATGTCCCTAAATGGGTAGAAGCTTAACTGGTCGATACATGTTCTAGTGAGATAGCTGATAAGTTTATCTATGAGAATATCATCACTAGATTTGGATGTCCACTAACCCTAATTAGTGACCAGGGGACACACTTTATCAACAAGACTATCAAAACCCTAACCGACCAGTTCCAAATCGGCCACTGTCGGAGTATAGCATATCATCCTCTGTCAAATGGAGCAATTGAAGCATTCAATAAAACATTAGCAAGAGGATTAACTAAAATATGTAATGTTGATAAGGATGACTGGGATGAGAAAATACTTGCAGTATTATGGGCATACAATACAACCTATAAATGATTGACCGACCAAACTCCTTTTCAACTGGGCCTATGGACAAGAAGCAATAGTTCCACTACACTTCTGGAAACAGACACCTATTATAGCTGAAATACTACATGTCGATGTTGAATAGGGAAAGAAGGACCGACTATTTCAACTCAACAAGATGGAAGAGCACTGACTCATGGCTATCCAACACCAAGAAATCCAGAAGCAACAACAGAAAGCATGGCACGACTGCAACATTAAGAACAAAAACCTGTCGGTCGGAGACCTTGCTTTACTATGCAATAGTCAGTTCAAAGGTAAACCTAAAAATCTCCACACATAATGGATGGGACCTTACGTTGTCGAAGAAATACATCCCAATGGATTAGTTCGACTAAGGACGTTACAGGGCATAGTATTTCGGAAGCTCATTAATGGAGCCCGACTAAAACACTATAGAAACTAATCTAAAAAAAAAATCATATAATGACCATAACCATCAACCAAAATCCATAAAAAAATAAAAATTCCAAAAGTAAAATAATACCCTACAGACAGAAAACCATGACAATAAATCACCATCTCGACAACCACCATCATGACCATCGACCTAGCACCATCGACGACTTTCATTGACCACCCACTCCCATCGACCATTCTCATCATTGACATGGATCAACAACTTCGACAGTCCCATCGCACATTCATGACATTGAGCATTGAAAGCAATCAGCCATTAACACACACTCAAGTATTCTAGCTGGAACATCACGTCCACCATTACTACACCCATTTACGCACACATCGACAACATCACCTATAAATACTGGATCGTCGAAGGATCATTCATCACAACCCATATAGAGAGAGCATCAGAGCATCCAATCAACCAAAAGCCGAGAATCCCTTAGTGAAATCGACCACCAAACTGACACAAGGCCCCCCAAACAAACTAGAGCCTTGACCAAAGACAAGGAGATACAGGCTGCGGATACACCTTTAGTTTGCAAAATGAAAAACATCAAAAACACTAAAGTACAGGAAGGCTCATGGCAAAATTTATGGACCAAAATACAAGAATGGGCCTTTGTCGACAAAAATGCCACTCAAGCAGCAGAGAAAAGAAAACATAGCACTATCTTCGCTTATGGCCAGCTTTGGTGGCACAAAGGAAACTGCTGTCAAATTCATCATCAGTCAATATAACAATGGCCAGTTCTACTTCGACCAGCCGGTTGACATCTCTGGAGAATTCATCTCCAAGCTGATCTGTCTCTTTAATGAAGGTAACCCCGTACCAGTCAAAATCAAAGAAGGAATGGTTGAAGAGCTCACTGGGTCATCTTCCGGTAAGAACTTCAAGGGATTGATGATTAGCAAAATCACAACCTGAACGCCATAGATTGTGGCCAAAATAATTGCAATAATACTCAGTCTAGCAGGTTCAGGCAGCTACCTTAAGTTAGACATGCTAGAAGCTGTCGACACCATTGCCACTGATGGATGAATATACAGATGGGGTGAATATGTTATCAACATGGTGAAGACCATCTGTGAGAGATATCAAGAAATGGGGGGAATCATCAAGTTCCCCTCCCTCATCTTATGGATTGTCATGTACCACATCTACCCATAGGGGAGTCCAATCTTTCGGGAACCATCGAATTTTGAGATGTGGAGATTTAAACCATTCTCCCAGTGAGGAACCTTGCATGAGCTTGAGCGCAGGAAAGTATTGCTGGATAAATGGTTCCAACAGCTCAAAGTCCACACAACTAGATGGGGGGTGCCTCAAAACATCTGACAAAATCTATTGGTGAACTCCCACATCTAGCTGGAGCTCGACCATACCTCAGTGTGGTACATGCAGGGTGACAATTCAAATGCCAAATCCCTCAACTACTATCCATCTATCAACCATATCTTCTAGGAATTGTCTCGATAGGCCAAAAAAAAATACCAGTACTAACAGTAGCAGAACAGATCGACTTCTCTATCAAGGAGCTGCTCATATATCAGGAAAAAGAGGAAGACTATGAGCTCAATCGCTATATCAGTACATTTGTGTAAGAGGAGACATCGGTCAAACACACCAATCGACTACAGATAACTATCAAACCTCCAACCGCAAAAAGAATAGAACCCTAGACCACGAAGCCAAACCTACAGCCATAGTAGCAAATAACTCCTCCGACTACAAAAAGTGTCACCTCAACACAGGAGCCAAGGGGGGAGACAGAGCCAAAAAACCCTGAGTACACTGTCACAAAAGGCATCATTCAGAAATTGTCGAAAGAAATAGCAGCAGCCAAGAAGAAGCTCAAAACACGACAACAACAACAAGGTAAGGGTAAGCGCAAGCTTATCCTTTTTTACTCATCAGAAGATGAGGAGGAACTGGCATCCATGGCCCTTGACATCATAGAGGATGCCGCAACAAATAAAGTGCAATTTGAAACCCAGATCTAGTGATTTGTCAATGCAGGAGCACAAGCAGGTCGACCAAAGAAAGCAAAGACTACGACGACGCATGAAAACATCGTTGATCTTGTGTCGATGCCTCCACCCCCATCACCGATGAAAATAACCGAGGAACAAGAATCGAAACCACATTCAGTCAGCCCCCTCAACTTATGCAAAAGTGCGATGCTGAAGGTTGTAAAAGAAAAATTCGACATAGATAGGGACTTGCAGGCTTTCTTTGAGAAACTTCCTGCATTGTTTACGTCACCTCAGAAGATCTCCACAAAAGTACCTATCTTCACGTCTGGAGGAAACCAACCAGGATAGGATCCACAATCCACAATCATTGCAACCATTACGTTGACTTTCAAAATAAATCCTAACAAGGAAGCTAAAGTGATTGCATGTCAGTCCTCAACTATTGCATTGATCATACTTGTACCCCAAGCTGACTTACCAGCCACTACACCGACTAAAGGAGAAACTATGGTTGACATAAACTGACAAATTAACCAAATTTCCTCTGACATAAACTCACACCCTTGACCTGACAACCCACCACTCAACCATACTTCCCCCAGACCAATCACCCCCGACCATTCGCCAACTCCATCACCACCACCACCACCCCCCCCTAACTTAGAGAAAGGCCCACCACAACCAACTGCATCCAAACAACTAGAGGTGGTAGTCATCCCACCTCCCTAACAAGAGAAACCATCAGCCTCTAACCCACAAACCAAAGATCCCGCCTCAACTGTTGCAGGTACACAGGAAGCAGATAAAGAAAAGCATAAGAAGAGGAAGGAGAAACAAAAGAAGGAGCATCATGGAAAGCCTTCAAAGGTCCAAATTATATTGAAGGATGCAAGCTCCCTGACCGACATAGAGTTAGGAAAACTCCTCAAAACCCTAGCAAGTGAAGAAAAGACAAGGAGTGAGCAAAGAAATAAAGAACTCAAGGACAACAACGCAGAACAGGTCGCATTTCTCGACAAATGTAGGAATCTGGCCCAGTCCATCATGCCGAGCCCCATAGATATCGACACAAAAAAACCACTTGAAATGGCTTATCAGCTGTTTGAGAGCATGGTGTTGACCCTCCAAGATCACATTTAGGAAACAAAGGAGGAATAAAAAGAGGAAACTACCCGACTCCTAATGGCACGACACACTGCATTTTCTGAAGCATATAAAGTACTGCAGGATCATATGGAGGAGTTTTTTGTAACCGAAGAAGTACTGAGAGACTGGAATAATCACTACAGGCAAGTTTATCAGCAGACTCAATAGACTCGACAAGGGATTCAAGCATTAGAGAGAAGAAAAACCATTGAGGAAGCACTCAGAATGACAATAGAAGAATAGATAGTGCTTGAAACTACCAAACTGTAGAAACTAGAAAGGGAAGCACATCAGTGGGTACAACAAGCTCTCCCTAACTTAGAGAAAGTCGACATCATCTTCCTATAGATGAAAAGACTCATTGAGACTGCAGAGGAGAAGGACCAGTTTATGGGTCCTGACATGGAGAGGATAGCTGAAGTCTCCATTTCCGAGAAGATGTCGATCTTATTAGGCTTGACCACACTCACCATGACATCCAAAAATTTTTGTAGAGTTGGACAGATTTCCAACATGACCTCGCCATAACAGCCGTAACCATTGTAGAAGTCTGTGTACAGAAAAGACCGACCATTAGACTTCACATCCCACCGCAATAACTATTAAAGACTAGGAAGAATTTTGTAACTCCCTGTTTCTTCGGGATGAAGAAACATTTTTTTCATGGGGGAGATGTAGAAGAAGCAAGTCGATAAAGTCAACTTGAAGGATATCCGACTTAGTCAATCAGTTGACTAAGTCGATGGGATGACTTAGTCGATCAGCTGACTAAGTTGGCTGGCCGACTAAACTAGAGATTAGGTCAGCCACCTAAGGTCGTGTCGATTCACTGAACTGTCAGGTAGTTATTTTGTAACCATTCTGTAATCATATATATTAGGCTATTGAGCCAAATGAGAACTTAGTGCATTTCTCTGTGTTGTATGGACTCATTCATATAATATAATCTATTTATTCACCTATTTGTTATTATCTCTTGTCTCTTATATATATATATATATATGTTTTAGTGTGTATTATTGGTACCCTTATGTGATTAGTGAGATTACAACACTACCCCTATAAAGAGATATATTTTCATGGAGATCTAGACATGCCTCTACCACCAAGAGAGGCATATGGAGACATAGGTAATGAATCCCAAACCCTCTTTTTAAGTTTTTTGAATTATTAAACTTTTTTTGTGTTTTTTGATATATTGACTCAAAAGACATGTTTTGGTGTGACGACAAATAGTGACAATCTGCCATGTCTATGTAGATGTTGGACCATGGTGACCTAATGGTTTCCCTCGTCATAGATATAGGGGAAGAAGAAATGACATCATGGGTGTGGATGCGTAGCGGATGCTCCAAAGAATCCACACAAACTTTGTATGCTTGACACATAGGGTACCGATGGCATAAGTCGAGGACTTGCCTGAGGCCATGCAGTGTCAGGTGGTTGGTGTACCACGAGCATGGGTTTGATTATTTCGATAGCTAGCTAGATCCATGGTGTGCTACGACGATCAGAACCCTCCTCCTCCTCCTTAGTCTTAGAGACCTAAGAGTAGTTCTTTTTGTACTACCATGTATTATATTTTGGTGGCTTGGAAGCCTCAATTTTGTATTACGACACTTATGTATTATGATGTCACATTTTCTGATGTTTTTAGTAAAAAAAATTTATGATGATCAATTTTATTTATTTACATGTGTGTAGGAATGTATGTTTGTGATATGCTTATGGTCTATGAGACAAATGCCAATATAACGCATAGTTAGCATATGAGTCAGCAACTTGATTAAAAATCCTTGAAACATGTATGTATGCTATATTTTTGTAAGAATCTTCGTAATAATATCAGATCCCTAATACGATACGAGCCATTAAGCTATGAAACCACTAACTACAAATGAAGACGTACCTCAAGAGAGAGAACACCATGTGAAATGGCATCCTGCAATAATTCAATAATGGTACTATATTTAGCAACATTGTTCAAAGAAGCATGTAAACATACTCCTCTTCAAGAAAATACTTGACCCATAGGAGTATAAATAACCCAAGCAACTGAAGCTGAGTTTTAAGTGTGATGGCTGGCACCATTAGTGAATCCTACGTAAATGGAAGACTCCATCAAAATCTGCCATAAGAAATGAAAGCTAATCAACAAACCCGATCACCATAAGAAAACCTAACTATGCAATTCAAAAACTGTACAATAATATACAACAATCAGCCCTGGCTAAATATCATGCATAGTATTTTTTAAGATAGAGCCCATTTCTAGGCTTCACTAAGGCTGTCCCTTCATAATCCACCAGCTCATAGGCACCCTTCTCTAACACACATTTGACCACCTAAGGACAATGCCACATGGGATTAAACTTCCCTACCCCCAAGGGTTCTTTAGCTTGATCCCACAAAAATACCAAATCACCTTCACTAAACTTCCTCGAACGGACAGACTTATCATATTGGACCTTAATGCGATGCTTATTTACATCTGGATCCACTAAGGCATCTCGGTGCTATTCATTGAGCTGCTCTAAGTGGACCAAACATTATTCCAATGCGGAGGTGTCTAGTAAAAGCTCTATAGCTAGCTTCAACAAAGGGATTTCGCATTCAACTGATAAAAAAGACTCCACCCCATGTATGAGCTGATATGGAGAGAAACCAGTAGTGGCCTTAACCATGGTTCTATAGTCCCACAAAGTAGGATATAACATGACATGCCAATTCATCTTTCTTTGTGGGTTCATTGGAGAATGGAATTAAGTGATTTATTCACTACTTCAACCTATCCATTCACTTGAGGGTAATAAGAAGACGAGTGCTCCTGCTTATACCCTAACTTTGAAGCAAACTCTTCCATCATTTTGTTCTGCAAGTGCCTACCATGGTCAGTGACAAGCTCTTTTGGAATGCCAAACCGAGTAATAATTTGGTTGAAAACGAAATGCACAACTGTCTCACCGTCGGATTTAATTGTGGGTATAGCCTCTGCAAATTTCGTGAAATAATCGACAGCCACTATAATGTGATGATGCCCCCCAGTCGAAGCTAGGTTGCAATCCATGAATTCAAGCCCCCACTTGGTGAAGGGACCAACGATGATAATAGGATGTAACGAGGTAGGATGTGAGTGCATATTGTGTGCAAACACCTAGAAAGGGTGACACTTCTTAACCACATTAATGCAATATTTGAAGATCGACAGCCAAAAATATCCTGCTCTCAAGATTTTTTGCACTATAGAAATCCCAGATAAATGACCACCACACACCCCTCCATGGAAATCATTCAACACAACCTCAGCCTCATCAAGGGTTAAATGACGTAAAATGGAATCTACCCCATGATGGTACAAAGTGTTATCCACTATAAGGTAGTTCTTAGCTACATGACGAAATCATCATTGCTCATCTCGTGAAAGGTGAGTAGGGACCTTCAACATTTGCAAATATACAAAGATATCCCCTTACCATGGGTCCAAAGTTGAGACAAGGAAAATATGCTCACTGACCAACGTATCCTCATAAACCTCCTCCTCCTCCACACTTGGAAAATCAGATATGAGCTTCACAAATATCAATGATTTCTTCGATTTCACCAAAATGAATTCGAGATTGAACTCTTGCAAAATAACAATCCATTTATTGTATTTTCCCCCAATAATCCTTCTAGTGAGGATGAACTAAAATGGATTGATATGAGCTGCTTGGCAAGGTTCAATGAAGGAGAATGTAATGGCTCAATCTCTGAACCGCATCAACATTGGCAAAGGCAAGTTTCTCCACATGAGAATAATGGATTTTTGCATCAATAAGGTTTTCGCTCAAATAATATATGACATGCTCGTGGAGCTCCTCATCCTCTTGAAACAAAACCATACCAACCATCGCCATGGACGCGGCCACATAAATAAACAAATCACGGCTATAGTTGGGTGGACTAAGCATGGGGGTCGATGCTAAGGCTCACTGTTACAGAGAGAAATTCTTATGGCTTGGGGTACCACAACAGACAGCTTGACTCTAGAAATCAATCCTTTCCAATATGCAATAGAAATTAAATGTCTAACATTAAAGGATCATACCTCGTACTTTATTCCGAACGGTTGAAGTAGATCCCCATTGAGCTTTCCAACTTCAGCTTGAATTGATAGATTACTTCTTCAACAAAAAGTAAACAATACAAGCATTCTATATATCATGGTGTTAGATCTATTCTAGCATATATAATCAATAATGTATAAGTATTTGTCATAATCCAATGGATAAAATATTCGTTCAAACACACATTATTGGACAGGAAAAGGTATTTCTATTAATATAAATAAGAGATTACAAGATACAACCTCTGATGGCATGTCTGTGAACCGGAGAAACTGAATCCCCCACTTGGGCCTCCACCACCTCAATCCTCCATCTCTCAATAGAAAACTCACAAGAAAAAGGCAATCTTGGGAAGAACACACTAGTGCTCCAAGGGACAAAGGGATGCAGACTCAAGCATAAGTTTCGGCAACAATGGACTATAGTTTCTTTGCTCTCAATTCTCTCATATGCCTTCAATGTACCATAGAGTTACTTATATAGCTTTTTAAAGGGGTAATGAAAGGTTGAATCTGAGTGATCTCAAGGCATAGAGAAGGCCAAGAGTCAAGTGAGTCGGATCCATGTCAAGGAAAACTCCAAAAGGATTTGGATTTTGTACACATCCCGATGTATGCGGTTTTAGTGGTCAAACCCGTGTATATACGTGCCTATAGGTTTAAAAGTCGCGTGTATCATTTTTCACATGTTTTTAGGGATGATCAAGGAAACATCAAAGGACAAAAAATGGTCCATGGGATCTAAAGAGTCTACAGTGGGACAAGGGAAGGCCATACAAAGTTTGATTCACCTAGAGTGGTAAAATCAGCTATAACAAATGCCCCCTAATGTGTGAGGTCAGAGTGGTCATACGATGACCGAAATACATTATAAGTCCATCCCGAAAGTGGATTGATGAAGGAACCCAAATGGAATACCAGCAACCCAATCAACATAGTACAATAATACAACTTTGCATATAACTACAAATACATATAGCAGTCCCAGATACATAAGAGTATAATGGCCATGAATAGGAATGATACAAGATATCACATAAGTGGTCCTCGCCACGTACAATATACATAGATCAGAATCTCCATGATGAAGATATACAAAGGACCATGATCTCCATAATGAATGAAGATATATAATAGATCAAGATCTCCATAATGGCTAGAAATGTCTGACATATATTGGAATCAAGTCATGAGAGCTGAAATCTTATGAACAATGGCACTATCAAGGAGGTAGCATATAAGGGATGCCACTAATCTAGAAATTCTTCTACACACACCGCTACGAGTACATATCCTACTATGCGAATAAAGGTGTCGAGGTCAAACATAGTAGTCCATCGTCTGATTATCGGTCATTAATGTATACCGTTAACAAACGCGAGATCACCCACCGATAATGAAAATGGGAATCAAGCTACTAGAGTGCAAACTAACAAGTGTGAATAAGTGTGTTGAGGTTGAATACTTGAGAGGATCCATTGATCAGGGGACATTGATGTATTCCCAAAGACTGTCGATGGCGAGAGAACCTGCCACTAATGACTACAACTCTCAAGGCACTCAAAATGACTCTAGATTCCAATCCTAGAATAAATGATCTGAAGTCGATGGGATAAAATCTACTGGAAGGAGGGCATTAAGGCATCCTCCATCATCCAAAATGAGGTACTTAGTAAAGCTGTATAATGTGGAAGGACTCGATCATAAGGTGCACGAACCAGTAACTATACCAGGAATGGCTGACATGAAAAGTCAAGATAACTGAGGAATGGCCGACTCAGACTTCAACTTCCTTCGATCAAGAGCATAACAGTGTATGGTCACTGAATGAAGGTAGCATAGACTCGACATACAAACTGAGACATTTTTGCGACACAAGAGCCATCGATAGAGGCTCCATAGGGGCTGGAAGCTTAACCAGTCGGTGGAGATAAACTCAAATAAATGAGTACATCTCCTAAAGTCAAACTATAACCCAACCAATGGATGTGATATACAGTGCTCTATTCAAAGGTGACATGACTCGATAGCTTCCACAAATAACATCTTTCCTTGTCTGGCTTTCTGGTTTTTTGATTTTTTTTTGGACTTTTTTAGTCATTTAAAAAGCTTGAAAAAGAATAAAATGGATTTATAGTTACGAACTAGGAGGAGATGAGTGTCATAAGGGAAAACAAACTATTTCCAAGCAGTGGAACATACCTATGCTCAATGCAAGGATATATGTGTAGGATATCGACACTTAAGGGAAAATCCCCTCCCGGTAAAAAGGAAACAAGCTACGAAGGATATAAAAGATGGCTCTGCATGGCTAGACATGAGACAAGCTTAGGCTATATGGATGAATACACAATGTTAGGGGAGCTGGTGTAAATCTCAATAAGGTAGGAAAAACTCATGTTAATGCATTCACAACTTGACATGAGGGAGTCTTGAGGGAAATAGGCTAGTAAAATATCAAGAGGAGTATGAGGCTCTTGTGAAATGTCATGGTAGTACTATACAATAGACTCCCGCACCCTAAAGGAGAAAACGTCAGCATGGGAACCAAATGCAAATAAGGCGCTAACTAGGGTACCCATGTAAGGTGAAGCTCTACCACTCATATCATGCCACTTCTAAAGTAGCAAGAAGGTTCCGTGACATAATACAGTGGGTTCATACCTAAGGTCATGATGAGATGGTCATAAGGTTATGCAAAATGTAAATGGTGATGAAACCTAACCTATATGCCAGTTTAGACATGATACCTCAGATCGGCATGAACGGGTCAATCCAACGACTGAAATGGCACTGAAAAAGGTCCTCTACATCATGAATTATGTCAAAAACAATCCAAAATGGTTAGAAAATGTCGAAACTATAGGAAAGGGGGGTAAAAATTTTCAAATATTTTAAAATTTTCTATAAATAGTAAACAATTCAAAATATTATAAAACATTTGAAACTTTTACCCATTTGAGCTCAGATTTTCCACAATGAATTCCAAGAGATCCAGCCGGCAGAATCCACTACTCTTTCTTCCAGGTATTTACCCATGCTCTTCTCTTTCATTTTGATGCAATTTTTATGAAATTCCATGGTCAATTAAGCTTTATAGGCCAAACTAAAATGGGCACTGCGGCCCATGTGAAAATTGAGGGGTTTTTTGTGTATAGGGCTAGATATATGCGAAAAATGCCCCCAAACCCACATACATACGTGGTTGTTTTGAAAACAGTCACGTATGAGGCTGCGCATAAGGTTTTTTCAATAATCCAATGGAAAAATTTGCAATTTCTTGTGCAGGATGGTACAAGAGTGGAGAGAGCGTGAACATGGTGAGGTAGAGGAAGTAGTAAGGGCCAATCTAATGGATCAACAAGCTCTACATGCATGCAGACTCTACAATTTTTTGTGTCTTGGTGGTTTGAGGGCCAATTCAAGACTATTACAGATGCTGGTGGATTACTGGGATCCAGAATCAAAGTCATTTGAGATAGATGGGATGTCCCTCAATATAGAGGTGGAGGACATATAATTCATTACAGGGCTTTCTAGACAAGGGGAAGTAGTGAACCTCCATTCTTGTGGTGGGCCAAGAGGTGGCCTGACTATCGACGAGTACATTGTGGTGTACTGCTATCCAGATACAGAGAAGGTGGGGATTCGGTTCCCTACCAACGCTATACAGGTGTTGGGCCTAAAGGCCATACTATTGACATTGGGCAGGATAGCAGGCTTGGCATCACTCCACCAGGCCTCACTGCCTCTGATGTTCTATGCAGTGCAGTGCATGAGACCCACGATTTATGACTGGAGCACTACACTACTGAGCAACATGAAACATTAGTTTAGTGAGTGTAAGGTAGGTATAGTTCGGAACTTCAGGTTCAACATTATTTTGAGCACGTTTTTCTTCAAGTGTGTTCCAGGATTGAGCCGCACAGTGGACGCTCCTCTTCATGGGGTTTAAGATCTAGCCCAACGGTGTTGGGCAGATGCTATATGTATACTAGGGGGTGGTAGGGTGGACAACCCATATCCAACTGACTTCTTTCTATGGTGGCGATGACAGATAGTTGCCATCGATGACTACCCCTATGTGGGGATAGATTTCCGGGGGGAGCTGGACATGCCGCTACCACTAGGATCGGCATATGGCGATATAGGTAACGAATATCGACCCTCTCTTTTTAAAATTTTTTGAGTTATTTAATTTTTTTGTGTTTTCTTGATTATATGGAATCAAAAGGACATATTTTTGCATGACAATACATAGCGACATCTACCATTTATGTGCAGATGTAGGACCACGGTGGCCAGAAGGCTTCCCATGGCATAGAAGGAGGGTAAGAGGAGATTCTATCATGGGTGTGGATGTGGAGCAGACGTTCCAGAGCATTCATACCAATTTTGTGAGACTGACACATAGGATTCCCATGGCACAAGTTGAGGACTTTCCTAAGGCTATGTAGCGACAGGTGGTGGGTGTACCACGTGCATGGGTGTGATTATTTCGATGGCTAGCTAGAGCCGTAGTGACCTTCCATGATCACAACCCTTCTCCTCCTCCACAGGAATAGACACCTGGGAGTGTATACATTTTGTACTATCGTGTATTATATGTTGGTGGCTTGAGAGCCCCAATTTTGTATCATGACACTATGTATTATCACCTTTTCGCTTTTATATATAATTTTTTTTATGGTGATCGGTTTATTTATTTACATGTGTAAAAATTGTGTTTGTGATGAATTTACTGTGAATGAAACAAATGCCAATCTAACACGTAGTTAGAATATGAGTCAGCAACTTGATTATTAGTTCTTGGAATATGTATATATGTTATATTGTCAAATTGTCGTTCTAACAATCTCACACATAAGAATCTTCTCAATAACGTCGTATCTCTAACATGGTACAAACCATTAAGCTGTGACACTGCTAACTCCAAATCCAGATGTACCTCAAGAGAGAGAATGCCACGTGAAGTGACATCCTGTAGAAGCTCAATGACGGCACTATATTTAGCAACATTGTTGGAAGATGGCCATAGACATACGCCTCCTAAAGATAGTACCTAACCGATACGAGTATAAATCACCCAAGTAGTAGAGGTTGAGTGTTGAGTGTGACAGCTTGCACCATCTGTGAATCCTGTGTAGGTGGATGATTCCATTGAAAACTGCCAAAAGAAACGAAAACTAATCACAAACCCGATCACGATAAGAAAAAGACCTAACTATGCAAAATTGTACAATAATATACAATAAGTAGCCTTGGCTGAAGATTATGCATAGTATTTCTTGAGATAGAGCCCATTTCTAGGCTCCACCAAGTTCGTTCCTTCGTAATCCACTAACTCATATGCACCCTTCTCTAACACACGCTTGACCACGTAAGGACCCTGCCACATAAGATTAAATTTCCCTACCCCAAGGGTTCTTTCGGTTGATCCCACAAAAAGACCAAGTCTCCTTCACTAAACCTCCTTGGATGGACAAACTTATCGTACTGGAACTTTACGCGACATTTATTGACTTCTAGAGCCACCAAGGGATCTCGATGTTGCTCATCAAGTTGCTCAAGGTGAACCAAACACTCCTCCAATGGTGAAGTGTCTGGTAAGAGTTCTACAACTAGCTTCAAAGAAGGAATCTCGTATTCAACCAGAAATATCAACTCCACTCCATGTACAAGTTGATATGGAGAAAAACCAGTGGCAGTCTTAACAGCGGTTCGATATGCCCACAAAGCAGGACATAACATGATGTGCCAATTATTCTTGCTTTGTACGATGGTTCATTGGAGAATGGATTTGAGTGATTTATTCACTGCTTCTACCTGTCCATTCGCTTGAGGATAGTAAGAAGAGGAATGTTCTTGCTTATACCCTAACTTCGATGCCAACTCTTCCATCATACGGTTCTAAAAGTGTGAACCATGGTCAGTGACATGCTCCTTAATAATCCCAAACTGAGTAATAATTTCGTTGAATACGAAGTGAGTGGCTGTCTCACCATTGGATTTTACTTTAGGCATAGCCTCAGCCCATTTCGTGAAGTAATCAATAGCCACTATAATATGATGGTGCCCCCTAGCTGACACGAGGTTGCAATCCATAAAATCGAGCCCCCACTTAGTGAAGGGACCGACAGTGATAATGGGATGTAACTGGGTAGGTTTTGAGTGGATATTACATGTGAACACCTAGCAAGGGTGGAACCTCTTGATCGCATCAACACAATCTTTAAAGATTAACGACCAGAAATAACCCACTCTTAAAATATTTTGAGCTGTAGAAAGCCCAGATAAATAACCACCACACACCCCTCCATGGAAATCATTCAGCACAACCTCGGCCTCTTCATGAGTTAAACAACGTTGTAAAATGGAATCTACCCCATGGCAGTACAAAGTATTATCCACTATGAGGTAGTTCTTAGAGATGTGATGTAATCGTCGTCGTTCATTTCATGAGAGGTGGGTAGGGGTATTCAATGTTTGTAAATATATTATGATATCCCCATACCATGGGTCTAAAGTTGAGATTAAAAAGTTGTGTTCATCAACAAACGTATCTTCACAAACTAGCTCCTCGGCCTCACTCAGGAAATCCGATATAAGCTCTGCAAAAATTAAATACTTCTTTGATTTTGCCAAAATAAACTTGAGATCGAATTCTTGCAGAATGACAATCCATTTATTATATTTTCCCCCAATCATTCTTTGAGTGAGGATGAATTGAAACAGATTGACTTCGGCTACAACCAATGTCTTGCGAAGGAGAATATAATGTCTCAACCGCTGAACTGCATGTACGGTAGCTAAAGCAAGATTCTCGACATGAGAATAACGAATCTCTGTGTCAATACGGTTATGGCTCAAATAATATATGACATGCTCTTGGAGCTCCTCATCCTCTTGAAGCAAAACCATACCAATAGTCTCTAATGACGTAGACACATATAATAGAAAATCACGGCTATAGTCAAGGGGACTAATCACCGGGGCTGATGCTAGGGCTCGCTTGAGTGCATCAAAGGAATCCTGGGCTCACTCATCCTAATAAAAGGGGGTGTCCTTCTTTAAGAGATGCATGAAGCCTCTAGTCAAATTGGAAAATTTGACAACAAATCTTTGTAAGAAGTATTCCATGCCTTGCAAACACTAAAGATGACGAATATTCTTCGAGGGAGACAACTGAAGTATTGCCTCAACCTTCAAATGGTCGACTCTTATACCCTCTTTAGAGATGATGAATCCTAACAAACGACCTGACTTCACAAAAAATATGCACTTATGAGGATTTAATCTAACTGAATAGTGTCGGCATCTTTCGAATACAAATCTCAAGTGATAGGGATGACACATTCTCATAAGAGAATGAGCAGCAACGTCATCCAAAAATACTTTGATAATTGACTTGAGATAATGGAAGATCAAGGTAATTTCCCACTGAAACGTAGCTCCGGCATTTTTAAGGCTGAAAGGCATTTTTCGATATGCAAACATCCCCCAAGGACAAATAAATGAAGTCTTATGTTTGTCCTCAGGTTTGATCTGTATCTGATTATATCTGGAAAACCTGTCCATGAAGGAAAAAACCTCGCTACCTGTAGACTCATCCAAAATCTGATCAATAAATGGTGTGGGGAAATTGTCCTTAGGACAGGCATGATTCAAATCACGGAAATCAGTACATATGCAGATTGCTCCTTGCTTCTTATCCTCCAGAACAAGGTTTGAAACCCACTCCATCAAGGGAATGGGATAGATGAAATCGGATTTCAACAGCTTCTCTATCTCTACCTTAATCGTGGGTGCTTTCCTCGGATTCACCGCACGCAACCATTGTCGAACAGGATTAGTGTTGGGGTAAGCCTTAATTTCGTGCTCGACAATACGAGGGTCAATATATGGAATCTCTTCATAAGACCAAGCAAAAATATCACGGAATTTTTTAAATAGCTTGGTGTATTCTAGAATCTCAGCATAGGAACATTCCGCCCCAATATAGACATTCTCTATCGTGCTAGGATTGTGAGAGATGTTGATAGGAATTGTTGAAGATATGTTTGCCATGTTTCCATCAGCCATTGAACTAGGAGAGCTTAATGGAACCATAGGAATACCAACTCTCTGACTAAGAACTGCCCTAAAATCCTCACGCTCCAAGCGATCAAGCTTAGGAAGAAAGTACGATCTATGATGGAGTTCCTCCCATGGTGGCTCAACTCTTGACATAGCCTTAATAATCACTTCATCTAAAGGGAAAACTATATCAAGGCAGTCGTGTGCATGAGAAGACTGTACTTCCCATTTCGACAGCACATAAGGGTCCTCCTCTTCCATCCGCGAAGAGGAAGGACTAGGCTCTGCAACACACTCGAGATTAGCTTGATAAGCTATCATAGTTACAGGAAACAACATGTCCATCACGACGGGCTCACTTGAAGTACTCAGTGTAGGAATAATCCAAGGATATTCCATATGAATCGTGTGAAAAGACACCAATCTTGTAGATGTCAAAGCCTCATTGGAAATAGATCCTATCATAAGGATCGGTGCAGGACAACTAAAGCTTCCCATGAGGGATGGATACATGCCTACACCCACACTCCCAGTTGTTGGCTAAGAGTGTTCAATGATCAGGATCAAAGCTCGCAAATATGTGGTAACAGACGGATTCTTGAATTTCGTTTGATCAATTGTTAGGATCTTCTTGTTATGTGGAAAGCATACAATGCGAAACAGGGAAGAAGCAACGGCTTGCATACTATACATCTGGTTCCTACCCAGCAAGAGATTGTAGTCAAGGGGCGCATCAACCACCTCGACCTCTATCACAACAGTCTTCCCTCCCAAATAGAATTTAAGGGAAGGAAGGATGCCATGCGACCTAAATGATCTCCCATCGAATGCAGTTAACATGGTCGCTGATTTAGACAGCTCAGGGGAACCCAGACCCTTCCAATAGGATAAAGACATCACAGAAGCATTAGCACCTTCATCAATCATAGTGCACTTGACAATCATATTAAGACATTCTACGTGAATAAAAAGAGACACATAGTAAGGCAAGCGAGGTTGAAGTCCTGCGGTTTCAAATTTGATCATGGAGGAAGAATCATCATCATTCACACCAAGGGCAGAAAGCAACGCCTTCCTTTGTGAAGGACAACTCTGAAGCACTTCCAATGCAGACATCGCACAAGGAGTGTGGCCCAAATCCTTGACAACTGAATAGTTTTGGGCAGCTCAGGTATTTGGATTATGCCCTGAATTCTTAAGGACTCCCTTCAGAATGCGAGGTGCAGCTTCAGGTTTATCCATAGGTTTCTCAATACGCAAAGGGGACCCTGGTGGATCAGGCTCTTTTCCTGGGCTGGGTTGTGATGAACCATAATCTTTCGCACGGGTCACAACTTTTGCAGCATGTACCATGTTAATACAACCATGACCATTACCCTCCAGTGGATCTTGATCACCACCAAAATGGTCATGGGACCTTGAGTTCATATTTTGATCGTGCGGTAATGGGTTAGTTAGCACAGCTAGGCCTTGTGCCAAGAATATTGAGGCTACCTCAATATGAGGGCACAAGTAAGTGAGGTGATCGTCCTTACATAACTTGCAAGGGAACTTAACCTTACGTTTGGATTGCTTGTCCCCACAGCATTTTGGCCATTCTTATCATTACTATTAGCATTCTCATTCTTATTCCCACCCTTATGAATATTTTTCCCTTTTTTCTATTCCGTTCGGGCTGCTGGTTACCCTTCTAGTTTGATGATTGCACAGAAAGTACACTCACCGTTTGGGAGGGTTGACACAAAGTCGTAGCTTGTCCCGAAGTAGATTGGTTGATTGAAAATTGACTAACTTATTTTTCAACCAAATACACAGGTTTCGCACTTGCACAACCCACAATGCCATCGGCATGTGGTCCATGTTTGACTTTGGGGTCGAAACTAGAATGGAGAGCGTTGGGAATGATATCATATAACAAACTGGATTGAGCATAGATCAAGTCTAGTTCTTGCACCCTAAAAATCTCTTGTTCCTCATTCTGCACTTCAGATGTGGAAACATCCTTCGCTATATATGGCAGTAATGACTTGAGAAACCACTCGAGGGGGAACTTCGGCGGTATAAAGGATTTAATTAACCTTTTTCATCTACACCACTCTTGAATATGATCAGAGATATGTGTGGCTTTATCTTGCCAAAATGTCGACAAAAGTTCAGTACCAATGTCATAACGCACTGGTAGCTAGAAATGGTTAAGAAAAGTCATCGCAAGGTCATCGAACAAAGCGAAAGCTCCCCTAGGTAGCTATATATACCATTTCACAGTAGGCCCTGTAAGGGTGCATTGAAATAGCCTCAAACGAATGGAGTCTTGATGTAAGGAATTCAAAGAGCACCATAGGTGAAACGTAGTAACTTGTTTGGCAGATCCTCTCCTGGTTTTCCCTTGAACTTAGGTATGTCCAAAGGAAGTTTGGTAGGGACAGCTGGCCAAGCCGGGTCATGAGCTATAGGATCATTTTTTAATCTCGACAAGTCAAGAAGATTGAGCGTTGCGAGGAAAGGGAGCCTAGGATGATGAGTTCGATGGACCACTCCCTGATTCATATAGGTCTGATTACCACCATAGCCTTGGCCATAGTGCCCTCCTCCCGTATGACCCGTATAGGGTGGTGTGGAAACACCATAGTGTGATGGACCTTGACTATTAGGAGCTACAAAGCCGTAATTAGAAGAGTAAGAAGGTTGTTGATACCCGCCCCCATAAGGTGAAGAACCCTATCCATACTGCATCGCATAATAGGGTCCATAAGTCATCGCATGCGATGTCCCATGGGACACTCCATAAGTAGGAACATACATTCCAGAAGTAGGAATATACATTTTGGAAGTAGGAATGTGACCTCTAGAAGTATGAGCATGACCTCTTGAAATGGCAAGAAGTGAATGAAGCTGAGACACAACCGGTCTAGTAACCATAGTACGGACATAACTCATAGCAATGTTTCGGCCCAAAGGACCACGTGAATAAGGTGGAGGGTGAACATTTGAAGAAGTAGGGACCAAGGATGGAGGAACCTGAGTAATAATGTACATACTATTCCCTATCGTTACCCATCTCAGGTCTAGTATCCTAATAGGATTGCTAGCCCTAGACCTAGGAGGAATATGTGATGTAACTTTCACCACTAGGATGGAAGGTGAAATGTGACTAGTGCTCCTAAACCTCTCTGCATGGTAAGGAATGAGAGTGCCCCCAGGCATAGTGTTAGGCTCGAAGTCATATTCGACATGAAATGCCAAATCATGTGTAGGAAAACCAGACATACCATAACTACCATAGCTAGTGCTTGCAGGTTCAAAACGAGTCTCAGAATCCTTCGGCATTCCATACCGGTAATGCATCAATGGGGAAGCAACCCTAGAGTGAGTAGGTCTATCATGAAAGGTTCCTATCTCTAAAATCATAGGACCTAACTCAGCCAAGTCGGGTGAAGAATCGTAAGTAGGAGTAAACTCCCCATCGTCAACATGAATGGGAGAAGGTGGTTCAAGAATATCCTCTATATGGTCTCCCATGGTGTGTGAATCAATGTGTGATATAGTCTGCCTGGAATGTCTAGGTCTCTCTCCCAAAGGAGGAGGATAAGTAGAAGGTAGATGTCCTACTAAACGACGAGAACGACGAGGAGCCGCACCCGAATCCACAATGACTCAAAAATTAAAAAAGACTCTCTATTTACGCAAACCCTAGGAAAAATATCATGCACAGAGAAACCACTAATAAAATCTAAAGCCAAATGCAAGCAAACAAGGGCTAGATAAGTCATCTCTTGAATGAAGCAGGTATGTCTCGCCTAGGAGAGGCTTGAGACTCCCATACACAACAAGGGGAGGTACGTAACCAATTATTGTGGCCCTCAGCTTCAACACATAAAGCGACTATGCTATCTGACCCAAACCTAACCAGGACACCCATAGAATAACCCATGAAAAGTACCCCCTCGATATCCTAGGTAAGGCCACTAAGGTCACCTCAATATAATCAATGCTCAGGAAGACATTCGCAGGCAGGATTGACCGTATGGGCAGGGTAGCAAAGCCCAAAAATCTCGAAAGAGCCCCTATATATGAATACAATCCTGGAAATATCTCCGATGCTACTCAGTTATGACTAGGGGTCATCCCAATCAATAACCACTCACACTGCCTTGTGCTTAACTCCCTCTTGAGAGGAGGATCCTGAGAAACACTAGTTATACCAAGGATTTCACACACTCACCTGGACAGACACATACATGTTGTTGTTTAATGGTCTTGGAGAATTTACTCACAATGAACTATTCCAAGACCCTAAAACCTAAGCTTGTTGGTGCACCCTAGAAAAGAAAAGAGTGTAATTCATTTTAATTTAGCATTGATTTTAATTGGCTTTATTACTCAAAATAGGGATATGACCGTGCAACTAATGGTGTTATGACACAACATGAAGTAAAATGCACACCTAACAATCAATGCAAATGCATTGTGTCCATGAAAATAGGGTATGATACTATGTGAAATGCACAATTTTTCTTCAAATGATGAATGCAAGCTTTCCTATATGAAGTCCTAACTAGTACTCCAAAGCAAATCTAGTGCAAGTACAATGCAAAATGCAAAATGCAATGCATGTTGATAAGGAAATGTTTTTGGATTTTTTGAAATAAAATGAGATACAAAAAGAAAAAGAATGATTCTATGACCCCTAGACTCTGTAAGCACACTCAAATAGCACTCAAGCAAAGCACTAATGTAAAAGAACACTAATGCGCTAATCCCAAACAAAAACTCTAAAATGCCATGACAAGAACCTTCTTAAAAAAAAAATTAGCCTAAAAAAAACGTTTCTGGTCAGAAACAGAGGTATAAACAGACTTAGGCAGTGCCAAAGGAGACTCTGCAAATATCAAACTTCACCCAGCAACCATTTAACTTCCACAAAAATTCAAAACTAAGGGCATACATGATTGTCCGTAGTAAACCCGTGTGTATACGCAGAAATAGTAGAGAAACTCGGGTGTATACGCAATTGTGAGTTAAAAACTCATGTACAGGATGAAAGGTGCATAAAATTGAGGAAAAAAGACAAGCTGAGATAAACTTCATACCAATCATACACTACCAGGCATACATGCCCCCAGACTCGACATAGAAGCAAGAGAGAAAGAGCAATTCAAATTCATTGAATGTCGATAAAACAACCCCCAAAGGAAAACTACTAGGAACTCCCCAGTAGAGTCTCCAATTCTGTTACGGAGAGAAATTCCTATGGATTGGGGTACCACAACAGACATCTTGACTCCAGAAATCAATCCTTTCCAATATGCAATAGAAATTAAATGTCTAACACTAAAGGATCAGACCTCGTACCTTATTTTGGATGGTTGAAGTAGATCCCTATTGAGCTTTCCAATTTCAGCTTGAATTGATAGACTACTTCCTCAATAACAAGTAAACAATACAATAATTCTATATATCATGGTGTTAGATCTATTCTAGCATATATAATAAAAAATGTATAAGCATTTGTCATAATCCAATGGATAAAATATTCATTCAAACACACATTATTGGATAGGAAAAGGTATTTCTATTAATATAAATAAGAGATTACAAGATACAACCTCTGATGGCACATCTGTGAATCGAAGAAACTAAATCCCCCACTTAGGCCTCCACCACCTCAATCCTCTATCTCTCGATAGCAAGCTCACAAGCAAAAGGAAAGCTTGGGAAGAACACACTAGTGCTCCAAGGGACAAAGGGATGCAGACTCAAGCATAAGTTTTGGCAACAATGGACTATAGTTTCTTTGCTCTTAATTCTCTCATATGCCTTCAATGTACCATAGAGTTCCTTATATATCTTTTCAAAGGTGTGATGAAAGGTCAAATCCAAGTGATCTCAAGGCACAGGGAAGGCCAGGAGTCAAGTGAGTCAGATCCATGTCATGGAAAACTCCAAAAGGATTTGGATTTTGTACACATCCTAATGTACATGGTTTTAGTGGTCAAACCCACGTATATACGCACTTATAGGTTTAAAAATCATGTGTATCATTTTTCACTTGTTTCTAGGGATGATCAAGGAAACATAAAAGGACAAAAAATGGTCCATGGGATCTAAGGAGTCTGCAGCGGGACAAGGGAAGGCCATACAAAGTGTGATTCACCTAAAGTGGTAAAATCATATATAAGACTCGCTTAAGAGCATCAAAGGACTCTTGGACCCACTGATCCCAGTAAAAAGTAGTGTCATTCTTTAAAAGACGCATAAAGCCTTTAGTCAAATTGGCAAATTAACCATGAATCTCCGCAAGAAATTTTCCATGCCTTGCAAACACTGAAGATGTCTAATATTACACAGGGGATACAATTGAAGTATTGCCTCAACCTTTAAGGGATCGACTCTTATACCCTCCCTTGACATCATGAACCCTAGAAAGTGACCAACAGTCACACAAAAGATGCACTTATGAGGATTTAACCTAACCTAGTAATGGCGGCGTATTTCGAATACAAATATCAAATGGTATGGATGATGCACTCTGAGATGAGAATGAGCAACAAGGTCATCCAAATACACTTCTATAATTGTTTTGAGATCATGAAAAATTAAGGTCATAGGCTATTAAAATGTAGCTCCGACGTTTTTAAGACCAAAAGTCATCTTCCGATATGAAAAAGTACCCCAAGGACAAATAAATGCAGTGTTATGTTGATCCTCGGGTTTGATATGAATCTCATTATATCCATCAAGACTGTCCATGAAGGAGAATACCTTGCTTCCCACACACTCATCCAAAATATGGTCAATAAATGGTGTGGGAAAATTATCCTTAGGACAAGTACGATTTAAATCACGGAAATCAGTGCATATATGGATTGCTCCATGCTTCTTATCAACTAGAATGGGATTTAAAACCCACTCCATCAAGGGAACAAGATAGATAAACTGACTTTTAACAACTTCTCTATCTCAGCCTTAATAGTAGGTGCTTTTCTAGGATTCACCACACGCAAACGTTGTCGATCTGGCTTCACATTGGATAGGTCTTAATGTCATGTTTGACAATACGAGGGTCAATACCTAGAATTTATTCATATGACCAAGAAAAAATGTCATGAAAATATTTAAATAGCTCAGTATACTCCTTGATATCATCAGGGAAACAATTCTCCCCAATGTAGACGTTCTCAACCTTGCCAGGATCGCGAGAAATATTGATAGGAATAGTAGGTGATAAATTCGCCATGTTCCCATCAACCATCTGACCAGGAGAGATCAATGGAACCACAAGACTACCAATCTTCTTGCTAATAATCTCCCTAAATTCATCACACTCCATACGAGCTAGGGAATAAAATATGATCGATGATGTAACTCTTCCCAAGGTGGCTCAACCCCAAACATGACCTCAATAATGGCTTCATCCGATGAAAAAACATTGTCAATGCAATCTTGTGCATGAGAGGAATTAACTGCCCATGCAGGAAGCATATATAGGTCCTCCTCCTCTTTCCATGAAGAGGAAGGACTAAGCTCTAGAACACGATCAAGTTTTTCTTGATATTCTACCATCGTTGCAGGGAATGACACATCTGTTTCGATAGGTCCATTCAAAGGACTCGGTGAAGGAAGAATTCAAGGGTCTTCCATATGGGTAGTGCAAAAAGACACTAAATTCAACAAGGATGAAGCCCCACCAAAACTATATCCGATCATAAGAATGGGCGTAGAACAACTAAAGGTTCCCATAAGAGAAGGATACATACCCACACCCACACTCCTAGTTGTCGGCTGAGAATGATCAATAATTGGGATAGAAGATCCCAATTATGCACTAACACTCAAATTATGGAATGATGTCTAATCAATCATAATGATATTCCCATTAAATGGAAAGCATACCACTCGAAATAGAAAAGAGGCTACGGTTTGCATACTATACATCCGATTTCGGCCCAACAAAAGATTATTGTCAAGCGGTGCGTTAACCACCTAGAACTCAATCATGATGGTCTTCCCTTTCAATTAGACCTTAAGAGAAGGAAGAATCCATGCAGCCGAAATGATCTACCATCAAAAGCAGTAAACATAGTAGCCGATTGAGACAACTCGAGAGAACCCAAACCCTTCCAACATGACAAAGACATCACGGAAGCAGCAACACCTTCCTCAATCATAGTGCATTTGATAGTCATATTCAGACACTCTACATGAATCAAAAGAGACACATAGCAAGGAAAGCGAGGTTGTAGTCCCATGGTTTCAAATTTAATAATGGAAGAAGAGTTATCATCATTAACCACAAGAGCAGAAAGCAAGGATTTCCTTTGCGGAGGACAACTTTGAAGTACTTCAAGCGCAGACATCGAAAAAGGAGTTTGGCCCAAATCCTTGACAATGGAATAGTTCTGGGTGGCTCAGGCATTAGGATTATTCCCTGGATGCTTTAGTACTCCCTTAGGAATGCGAGGTGCAACTTTAGGTTTATCCATAGGGTTTTTGATATGCAAAGGGATCTCGGGTGGAGTGGGTTCTTTTCCAAGGTCTAATTGTGATGAACCATAATCCTTCGCATGAGTCATAACCTTAGTAGCATGCACCATATTGATGCAACCATGACTAGTATTGACTTCCATCGGATTTTGATCTCCACCCAATGTGCAATGAGGATAAATGGTCCTCGAGTTCATATTTTTATTGTTGGGTAAAATATTAGTTAGCATGGTTGGGCCCTATGCTATGAATCTCAAGGCATCTTCAATATGAGGGCACAAGTGAGTGAGGTGGCCCTCCTTACACAATTTTCAAGGAAACTTTACCTTACGTTTATACTGCTTATCCCCCCTAGCATTACAAGAATTCTTGTCATTATAATTAGCATTTTCACTCTTGTTCCCACCCTTACGATTATTTTTACCCTTTTTCTTATTCCTTCTGGGCTGCCAGTTGCCCTTCTGGTTCAATGATTGCACAGAAAGTACACTCGCTATTTGGGTGGGTTGAGATGAAGCCATGGCTTGTCCCGATGTGGATTGATTAATAGACAATTGGATCACTTGTTTTGCAACCAAATCCACAGGTTTTCCACTTGTACAACCCACAATGCCATCAACATGTGGTCTAGGCTTGATCTTTGGATCGAAACTAGATTGCAGAGCATTAGGTATAATCTCATACAAAAGTCTGGATTGAGCGTAGATCAAATTCAACTCTTGCACCCTAAAGATTGCTTGTTCCTTGTTTTGGACTCCAGATGTAGAAACATCCTTTGTGATTTAAGGTAACAAGGACTTGAGGAACCACTCAAGGAGAAATTATGGTGGTATAAAGGCTTTAATCAATGACTTCCATCTATGCCACTCTTGAATATGATCTGAGATATGTGTGGCTTTGTCTTATTGAAATGTCGACAAGAGTTTTGTACCAACGTCTTAATGCACAGGTAGCTGAAAGTGATTAAGGAAAGTCATGGCAAGGTCATCAAATAAAATGAATGCCCCCCTTGGTAACTCTATATACCATTTCACTGCAGGCTTGATGAGGATGCATTGAAATAGTATCAAATGGATTGAATAATCGTGTAAGGAATTGGAAGAGAATCAAAGGTGAAAAGTAGTGACATGCTCACTAGGATCTTCTTCAACTTTGCCCTCGAACTTGGGAATGTCCGAAGGAATCTTGTTAGGGATGGCCGACCAGGCTGGGTCATGAGATACTGGATCGTTCATAAGTCTTGATATGTCAGGTAAGTTCAAAATTGGGAGGAAAGGGATCTTAGGATGAGTCGGTCTATGCCACTCTCCCTGATAGTTTTGGTTCATGTAAGGCTGATTGTTATAAATACCATGGCCTTAGCCATAATATCCTCCTCTCATTTGACCCATATAAGGATGCATGGAAGCATTATTATGTGGTGTACCTTGACTATGTCATGCTACAAATCCATATTTGAATGAGTAAGTAGGTTGTTGATACCCATACCCATAGGGTTGATAGTTTTGTCCATACTACAGTCCATAAGATTGTCCATGAGAAGCTCCATAAGGTGTCCCATGGAATGTCCCATGAGAATCTCCATATCTAGGGATATGGGGAACTCCTTGCGATGGACCATTAGATGATCCAAAAATAGGAATATGACCTCCCAACACAATTGGAGGTACTTGACTTTGAGATACTACCGTGTGAGTAGTCGCAGTACGAACATGGCTAGTAGCGATATTGTGGCTTGAAGGACCACATGAATGAGGGGGAGGAAGGGTTGTCAAAAATGCATTCGAAGGAGTAGGTTTCGAGGAAAAAGGGACATGTGAAGGGATGTAATTGGTGTTCCCTATGGTCACTCATCTCTGTTCTGGTATCCGCATATGAGTAATAACACTAGGTCTAGGACGGACATGTGAGGTAGCTTCCACGACTGGGATGGAAGGCACAATGTGACTAGTACTCCCAAATCTCTCTGCATATAAAGGAATAGGAGTTCCCTAGGGTGTAGTGCTAGTTCAACTTGTGACTCGAAATGATGTGCTGGATTAGGTGCATGGATATCAGACATGCCATAACGAACATGACTAGTGCTTGTGGGTTCATAATGAGTCTCATCGCTTGGTAACCAATACCAACGACATGTGAATGAGGGATCATAACCAGAATGTGAAGGTATTTCTTGGTGAAGGATCATATATAGGAGTAGAATCTAAATCCCCAACCTCATGAGGTGGAGAAGACATCTTAGGAATCTCATCCTGATGATCTCCCATCGTGTGTGAATCAAAGTGAGAAGTAGTTCACCCAGACTGTTTGTTTCTCTCTCCCAAATGAGGAGGAGACGTGGAAGGTAGAAGTCCTACTAAACAACAGGAACGGTGAAGTGTCGTTCTCGAATCCACAATGACTCAAAAATGAAAAAGACTCGATATAATTACTCAAAACCTAGGAAAACTAGTGTGCACAGAGCATACACCTATAAAATGTAAAGCCAAATTGCAAGCAAACAAGGGTAGGATATGTTAGCTCCTGAATGAAGCAGGTATGTCCCTCCTAGGAGAGGATTGAAACTCCCATACACAAGAAGCAGAGGTTTGTAACCAATTATAGTGGCCCTTAGCTTCAACACATATAGCGAGTGTGATGTTCGACCCCTAACTGGCTAAGACACCTGTAGAATAACCTTTGTGAAGTACCCCCTCAATAATCTAGGTAAGGAAACTAAGGTAACCTCAATATAATCAATGCTCAGGAGGACAGTTGCAGGTAAGATTGATTGTATGGTAAGAGTAGCAAAGCTCAAAACTCTCAAAAGATCCCCCAGATATGAATACAATCCTGAAAATATCTTCGGTGCTACTTAGTTATGACCAGGGGTCATCCCAATAAATAACCGCTCACATTGCCTCATGCTTAATGCCCTTGTAAGAGGAGGATCCTAAGAAACACTAATTATATAAAGGAATTTCACACTCTCACCTATACAGACACAAATGTTTCATTTAGTGGTTTTGGAGAATTTACTCACAATGAGCTATTCCAAGATCCTAAAACCTAATCTTGTTGGTGCACGCTATAAAAGAAAAGAGTGTAATTCATTTTATTATGCTTTGATTTTAATTGGCTTATTACTCAAAAAGGAAAATGGTTGTGCAACTAATGATGTTATGATGCAACAAGAAGTAAAATGCACACCTAATAATCAATGCAAATGCACTGTGTCAAATGAAAAAAGGGGTATCCTACTACGTGAAGTGCAAAATTTTCCTTCAAATGAATATGCAATCATTCCTATATGAACATATGACTAATACTCTCCAAGCAAACCTAATGCAAGTACCATGCAAATGAAAAAATGCAAACAATGCATAATGATGGAAAAACCAAATATTTTTGTATTTTTTGAATTAGAATGAGATAAAAAGAAAAAGTATGACTCTACAACCCCCAGAATCTGCAAGCACTACCAGACAACACCCAAGCAAAGCACTAAGGTAAAATAGACCTAATGCACTAATCCCAAAACAAAAAATAGAAAATGAAATGACGAGAACATTTTCAAAAATTTAAACTAAAAAAGCGTCTCTGGTCAGAAACAGGGGTGTATACATACTCAAGAAGCATACAAGAAGACTCAAAAATCATCCAAACTCACCCAACAACACTTAATATTCCCCAAAAAGGCAAAACTTAGGGCATACACGACTGTGTGTAGAAAACCCACGTATATATGCGGCTATTCTAGGAAAAAACTGCATGTACACATGAATGTGAAGAAAAAACCCATGTACAGGAAGAAAAAGAGATAAAAAAGAAAGTAAACAGACAAGCTGAGACAAAATTTACTCCTGTCAGACACTACTAGGAAAACATGCCCCTAGACCTGACTTAGAAATGGAGAAATTAGAGCAATTCAAGAACATTGAATGTCGATAAAACCCCCAAAGGAAATGACTAGGAACTCCCTAGTGTGGTCGCCAATTCTGTTACAATGAAAACTTCCTATGGCTTGGGGTACCACAATAGACAGAGTAACCACATAAATCAATCCCTTCCCAATATGCAAGAGAAATAAATATCTAACACTAAAGGATCTCGAAACATACGTTATTCTAGATTGTTGATGTAGATCCCCGTTGAGCTTTTCCAATCTCACATGTGTTAGCAATTTTCTCTCTCAACAATCAGCAAACAAGACAAGCATGCTATATAATGGTGTCAGACCTACTCTAGCATATCTAATCAATAACATATAAGCATTTAAAAGCATCCATGGATTCAATCTTCATTTAAATACACATTATTGAATAGGAAAAGATATTTCTATTAATATAAATCAGAGATTACAAGAATGACAACCTCTGTCGGCACGCCTGTGAACTGGAGAAACTGAGTCCTCCACTTGGGCCTCCACCACTTCAATCCTCCATATCTCAATAGCAATCTCACAAGAAAATGCAAGCTTTGGAAAAACACAAAGTGCTCCAAGGGACAAAGGGATGCAGACTCAAGTATAAGCTTCAGCAACAATGGACTATAGTTTTCTTTCTCTTCAATTCCTCCTCCTTCAATGTATCCAAATGGTTCCTTATATAGTGCTTCAATGGGGTAATGGAAGGTCGAATCTGAGCGATCTCAAAGAATATGGAAGGCCAAGAGACAAGTGACACAACTCCACATCAAGGAAAACTCCAAAAATATTTGGCCTTTTGCACACATCTTGATGTACGTGGGTTTAGGTTTCATATCCGCGTATATACATGAGAAAGGGTTTAAAAGTCACGTATTGTAAATAACATGTGTTTTTAGGGATGATCTTGGAAACATCAAAGGTACAAAAGTGGTCCATGGGGTCCAAAGAGTTTGTAGATGGACGGGGAAGGCCATAAATGTTTGATCCACCATGTGTAGTAAAATCAGCTGTAACAATATATATAGTTATACTTTCTATAAATTTGTATTCACATCCTTGTTTGTAGATGAAAAAGCATAGGTCGTAGTCTGCCCCAAATCTCAAATAAATATGCTTAATCAATGCCTATCGACCTAACAACTTGTTTAGCTAGAAGAAGACTGTGAGAACATATAACTTAAAGCATAGAGAATATATAACTTAACTTGTAATCTATTGACATGAGTTTGACACAAGTCAAATAATTGTACTATTTATATATAATATGATAATATTTTAATTTGAAAAATTATATTTAAAAATAAAAACTTTTCAACATTTTTAATAAGGAATAGAATTTAATTCTATTTAAGAAATAAATTTATTGTAGTTATTGGTAAAACACAAATAAAATAATTTTCTCACATATTATGCAAATAACATTTTAAGATATGCCATCCCTATAGTAATACTTGAAAATAAAAATAAAAAATACAACTCCACATAGTAAAATAATTGTCTTCCAAAATAGAACATTTAAACACGACACATATGATGTGAGATTGCTATATCCTTCGACATACATCGACACTGGACAACAATATCATTATTTATGATAAAGCATGACCATTTATTTATAAAACAATGCCATAGAAGGATTTGTTGATGATGGAGAAAACTAGTTTAGCTGTAATTATTACTTTACTTTTGATAATTAGAATAAGCAGCACATTCCTTGGCCTCAAACCCAATTCTTTACTTCTCCATGTCGTAAACAAATTGGAATTTTCACTGTTGAAAACACCAAAGGATTGCTGAAGGTCCATAGTAATCCACATCCTCGGAACTTTGAAGTATAAGGAAATGAACTTCAGAAGCAGCATCCCCATTTCAAAGCGCAACAGAGAAGGCATAGAAGTGATTTTTTAGAAGGTAAAATAAACGTATCATTTTTTTGAAATAAAATTTTATGGTCGGGAATCCCTCATACTTTTGTGAAACAGGGACAAGATAACAAAAATGAAAAGAAGCATGTTTCTCGTACAATCGATATCTAGGATACAGAATTATTGCTTCTAAAATGCTCAGGAATTCCTTCTAGAGTATTTCGTAGAAATGAGTGTAGGTGGTACCACTTTCAATAAGCATACCTCCATTGCCATTTGAATCGAATTTACTCAAGTTCAATGGCAGTTCTAATTGTATGTTATCAATGTTGATTCCTAGAAAACCAATGTAATAGAAATTTGGATACATTGGATTTCTAAGCATTGGAGTATACTATATCACTAGTCCAGAAGAAGCTTTTAACTCTCATTTATACTATACTCGAGTCGAGAAAAATTTAAAATATAAATATCTTCTCTTTTTCATGAAACAAAATTTCAATTAGGTTTTGAAAAAATTAAAATATAAATTTTGTGTCTTTAAAATATAAATTTCTTATCTTCTTTTTGAAAGAAAATTTCATTTAGGTAATAACTAACATATTTAATAAAATAATAAAAACAATCTATGTTTTCTCAAATAATTTTGAACAAGCATAACCTTAGTAGTAAAACTCTAGGCAGGATGAATCCTTCACCCGATCCATGAACTCTGTTAAATGATTCTAAGAGGGAACACCACCTGTGACTCCTAAGAAGGACCAGTTTAACTACCATTTTGATGGCTAAGCTTCCTATAATTAAAGGCTGACCCACATTTAGAGTTGTGCGCACTCAGAAACTGCAGGTCTTTTTGTTTTATGGTTTCGTGTGGTGTTTAAGTTCGAATTCAGAACTTTTTTGAATAATATTTGAATGAAAAATGATATTTTATTTAACCATAGAGAGGTGTAAGGGTATCCATATATCCAAATAACCTTATATCCCCAGTTCCTACCATGCCCTTGTCTATGGTCCCTACCCACATTATCAAGGCACAAAATAATATATCTCCCTCATTGATCAAGATATCAAAGAATATAGATAGATTTGTTTCTCCTTGAATTGTTCAATCACTAAGTTTCATGAGGCAATATTGAACCAAGCAATTCCAATATCCACTCACTGGGAGTAGTTACATTCTTCAATTCAACCAGTTATGAGGCCTAAGGCTCTACCCGATTTCTTTATAATTATTTCCATTCCAAATTATGAACTATACAAGGCATCATAAACTATGAACAACAAGTGCCTCTGTATGCCACAAATAGACCAGAATTAAAGAAATACATGACATGAACTATACGAGGCACCGTAAACAACAAACAACAAGTGCCTTTGTATGCCACAAATAGACCAACATTAAAGAAATAGATGACATAAGAGTTTTGGTTTCTTATATTTTGACAAGAAAATAGAATAATTTCTAGCAAATCTTTGTTGTCACTACAATTTGGAAATTATTGGGTTAAGGTTCGAGTTGCTTTCTGATATAGGTTTTTTATAATAAAAAACTAAAACTAGAAATCCATAACATTTGGCAGTGCTGGGGCTAGACGTCTGTGATTCAATATATTCAATATCAGTTGGATTTCGAAGTTTAGAATGTGTTGGTTTTACGTTAACGATCTAAAAAACACATGTAAATTTTACCCATGGAGTCACTTTTCCTAATGGGTAGGCTATTCCATCAATTTCCATAGCTTAGCACACCATGAATATGCTTTCTCTGAGGTGATTTGTAGTTTTATCATCAATTTTGTGTAGTTATATCAATTCACTATGAATTTTTAGTGGCATTATTTATGATTTTGCAGTGGGTTTATTATCATTCATTCTCCACGAACATAGTAACTAATTACATCTATGTATTTTCAACAAATTTAGGTTTCAATTATATCGGTTAAAGAAATTAACCATGAGTTTTCCTCCGAAGCAATCTCGTCCAAGGTAAATTTCAGCAAGTATCAATGGAAAAGAGACCCATGTTTATACAGTCTTAATGAGGACTAAGATACACATACCTAGAGAGGCATAGCATATTCTTAACGAGCTTGAATGGACAAGTTTACTTGGCAATCAAGTCTATTTTGAGGAGTCAGACCCAGGCCTAAAGAAACTCAATATCTTTCTCGTGAAGTTTTAACGAGTCCAGAAAAGTCAAATCACGAACTCCTTACTATTTTTAATGAGCTCGAAGCAGAGCAGAAAGAATGCTCTAAATGTGAGGAAACAAGTGTCATAGGCATGCGAAACTAGTTCCAAGTGCAAGGAACATGATCCAGATAAATACACTTGGGGCACGTCTCCTCAATGTAAAATGTGTCAAGTTGTAAAGGCAAAAAGATAAAAGGCTGTGCAATGATGAGAGCAAAGATGAGGGCTTATACAACGAGCTAAAAGCATGGAAGCCAGAATCAGGCTCATAAGTGCAAGCAGGGCACATGCAAATGCAGTTATAGCTTGAACAACAAGACAAGGCTAGTAAACAGTTGTGAATCCAACTAAGAAACCTGTCTCTAAGAAACAACAACATCAGGATCATATTCAAAAGAAATGATCCGATGCGGGTCACTTTGGTAGAAACACATGCGACTTTCCTATCTTCTACAAAAGGTAAAGTCAAGGCAGAATCGACTAAAGAAGATTCTATAGAACCAAGGCTCGAGGGTTTATAATCAGTAAGATCAACCTCAGAAGGAGAGCAAAAATCAACAAGGGAGATAGAGTTTGTAGGAACAAACTCAGTATCATATGAGTTGACAAATTCATAAGAAAAATCAAACTCGTCAGGATCATTGACTTTCTGTTTGAAGGGAGAGTCCAAAAACACAACAAAACCAACAAAAGAAGACCGATCCATGGGAAAATCAGGCTTACTAAGAAAATTAGGGTTAGACTTAGTCACAACTAAACCAACATCCAAAATAAGGTCAGACTGTATCTAAGACTCTAGGAAGACTTCATCCAAAGGAAGGAGATTATCCGAGATAGGAGACATGTCTAAACTTTCAAATGGATCAACAAAGTGGAGAGCAGGCTCCATGGTCTGTATAGGATGAATCACCTGGTCAACTCTTGGGAACAAGTCCCGAGAAGCTAAGCATGAAAACAGAAGTTGCTTCTTAGTAGCAATTGAATGTGAAGGACATGAGGCCACATAGTTCACCCGTGGCGGGGGAGTGTCAATAGAAACACTGGGAATCAATAAAGGAAAGACCTGGTCTCTAGTTGGTTCAGGAGACAAATCAAGAAAATTCAACTGATCAATAGTGACCGTTTCTTTGCCATGATTAAAGTACATCACACGAAAGAATGTTGACACCACAACTTGCATGGAATAGACATAATCACGTCCAAGGAGCATATTAAATTCCAAGGGGTGTTCTATCACCATGAAGTCAACTAAGACGGTCTTCCCACCCAAAGCAATAGGTGTTTGAGTAAGAATTCCAAAGGCTATACAAGTTCTTCTATCAAACGCTAGTATCTAACTAGCAGTCGACACAAGGATGGGAGATCCCATGCCTCACCAAGCATGAGTAGACAAGATACTAACCGAGGCTCCTTCATCAACAATACAACGAGTAATCATGTATGATTCAACTTTTACCTTTATCTGGAAAGGTGCATCAAAAGGAAGGCGCGGCTCAACTAGGCTATCCCAATCAAAGGAAGCAATCCGAGAGCTTGGTGGGGGTTTATCCGAAGCGAGTTTAGTGCCCCCTTGTTCAGTAAGTTCTGAACTGGCAGTGAAGAAAATGTGGCTAGCAGGCACTTCACTCTCCAAAGAAAGAGTGAGATTGATCGACAATGGAATCGATTCAATCGCTTCATGAAAGTCACTCTCCGAAGGGAGAGTGGGATTGACCAAAGATGACATTGGTTCAATCACATTAGGATCACTCTCAGAAAGAAGAGTGGGATCGACCAAAGCTAAGATTGGTTTGACAAATTGATCAACCAAAGGTTGAGTAGGTTGTTAAGAAACTATAGGTTGTTCAGGAGAAGGAAATTCTTGAGTCTCCGACCACACTCTTCGCACCTCTGCGATAGCAGGGCATTGGTCAGTAAGATGATCTCCCTCGCATAGCTTACAAGGGAACTTAAGTTTGCACTTAGAACAAACGGTTTTTTCAATGGTGTCAACATGACTAGCAGTGGCTAGCTATTTTCTCTTAGCATGACCTACAGAGGCTGAGAGTTTTCCCCTAGCATCAACACCAGAGGCTGTGTGATTGGGTCCAACCAGACTAAGAGAGGATGGTTGTTGAGAGACTTCAGGATGTTCATAAATGGGATGACCATGAAACCAAACTCTTCGCACCTCCGCAATAGAAGGGAATTTATAAGTAAGGTGTTCTCTCTCACAAATCTTACAAGGAAACTTGGGCTTGTGTTTTGAATGGTTAGTCTTTTCAATAGTGTCAACGTGACTCACAGTGGATGACAGATTTCTTTCAGCATGAACCACAGAGGTTGAGATACTGCCCCCAATATGACTTGTAGAGGATGAGAGACTTCCCCCAGCATGACTTGCAGAGGCTGAGAGACTGGGTCCAACATGACTTGCAGAGGTTGGACGGGCACCACCAACATGAACAACAGAGGCTGAGTAGTTAAGATCAACATGCTTTGTAGCAGTTGAGTGTGTGCCCCCGGCGTGAACAACAGAGGCTTGGTGGATGGATCCAACATGAATGACAGAAGTTGGATGGGGAGGTCCAACTTGAACAATAGAGGTTGAATGGGTGCCTTCATCATGACCTGTAGAGGCTGAGTGACTCGATCCGACATGACCTGGAAAGGTTGGAAGGATCCCACCAGCATGATCACTAGGAGCTGGATGGTGAAGATCAACTTGACTTGCAGAAGTTGAGTGCTTAGATCCAACATGACCTGCAGAGGTTGGATAGGTGCCCCTAGCATGAACCACAGAGGCTAGGTGGTTCAAATTGACTTACAGAGGTTGAATGGGTGCCCCCTTGCTTATGTGTCTTCTTCCTATTCCTCCTTCTTTTACTCCTTTTAGACTGTCAGTTACTAGTATGAGTACTTTCACTGCATGAGGTACAAGGAGAAGGAGAATCAACTACAGGTGAAGAGGAGGCAGTGTTTTGATGCCCTTGATATAAAGAGCTTACTTGAGAAGCACCAAGATCATTCAAGACAGTTGGAGTGGAAAACAATCACACTGGTAGCCCTAGGGTGAATCCAGGTAGATTCAAGGTGGCCATCAAGGGAACACCAACATTTCCCATGAGAGGAATAGTACAAGGAGTTCCCAGCATGGGGATCTCTTGGTTTGTGTTCAAAAGGGTGTTAGCCATAGTTTCAAACAATAAGACATAGTTTGAGGTTGACAGGAAACCAAACTTACAAAGGATACACCTAAAGGCACACTAAGTACAGACAAACCACAGAGCACTCACTAAAAATTTCTAAATCCAAAATAGACAAACATGTATAAGATATACTTTCTAGAAGAAAGTAGATAGACAGTTACTTGGTGTCCCTGTAGATGTTCTTAGGCACAAGTAGAGGAATCACCCACCACCCTCCCACACTTTCTACCGAGGTTACCTTCCAAGCCCGTCCAAGGTCAACCAGAAATAGTCTTTCGGTGTACCTATGTATGAACCCTAGATGTCAAAGAGAATAAAGGCTACCTTAACTATATTTACAGTCTGGGGGGATACTAGAAATCCTAGTTCATACGCATGGGCAGGGTAGCTAAGCCTGAAACCCTATCTAAGACAGAATCCCCAGATGTGCAAAAAACTTGGTTTACATTTCGACAAGGAATTGGAGGGTTATCTCCTCAGTCCAATGCCTCCACATGGCCTCGTGCTTGACTACCGTTTGAGAGGAGCTTCCAAAATACAATCAACATACAAAAGGATTTACCTAGTGATTGGCCAACTACGTCTAAATTTTTAACACTTGTGAAGAGTTGAAACTCACTGATCCACAAGTCTAGCTTGAGCTAGTTGGTGTATGACCCTATAAAATAAAACTTACTACTAATTTTAAATTATATCGTTTAATTTAAGGGTTGTTTTCAGTTAGAGGGTAAATGGCGTGAAACCTATGTGGTGTTTTGACTCAAAGTTGAAACAAAATGACTAAGCAAAGAGAAATGATATGCAAAAAGCAAAAACTATCCTCTTCCTTTTTCAAATAGAAACTTAAAAGCCAAAAAAGATCAAATTCTTTGTATATTTTTCAAAAACAATGATATGCCATGCAATCTAGACTAAAAAACCTCATCTACATGCATATAAAGAAAACATGTGTTTTTTTTTATAAATGCAAAAGAAAACTAAGACTATATTTTTTGTAATTTTTGAGATTATATTCAAAAACTGAAAACAAAACTACTATATGCAAATCAAATGCAAAAGTTTCTAATGTTTTCTTTTCATTTTTCAAAATGCTCAAAGACTACTATGCACCTAAAATGCACTAAACTTGAGTATAATTTGACCAAAACAACTGTATGAAACAAGCAAATTGAAGCAAACAGATTAATAAGACCAAAAATCAACCAACAAGGGAAGACTTGGAACCTTAGCTTGGGAAAGTACAATGACAAGAAATCACTAAAAACTCACGAATGTAAGTGACAAACCAATCACTATCTAAAGATAGACTGGAAAAAACATTGCCCAAAACCCTGATCACTGATTCAGACAAAACACTTCAACCTATAACCTAAACAAGCCAACCTACTTCAAAATGCAAACAGAAGACAATCCAAATAGAAAAAACCCAAGGGCTTTACAAGAAAGTAGAAAGTGTGGCCACGAAGGTCATCAGACTAACTGCACAGTGTTTATAAATAGGGCCAACTAACAAACATGAATCACAAAAGGATAGGGACAAGCAAACCCTAGCCCAAAGCTCCCTATTTCTAGGCTTGTATGTGACTGTGAATAAGGGAAACTCGCATACTGTACACGACTTTCCTAGAGAGAAACCCAGGTATGCAGGCCTCTGTACACGACTTTGTTTGAGAGAAACCTACATACAGGTACAAATTTTTCTCTAAGAGAAGGAAAATCCACAAGGCCTTAAAACATTATGGTAAGCACGAACCAGGATAAAAAAACCACACACAAACTCAAGGCAAAGATTGGTCAAGGGTGACATAAATGAACTACAACAATTTGGGCTCCCCAGCGGAGTTGCTAGTTCTGTTGTATAAGAATAAACACCTTATAACCAAAGGTCTGGGGTTGCCAACATACTCTTAAAACTTGCAAGCAATCAACTTTAGAGTACAGAAAGGAAACAAGAAGATAGGATAGACTCACCCGATTCACGATGGTTGATCTTAGCTTTGTCCTCTTCCGCTCTCCTTCTCCTCCAAAGCTTTCAAGGATGTTTCTCCTTCACCCGTAAAGAGAAAATCCTTCAATTGCAAGCTTATACATGTATATAGGACAGGTTAGATAAACAAGATACAGAGTTCTTAATCATAAATATTCATCAAACCATGATACATGAAATACATTCAAAACACATTTGGAAGAAGGATTCTCTTTATTAACAACAGCGAATGAATTAAGATTACAACCCAACGCTTAAGACAAGGTCTCCTTTGCAACCAAAAGAGTTCTGCTGCTCCAAAGACTTCTAAATAGACACCACCAGCATAACTTTGCTCTCCAAGTATGACTGATTAATACCCTCCCCAAGTCCTTTATTTATACTTAGTGAAATAAGGCAGTTTTGAGGGTTGAGGAGGTTGAGACAATTAATGTGGTTATAGTTAAGGGCTTAACAAATCTCAAATAATAGCGATTTATTATTTTGAATGTCAAAGGAAAGCGTACGCAGGTATTAATACAGGAAACCCATGTATGACACACGAGTTGCTCTAAGGGAAGCCTGCGTACATATCTATATGTGGGTTGCAATTACAAATACTCATGTACAGTATGTGACATGCTGTAGGAAAATTTGTGTATGTACACGGGTTGCATATAGGCAAAGACACGTATAGCAATTGACATATTCAAAGGTAAAAATGGCAGGATAATGAATGTATTTCATAACATGCCCATCTATAGTGTTTTAGGTAAACTTCAATCCATAAATGTCCTTTTGTGCGCCAACATAGGAAATATCAACACTCGAACAGAGAAGTGCCATTTGGGTGGATAACGCATAGGAAAATAAAAACTCAAATGGATGCATTTTCTTTCCAGGGTGAACAAGGGTGATTCAGGATTTTTTGATCTTGGGGTGTTGACAAACAAGAAGGGATTTCTCCTTTTTTCCTCTTGGCGGGAAACGACACGTGGCATAAAAGAACAACAAACAATATATAAGAAATTACAAGAATCATACATCCACTGGTTCATAGAATGACAAGATAGATATGAGTTTGGATGGGAGTCTCACCTGATGCATCCATAAGTAAAGGACCCACAAAGCACAACTACACCAACCATAAGTAAAGGACTTTCCAAGCACAACTACACCACCACCACCATCAGTCCTACCCTCATATCCATTGTTGTAGTTCTAGGCAACACTTTACTAGTGGTAAGTTACTACAAGGTTTTTTCCAAGTATTTGAAAGATTCTTGATGGAGACCTTTTTTTCAGGAGGAGATGTAGGAGTTTGGACTCTGAAGAGAATATACAAGTTGATGCTTATTCCCTGGAAGGATTCCAAGACCTAGAAGGATGGAAGATAATTAATTAATCATATGGCCTGGATGAAGTTGTTATCAGATCCATTCCTATGTGCAGATTCACTAAAGAGATAAGATCATAGACAACATGGAGTGTGTAGTTTGTCGGGTTGCATTTCAAGAGAATGAGGAACTCAGGATTATTCCCAAATGCAGACATGCATTCCATATTAACTGCATTGATAGAGCCAATATTGTGCATTTAGAAAACTCCTTTATCCCTTCCATGGCATCTCGAATACATCCTAGTCTAGAACATGGGATGTTTGGGGTTGTGCACGATAGTTTTAAATCAGGAGACTTAGTTTCCACTGGAGCTAGAAATAGCGCAAAACGCATGAATCATATGGATTTTCAAGAGTATGGGGACATGGGACTGCAACGCATGGGCTTAGATTTGGAAACTGAAGGTTTTAATGAGTATGTTGATGGGATTAATGCCAAGATTATAATATTGGAAGTAAGGGGAGATGAAACTATTGCAGGTGGTAAGGGAGACCCAATAATGGAAAATGAATATTGCCCATTTTATCAAGATCATATTCATTTGGATATTCAGGGAATGCATTACAATTTTACATCTAAAGATTGTAGAACCCATATTTTGGATTCTCTACCTGCTACAAATAGTACTACATCACCATGGAGATACATGAGGACTTTCAAATGGAGCAAGAAAGTACTGCATCGCCATGGAGATATAGGAGGAATTTCAGATGGAGCAAGAGGTTCCATTCACCATTTAATTCGAAGGACCTATAATCAAGAGGATTAAAGTCACCGTTTTTTAGGAGGGGATCAAGCTCAACAAAATAATCTAAAAGGAGTACCTTTTAGGGTTTCCATAAAAAATGGTGCAGATATGATATTGAATTCAAATAAAAAAAATGGTTTTCCAACCCCACGCAATACAGATACAATTTACTAATGGTGAAAAGTATAACATTTAGATATTTATTTCACACAAATATGCGGTTACGATCTATTTTTTAAAGCTACACAGACAATCAAAATTCACAATTAGACTATAAAAATATGAAAACGACATACCTTAAATCATTGTAAAAATAAATAGCACGAATAAAGAATCCTTGTTTGTTGTGATTGCGAAAATTTGGTCCCTTTGCTTGAAAATAGGCGAATATGATTCCAGAATTTCTTAACCCCCAGAAAACAAGCAAATATGACTCGAAGTTTTTCTTCTTCGCTTAAAAATAGGCAAGTATGATTCCTTATCCAATATATGATTTGGCTATTTATAGCTAAAACTAATATTAAGGTTTTGAAATAAAGCAAAATATAATATAATTAAAAGTTATAAAATATTTTCCAACACTAAAAAATATCCTTAAAATTATCCTTTTGGATATAATTCGCCACTAAAAAATACCCTGGTTTCCTCCTTTGACCTAGGTTCAGACCCTTATTTGTTGTAATATGATGAAATGACACTTCTCTATACAAGTAACAACCCCATCCTATCATTGCACAAAAGGACTCTATCGATTGAAGTGACCATAACCTTATAGATGGATCAAATCCTTGATACATACTTTCCCTTTCATATTTTCCATTTTTTAAGAAAAAGTTTTACTTGCACTCATGAGTCCTTCCTGTTGGACACACCAGGAACACAGAGAAGGGGGAGTGAATCTGTGTGTGCAGTCTTTATTAATTTTTTAACTTTTATAATCAACAACTTATCAATATTATGCATTATCACGTCATCATTATATCATCATCAGTATTGTTATCATCATCATATCATCATCATTACATAGAAAGCATAGCAACACAGCACACCATATTTTTACGTGGAAACCCCAGTCCTAGGGGGGAAACCACTGAAGCCTTTTTAATAATAGTTGTCTAGAAATAACTGGATGAGAGGAATAAATCCTTTATTATAGACTTCAATTTCTTCAGCTTCAACTGGAAGGAGGCTACGACCCCCTTGATTTACAGGCTATGACCTGAAGGAAGCTGCCACTCCCTAGTTTTTCGGCTTCTACCAGAAGGAGGCTATGACCTCCTTTCCTTGCCCCGTCCTGCCACCTTGATAAGAATATAGAAATAGCTGAACCAAAACCACACTGATCCTATGAACCTGTTATTCAACACTTGTGCTACACTACACAATCTGTACCACACCACACAACCTGTACCACACTGCACAACCTCTACCACACTAGCCACTGCTCATTATTTGATCACTACTCATCAACCAATCACTGTCCACTGTATCAAAATACTCATCAACATGTACAATCAACCTATACCAATCAATCTGTTTCTCACATCAACCAACTCAGTCAATCTGAGTCTACACACCAAAACCTGTCCACCTGAATCAAACCAACTTCTCATACAACTCAGCCAATCTAAGTCAAACCAATTTCTCATAAGGAAACCTATGCCAATCCAATCTCTGAATCTGCTACAGATATCACTGCCACATACTGCTCATGTACCTCTCATCATACACAATTACTAAACAAGTAACTCTGCTCTGCTTATGCTAAACACAAGGTATGCATCATCATAGTGCATAGAAGAATACCATGGCATATAGGTATATGATAAAGTATAGTAGAGCATCATCGCAGCATATCATAGCACATGTCAAGGAGAGTATGCATCATCATATTAAGTCAATACATGTATCAAGGAGAGTGTGCATCATCATATCAAGTCAAGACATGTATCATGGAGAGTGTGCATCATCATATCAAGTCAAGACATGTATCAAGTATGTGCACTCATCATCACCATGTAATATGTACACATCATAGTGCATAGAATTGTGTCATCATACCAAAGCAAGCATCATATCATTGTCATCATAGAATTTAAGAGTGTATCATCACTTTACAGCATACATATCATCATACCAATGCATAATATTTTACTGTATACTGTATACACACTACTCGCATGCTCTTGTACATCATTGTTCACTTACTACACTGTTCACATACTACTGTGTTTACTTACAAACTTCATACACTGTGACTACTCTTGTACATACTCTATTGTACACATATTCTTATACTCTACTTGTTCACACGCACATGTACACATCCCACTTCATATATCATTTACACATATAGTCCGCACATTACTGCAAACATGCATACGCTACTGTACATATCATATCACACTAGTATACTCTCACATATTTCTTATGCAAGGACACATCACTGCTCACTCATCAGGCTTGTACACAATTGTACATACTCTTCATGTCGCTATATATTTTACATAACTATACATATACACTCATACTATAATTTATATTCACTGTACTGTAATCACGTGTATACTAACATATCTTGTTCATTCATGAACTATGCAGACTTTAGGCTGTTCATGCTGCGGCTATGAGACTCATCAAATTCGATTTTGTGGTTGTAGGTAGTAGCAATACTGTCTGTCATAAAAGGTCTATCAAGAGAAACTCGCAAGCTGTCACAAGGCTTATCAAGTGAACTGTTCACGCTTCAAAATGACAAGCAAAACTTGTGGAAGAATTCAGATCTGCTGTTGTTGTATTACCCATGAAAACTTCAGTCTGCTGCTAATTCGGGACTGTGGAAACCCTCCACTTACAACATACAAATTTACTCCGTTTTCCAAAACAGTCAAGACAAAGTCTCAAACTCAAAACCTCAAAAATTATGAGCCTCCTTGCTGGAAGCAAGACTTTAGACAATTCAATACAAAGCAGCCTCCCTAACACCTTCCCAAAAAAAATCAGGTTCCAAAAAAAAAAATCATAGCCATTAAAGATAACAATCAGCAGCCCACAGGGTTCTTGAGATATCCATACACATAAACTGCAAATTTAATTAGCTATTGGGCAATTACCTCAGTGACAGCAATAATAGTAATAAGCCATGCTGCATCAATCAAATCCGTTGAAATAAACCCAGGTTCGGGGCCCCTGAACTACTGCATTTTTTTTTTTAAGACTAGACAAACTATGCTTTGAGTGAAATGAATTCGGAGGAAATGTTCACGGCCACGAAAGCAGAGGGGCGAGATCTTTACTTAGCTGTTGTGTAAACTTCCTCAGACTTCCAAAAAAAACCAGGCAAATTCTTTCGGCGTGAACTCTCTGCTATGCTGTTGCTAAAACTTCAAACATCTACTCTTATAAACTCGGTTCCACCAAAAAAAATTCTGTTGTTAAAGTCCCACGAAACATCAGACTTGTTGCTCCTTCTTTTACCCCCAAAGAAAAAAGAAACCACAGTTGACTCCAAAAGTTTTTTGATTCATTAAAAGGATACACTCTTGCGTTTTTTATATACGTTTTAGGAAGGTTAAACTAGGGCCGACCTAGTATATATATTTTTATTTTAAACAAAATTAATGGAGCCGTAGGAGGATAGAATACATTATTTATAGAATTAATGGTCAATGAGGATAGAATATATTATTTAAAATGATTTTGTTAAGGTAAATTCTTAGCTAGCCGACTTAGAAAAAGGATAGGTATTTTATTCAAATATTAAAACTTGTTTTAAATGTTACAACTTAATTATATTTTAGTTCTTTTATTAATTAAATATATTTTATTTATTTAAGTGTCATGTTTAAAATGCTGACTAAGGGGGGCCAGTTTGGAGGAAATTATTAGATTTGAATTTTCATTAAGAATTTAATGGGGTCAACCTTATGGGAGGGTAATACTTTTATTAATTCTTAAGCATGTCTTAATAAACACTTATTTTTATTTAATTATTAAAAGAGTGGTTTTATTAATTATTCAAATATTAGGTTTAATATTTTATTTAGTTAGCGGTCTTATTATTTTTAGGGTTTAGGGTTTAATGGTCCTTAGTTAGGCCAATAGAGTTACCATAAGTGAAGACACATAACCATCAAGGTGTGGGGGTGCCTAGGCTTCTTCTAGGGTATCAGGACCTCTATAAAATGCAAATGACCACTGAAAGGGTCATTCAGACTCTTCCAACTTCTTCAACCCACCAACAACACATTCTAGGGTAACTGGGGAACCATCTAACCAACTTGGGGTACTTAACCACTCTACAGGGTTTTCAGGGCTTTTGCCATTGTCCCAAGGGCTCCAAGAGCTCAGACTTGGGCTTGGACAAAGTCAAAAGGTCTCTTTTGACGCTGACACTTACTCAACCCTCAGAGGCTCCTCAAGGGGCACTAAGACACATTGACACACACATGTTGGCATCAATGACAATTTAGTCAACAGTCTCCCCCTTTGTCATTGATGACAACACCAAATCTCCCCCTTTGAATGAGCTTCCTTTGTCCACACAACTCCCCCTTAGATCATGCTTCTTTTACCTACCTTGTTCAACTTTTTCTCCCACTTTGGCATCAATGGCAAAGGGAACATCCTTTGATCATACTGCTCCCCCTCAGGGAATGCTCCCCCTTAGGCCATGCTCCCCCTATCATCAAATTCTCTTCCTTTTCAACTTTTCTTCCTTTGCATTAATGAAACCAGGAACTTCTTTTGGCACTACTTCTTCCCTTATCAATGAGCATTGATGCTTCTTTGATGGACTTGTATTCTGTCCCATGAATACTGCTGGAACCAACTACTATACAATACTCAAATCTGATAATCAGGTACATATCTCCTTTTACACATTCTTTGTACACTTTATATCACTGGTCAATGGTATTCAAAATGGCATTGGCCAATATTTTCATCATTTTTATTTTGGTCTACTAACTTTATTCTCCATACTTTGGTAGGATGATTGTTGTTCATGTCATTCGATTGAACTTTCTTTCTCCTCCAAACTTTAACCTTCCCCTACACTCTGCAATGTTTTGTGAGATGACCATAATGATAACAATTGTAGCACTGGACCTAAAATGTACTTTTATTTCTTTCTGGAGTTATTCTTTCATGAGCTCTGCAATGAATGGCTTTGTGACCATAGTTGTAACACTGGTAGCAGTGACCATGGAACCTTATAGGATATCTTTGAGTAGTAACTTCTCTTAATTCTTGCTGATCATGTGATCTTCTAAGAATACATGTATTATTGTTATCCTTTTCTTCTTTTGCTATAGAGATTTTACTTTCTTCAATGTTCTTCTCGATCTTCGAATTTGTCTTTAACTTAGTAGTTGTTTTGTCAAGGTCTTCCCTCAAGGAGAGGATCTTCAATTCTTGCTTTTGACAAATTTCTATCTTTTCTTGGAGTTGTCTTGTTAGATCTTCTTCTATCTTCTTAACTTCTTCTACCTATTTGTTGAGAGCAAATATATTGTCCTCCATCTTTCCTTTTGAGTTCTGATCATTGTCATGGAATTTTTGCAGTTGACCTTGTAGTATATGATTCTCCTTTCTTAGTTCTGAGAGGTCCTTGTCAAATTCAAAGTTTGTCAAACATACCTTTCGTAACTCTACCTTCAAGGATTTGATTTCAAGTTCTTGATTTCTTCTTAACTTCTCTTCCAATATTTCTTTAGCGTTATAAGAACTTATCTCATTGGCTTCGTCTTGTAGCTTGCGGATCAATTCTTTTTCCTTATCTTCTAGTAGTCTTTTGAGCTTGACAATTTCTTCTGAGTGCTTTTCAATTTCTGTAGCTGACTTCTCAAGTTTTTCTTTCAAAGATTTGGATATGGCTTCTTTGATTCTGGTAGCTTCTTCAATTTGGAGTTTCAGATTAATTATGGTCTGTGTGGCCTTCTCATATTCTTCTTAGTTTTTCTTCTCGGCTTTGTCCAATTGCTCTTGCAATACCTGTTTCTGTTCACATAGATTTTTCACTTCTTGCGAAACATTATTAATTTCATTGTCTATCATAATATTAGCTAAATTTGTATTACTCATCGGAGAGCAAGGATTTTCATCATAATCTGAAGTGTTGCATTCAATTAATTCAGAATAGCTCTTATTTTCTATACCTGATAAACATATATCTTTAAAAGAATTACAAACAAAGTGTTTAGGGAACATACCTTCATACTTCCCTGGATCTTGTACTGACCCGTCTTTTTCTTCTTGTTCTTCATTTAGCTGATCTATTTTGAACGACAATTCTTCAACTGAGTTGCACTTTCCTATTTTCTCCTTTTGGAGGTCTGTTAGATCTTCAAGCATTAATTCCATAACCTCCGCTTCCTCTTCTTTATTGGAGTAGTATTGCTCTAATTTGAGCCATAGTTCCTTAGCTGAGATGCACTTCCCTATCTTCTTCTTTTGGATATCTGCTAGGCCTTCAAGGATGGCTTCCATAGCCATAGAATTAATTTTCTTTGCTTCTTTTTGAGATGATGTTTTCACTTTCTTTGGAGCTGTATATCCAATAACAACTGACTTCCATACACCAATTGCCTCAAGATAAGCTCGCATTCTCATTTTCCAGATTAAGTAATAATTTGACTCACATGACAATGGTACTCCATTCATTGAGAACCCCATGGTGTGTGAAAGATCTCCTTCAAGCTAATAAGTCTTTTTGTGAAGGACTCGCTCTGATACCAATTGTTGGACACACCAGGAACACAGAGAGGGGGGGTTGAATATGTGTGTGCAGACTTTATTACTTTTTCAACATTTATAATCAACAACTTATTCAATATTATGCATTATCACATCATCATTATATCATCATCAGCATTGTTATCATCATCATATCATCATCATTACATATAAAGCATAGCAACACAGCACACAGGATTTTTACGTGGAAACCCAAGTCCTGGGGGGGAAACCACATAATCCTTTTTAATAATAGTTGTCCAGAAATAACTGGATGAGAGGAATAACTCCTTTATTATAGAATTCAATTTTTCCAGCTTCAACTAGAAGGAGGCTACGACCCCCTTGATTTATAGGCTACGACCTGAAGGAAGCTGCCACTCCCTAGTTTTTCGGCTTCCACCGGAAGGAGGCTATGACCTCCTTTCCTTGCCTCATCCTACCACCATGATAAGAAGATAGAAATAGATGAACCACAATCATACTGATCCTACGGACCTGTTATTCAACACTTGTGCTACACTGCACAATATGTACCACACCGCACAACCTGTACCACACTGCACAACCTCTACCACACTAGCCACTGCTCATTATTTGATCACTACTCATCAACCAATCACTGTCCACTGTATCAAAATACTCATCAACATGTACAATCAACCTATACCAATCAATCTGTTTCTCAAATCAACCAACTCAGTCAATCTGAGTCTGCACACCAAAACCTGTCCACCTGAATCAAACCAACTACTCATACAACTCATCCAATCTAAGTCAAACCAATTTCTCATAAGGTAACCTATGCCAATCCAATCTCTGAATCTGCTGTAGATATCACTGCCACATATTGCTCATGTACCTCTCATCATACACAATTACTGAACAAGTAACTCTGCTCTGCTTATGCTAAACACAAGGCATGCATCATCATAGTGCATAGAAGAATACCATGGCATATAGGTATATGATAAAGTATAGTAGAGCATCACCGCAGCATATCATAGAACGTGTCAAGGAGAGTATGCATCATCATATTAAGTCAATACATGTATCAAGGAGAGTGTGCATCATCATATCAAGTCAAGACATGTATCATGGAGAGTGTGCATCATCATATCAATTCAAGACATGTATCAAGTATGTGCACTCATCGTCACCATGTAATATGTACACATCATAGTGCATAAAAGTGTGTCATCATACCGAATCAAGCATCATACCATGTAGCATCATATCATTGTCATGATAGAATGTAAGAGTGTATCATCACTTTACAGCATACATATCATCATACCAATGCATAATATTTCACTGTATATTGTATACACACTACTCGCATGCTCTTGTACATCATTGTTCACTTACTACACTGTTCACATACTGCTGTGTTTACTTGCAAACTTCATACACTGTGACTACTCTTGTACATACTCTATTGTACACATATTCTTGTACTCTACTTGTTCACATGCACATCTACACATCCCACTTCATATATCATTTACACATATAGTCCACACATTATTGCAAACATGCATATGCTGCTGTACAGATCATATCACACTAGTATACTCTCACATATTTCTTACGCAAGGACACATCACTGCTCACTCATAAGACTTGTACACAATTGTACATACTCTTCATGTCGCTATATATTTTACATAACTGTACACATACACTCATACTGTAATTTATATTCACTGTACTGTAATCACGTGTATACTAACATAACTTGTTCATGCATGAACTGTGCAGACTTCAGGCTGTTCATGCTGCGGCTATGAGACTCATCAAATTCGATTTTGTGGTTGTAGGTAGCAGCAATACTATCTGTCATAAAAGGTCTATCAAGAGAAACTCACAAGCTGTCACAAGGTTTATCAAGTGAACTGTTCACTCTTCAAAATCCCAAGCAAAACTTGTGGAAGAATTCAGATCTGCCGCTGCTGTATTACCCATGAAAACTTCAGTCTGCTGCTAATTCGGGACTATGGAAACCCTCCTCTTACAACATACAAATTCACTCCGTTTTCCAGAACAGTCAAGACAAAGTCTCAAACTCAAAACCTCAAAAATTACGAGCCTCCTTGCTAGAAGCAAGACTTTAAACAGTTCAATACAAAGCAGCCTCCCTAACGCCTTCCCAAAAAAAATCGGGTTCCAAAAAAAAAATCATAGCCATAAAAGATAACAATCAGCAGCCCACAGGGTTCTTGATATATCTGTGCACATAAACCGCAAATTTAATTAGCTATTGGGAAATTACCTTAGTGATAGCAATAATAGTAATAAGCTATGCTGCATCAATCAAATCGATTGAAATAAACCCAGTTTCGGGGCCCCTGAACTGTTGCATTTAAAAAAAAAAAAAGACTAGACAAATTGTGCTCTGAGTGAAATGAATTCAGAGGAAATGTTCATGGCCACGAAAGCAGAGGGGCAATATATTTACTTAGCTGTTGTGTAAACTTCCTCAGACTTCCAAAAAAAACCAGGCAAATTCTTTCAGCGTGAACTCTCTACTATGCTGCTGCTAAAACTTCAAACATATACTCTTATAAACTCAGTTCCATGAAAAAAAAATTTGCTATTAAAGTCCCACGAAACTTCATACTTGCTACTCCTTCTTTTACCCCCGAAGAAAAAGGAAACCACAGTTGACTCCGAAATTTTTTTGATTCATTAAAAGGATAGACTCTTGTGTTTTTTATATACGTTTTAGGAAGGTTAAACTAGGGCCGACCTAGTATATATATTTTTATTTTAAACAAAATTAATGGAGCCGTAGGAGGATAGAATACATTATTTATGGAATTAATGGTCAACGAGGATAGAATGTATTATTTAAAATGGTTTTGTTATGGTAAATTCTTAGCTGGCCGACTTAGAAAAAGGATAGGTATTTTATTCAAATATTAAAACTTGTTTTAAATGTTACAACTTATTTATATTTTAGTTCTTTTATTAATTAAATATATTTTATTTATTTAAATGTCATGTTTAAAGGGTTGACTAAGGGGGGCCAATTTGGAGGAAATTATTATATTTGAATTTTCATTAAGAATTTAATGGGGTCAACCTTATGGGATGGTAATAATTTTATTAATTCTTAAGCATGTCTTAATAACCACTTATTTTTATTTAATTATTAAAAGAGTGGTTTTATTAATTCTTCAAATATTAGGTTTAATATTTTATTTAGTTAGCGGTCTTGTTATTTTTAGGGTTTAGGGTTTAATGGTCCTTATTTAGGTCAATAGAGTTACCATAAGTGAAGACACATAACCATCAAGGTGTGGGGGTGCCTAGGATACTTCTAGGCTATCAGGACCTCTATAAAATGCAAATGACCACTGAAAGGGTCATTCAAACTCTTCCAATTTCTTCAACCCACCAACAAGACATTCTAGGGTAACTGGGGAACCATCTAACCAAATTGGGGTACTTAACCACCTACAGGGTTTTCAGGGCTTTTGGCATTGTCCCAAGGGCTCCAAGAGCTTCAGACTTGGGCTTGGACAAAGTCAAAAGGTCTCCTTTTATGCTGACACTTACTCAACCCTCAGAGGCTCCTCAGAGGCTCCTCAAGGGGCACCAATACACACTGACACACACCTGTTGGCATCAATGACAATTTAGTCAACACTTCCATAGAAAATCGCATGTCACTCGTGGGTAATCCCATATGCAACCCATTAGTCATCTTTGAAAATATGTAATCGTGACTTCCCTTGAGGAAAGTCATGAGTCACTTGCAATTTTCCTTATATATACCATCACATTCCATTAAAACAAACTTAAAAATAAAAATATTATTAGTTTAGGGAATTTGGATTCATATTGGTAGCTTCCCTAACTCCCCTAACCATCCTAGGCCTAGAAACCTTTCCTCACAAACAAATATAAATATAGAGGAGGGGTACAAGATAGAGGAAGCAATTTTTGAGAGAAAGGTTATGCTGGAGGAATCCATTGGAGAGAGGAGCAAGAGGACTCAATTTCTTGGTCCACAAAAGAAGCTTGTCTCAGACGGGGTTGTAATGTTTCCTAAACTTATCAATAAGGAGTGTCTTTCTTCCATATTTGTCTTAGTGCATGCTTTTGTTGTTATGAATCATGATCTATATTGTTATTTATTTATAAATGAAATTGTAATATGTTCATGATTATTTATATAACAATAAAATATAATGTGGAGGAATATCAATCTTTGTTGCAGGTATAGAAGATCAGAAGGCTGAGGACCATATAAAGAAGAGAGTTAAAGCTTGGATCAACCATCGGTAAAAAGGTACATGTTCTACTAACTCTATTTCTCTTATATATTTTTTTGAACCCTTGATGTATGCAAGTCATACCCTATTATGTTGGTGACCCTAAGACCCCATGTCATAAGGTAGATATCCCTCACAACAAAACTAGGGAGTCTATTTTTTGTTGGGGCCTCTTCAATCAAGTTTTCTATCTAGCTTTGCTCTTGTTGTTTTGATTTTTAGTTTGCAACCATTTTCTTTCAGCCAGGTATTTTTATATCTTTAGGGTTCTGAGCCTTGTTATTTTTCTTTTAAATTTTTTTGAGAACCACTCGTGGGTTTCTATTAATTGTAGTTGCAATTTTGCTATAAATCTGTGGGTTGACTTAAGGATAGTCGCAAGTGACTCGTAATTCTATCAAATAAAAGTCATGATTTCATGTATATGGGTATACAAAAATCTAGGGTTTGTATCCTCTAAATGTTTTTCTATCCCACCTTCTTATAAGGTTGTGTCTTGAGTGTATAATAGTCTGTAGTCTGTTGCAAATATCTATTATCTAGATTTTATTAGTGCTTTTTTAGTATGTTCGGTTGAATGCATGTGTAGCATTTCTCTTAGGTGTTCCCTCTTGGTAGCTTTGGTTGAATTCTGAGTAGTTCTTGAGTGTTCTAATCTCTGTCAATGCCCGTGTCTGCTTGTTTTCTGTCTAATTGCTTTATTAAGCTATTTTTACTTGTACTCCTTCCAAGTTTCAATTTACCATGTTTCCAAGTTGGAGTAGTTCATCCCAAGTAGGTTTTTTTCCCAACTTGGTAGAGTCTTCAAGGTTTTGATTATGAAACCTGATTAGTGAATCGTTCATTTACATATGTTCATGTTTATGGTTTTCTTAGGTGCACTAGTTTGCATTTATCTTTGAATTTTTGAGAAGATAAAACGAAAACAAAGTGTTTAGTTGCATTGTTAGTCTTAGATAGGATCATGGTATGTTATATTTTAGATCATTTTGAAAAGGAAAAAGTTAAAAAGTTTTTTTTCAAAGTTCATAAAGCAAGTTTCATTTGTTTTGAAAAGGGAAAAAAATTAAATAACATTTGTATTTGAAAATTTTGACATCATATTATTTTTTTTCTTCAGTTGAGTCATAACACCATGAGTTTCACTTCCATTACCTAAGTAATAATGAACCTAAAAACAAGGCTATTAATTAAAATTTACTAGTAACCATTTTTCTTTTTAGGGCCTACATAAACTAGCCTAGGCTATCTTTGACTAGGTCATCTACAACTATCCAAGATCATTTAAACTCAAAATTAGTGGCTTACCTTTTAGGTAAATCTAAGTTTGCAAGAGATCAACTAGAAATATCCTCTAACACATGAGTTAACAATGAGGTCGTGTGAGGACTTAGTTGTGGAGATAGCCTTCCAATACTTCATTTGAGCACATATTAGGATTTTTGTGCATATGGGGGTTCTTTTAGTACCACTGTTGGGCTCCATGAGTTGTTAGTGTTGTCTGAATTTTGAGATTAGCTACCCTAGACATGCACACTAGTCAGACCTACAGCTATTTCGCTAGAACCTTTTTGTAATATTTGTATCCTTAGTATCTATACTTTAGGGTTCTTTCACAGGTGACGGTGGAAGACTATTTCCATTTTACGTAGGGGAAACCCTAGATAATAATTTGGGAGGGAGGTTTGGTGATTCAAACACTTTCACCTAGAAAAATTATCATGGGACCCCAAGTAACTGTTCTCCGATTTTCACTGACTTTTTGTAGGCCCTAATAATCCCAGATACTCCTTTGGAAGGTATATATTTTACCTTCCTATGTTTTTGATACTTAGGAATTTTTAGTGGTGTGCTATCTGGGCTGCTTGTGATATGAACTCTAGGTGTGTGATTTAAATATTTATTTATGGAGTATCAACCACCCCATAGGTCTCCAAGGTTTCAAAACCTTCCTCCTCTCTTAACGGTGGAGCCTGCACCGCCAACTCAACGGTGGAGGTTGGACAAAAAAAAGTTCTTTTGAATGAACTGGTGTCAGTGAAAGTCCATGGGAACCTGAACTTCGTTATCCTCAGACTAATCCTTTGTCAGTTGAAATTGAATATTTTCAAGATGAAGAGTTTGCAAGTAATTACAATTTACCTCTTACTAACTTAAGAGATATTGTTTTAGTGCAAGCTTGTCCGTTTGGTTCACTCGGTATTGGTGTTCCTTTGAGTTTTGTTATGTATAGTTCAGGAGAAGGTATGGGGGATATGTATAACCCCAATTTATCCATGATGGAAAATGGAGTCTCTCCTTCACCAGTGATTTCACCAAGGCCAAGTGTATCTACCGCAACAGTAGTGTCCTTAAACTTTAATTCATCAATCCCGGTGTCTCTAAGTTTCGGAGTGGGTAATCCATTGACACCTTCAAACATTGCTGGTCCATCTAGCATGGTTGTCATTGTGATACCCAGTGTACCTTTTACTTCTTATCCATTATTTCAAAATACTCAAAGTGGTCCTAGTGGTTCCACTTCATTTGTCGAAGGATTTCCATGGTATGGGGGACACATTCCTTCATCTGCTCCTTATGTAGGTCCTTCACCTACTTATGCTGGTGTATCATCTAAAATACTAAACCCTTATTTAGGGTTCATCTTTTAGACATCTAGTAAAGTGTCGATTGCACCTTTCAGAAGCTCTCCCTTCTCACTTTTCGGTGGGGCAATCAAATCTCTTGTATTTGCAACTCCATCTTTGGTTGGAATCAGTCAAATGCAATACAACAAACCTTAGGTCTATAATCCTTTTTCCTTTGGGTGGAATCCCTTTCAAAAAATTACTATTTATTCATAGCTAGTGGCTAGGGGAAATACCAACCTCTGTTTTGGGAATAGTGGTGCAGGTACTTCCTCACCCTAGACTCCTCAATATCAATCTCTCGCTCAACCCAAATTACCCTTTCTTCCAACTTCAATCTTGCTATACTTATTGAAACTAATGAATTACCCTATGCAATACGATCTGACTCGGCCACAGGTTCCAGTTAAATTATCTTTTGAAATTCCTAAGTTTGAAGGGAAAAATGAAGAGGATCCTGATGACCATGTCACGACATTCCATTTTCGGTTCTCCTCTAACTTGTTGAATGATGATTCGATGTAGTTGAGGATTTTTAAATGAAGTCTAGTAAGTGTAGAAACAAAATGGTATATCAAACTCTTGTCTACTGCTTACAAAAAATTTCTTGATTTAAAAACCATTATTTTAATCAATTTCATTTTTTCTTCTGATATGATGCCAATACATTCCTTTTGTCGACCTTTCGGCAGAACAAGGCCACTCATATATCTGACCACATTCAAGAGTGGAGAAGGAGAAAGTGGATCATTAAATCCAATATCCCTCCCGAGTTCTTGTTGGAATGGTTTTTGAATTCTTTATTGTCGTATATTTCAAAAGAAGTTTCAACTTCATGACTGACCTTGGAGGAGGAGACCATATTTAGGGCCCAAAAAACATATATGATATATTCTAGTCTGGGATTCTCCATGAGATTATGCCTGAGGAACCAAGGTACAACACAAACTTTGTTGAAACTAATTCTGGACCGCATGCCAAGGGTGTGGTGGGTCAATTAACACAACAACTATAGAGACATTGGTGAAACAAATACATGAACTGTCAGTGAAGCAATTTGCAGTGGAGGAAGCTAAGGCTACCACCCCCTCACCCCAGAATGTGAATTTTTATATTGTGCAAGATACCAAAAATGGAAATCAATAGCCTACTAGGAAAAAGAACAAGGGTAAGAATGTTGAGGGAAATCAAAATAAGCAGAAACCAACAAACAATGTTTATGGGGGGGAAGAAGAAAAGAAGAAAGACAAGTTTCCTTGCAAAATTTTCCATGAAGACCATTTGGCCTATCAATGTCCTTTAATAGTTCAAGCATAGAAGTTGTTGAAACAAAAAAAAACTTCCATCCAGAAGTATCCATTCCCACAAGGATAGAATGAAAATTATAGTGATCTGAAGAACGTTGGGGGCACAAAAAATCCTCCTTCTAATGATCAATATTATATCAATCTAGTATGATCCCATACCTTACTATAGACCATATCTAAGAATTATGAAATGGAGGTTCAAAAAAATTTATAAACAAACTGCCAAAACATTAGCCCCACTTTTAATTAATAAATCAACTAATATTATGCCAAAGATACCCAAAAGTGTCTTCAAAAAGACATTTCACAACCCTCACATGAGGGTCGCTTCAAACTACTCAGTTGTAGAGGAACTGGACCAAAGTCCTTGTGCGATGTCAGCCTTAGAAGTGATGCAGAGTTGTCCTTCATTGCGAGATACGCGTTTGGAGGCCATAAGTAGTAAGGAATCTATGAGCTTCATGGCTAAGTTTAATCTTTCAGATCTCAAACTATGCCTTTGTGGCCTTTCGATTGATGTAGTCCATGGTAGAAAAACCATTGGATTAATAGTGATAAAGGAAGGTGAATCTACACGTGTAATGTTGATTTCATGTTGGAAGGCTCTAGGATCCCCTGAGTTGGTCCCATCTAACACTTTATTAAACACTTTCTATGGAATGTCTTTTTGTCCACATGGTATCCTTCTGTCTTTCAAAATAAAAATGGTCGGGAAAATGGTCTTTGTAGAAAAATGGTCTTTGTGGAAATCTAAGTAGTTGATGCCCCTCTAGACTATAATTTATGTTGGTCACTCTATATGCTAGTTAATTAAAACTATCATGCAGAATGCTCAATATAAATTGTCAACTTAGGGAAGTCTTTTTATTTCAAAGATAATTCACACTATCTTTACTTAAACATTAAGTAGTTGATGAGATGAATAAGCTGTCCTACTTACCTGTTTAGTCAAACTCCTCCCATAATTAAAGTGATATAAACTACCTTTCTAAGAATTCATAATTGCAATCACCTTCTATTGTTTAGGAATAAACACCCTTATAACCAAGGGTCTGGGGTTACCAACGTACTCTTAAAACTGGTAGACAATCAACTTTAAAGTACAGAAAGGAAATAGGAAGATATGATGGACTCACCTGATTAATGATGGTTGATCCAAGATTTTTCTTCTTCCACTCTGCTCCTCTCCAAAGCTTTCAGGGATGCACCTCCTTCACCTGCATAGAGAAAATCCTCCTAATATAATCTTATACATGTATATATGACAAGTTAGATAAACAATATATAGAGTGATTAATCATAAATATTCATTAAACCATGATACATAAAAGAGATTCAACACACAGTTGGAAGAAGGATTCTCTTTATTAACAATAGTGAATAAGTGTACAACCCAACGCCTAAAACAAGGACTCCTCTGCAACCAAAGGTTTTTTAGTTTTGCTGCTCCAAATACTTCTAAAGATATACCAATAGCATAAATTTGCTCTCCAATTATGATTGATTAATGCCCTCCCCAAGGCCTCTATTTATACTTAGGAAAATAGAGCAGTTTCGAAGGTTGAGGAGGTTGAGATAGTTAAGATAGTTAATGTTTAATCCTTGACAAATATTCATTAATCTTGTTTATTATTTTTAATGTCAAATGGAGGCATATGCGAGTATCGATACTCGCAACCCATTTATGACACGTGAGTTGCTATAAGGGAAACCCACGTACAGATCTATATGCGGGTCGCAATGATAATACCTGCGTATAGTACGCAATATGCTATGGAGATAGTCACGTATGTATGCAAGTTTCTGTGGAAAGAGTCATGTACAACAATCAACATTTAAAAAGGTAAAAATGGAAAGCTAGGTGGATAATAAATGCATCTCTTGTCATGCCCATCTATAGTGTTTTAGGAAACCTTCAATCCATAAATTTCCTTTTGTGCGACGACATATGAAGTGTCGGCACTCAGACGGAGAAGTAACATTTGGGTAGAACATAATATTGCGCAACTTATTCCATAGCGAGGGAACTAAGGTCTTCATAAACAATCCCAAAGACCCAGTACAATCCAAGCCATGTGAATAGATGTAGGTTGAATTTTAACATGGAGAGGATTCAACAGTTTGTCAATCAATAGGTGATAATTGACAACTGAAGCAAAGGAATTCACCAATGATGAAAGTGAATCCAGAGGTACAAACGTCAAAACTCTAGGTCTTCGTCATCAGGAAGTGCTGAAGCGGAACCATACTATGATAAGGAAGGAAATAGATCCTCCAACGGATCACAAGAGTGACTAGGAACTAGGCAAAGGAAGGGAGACACAAGAGGTAATAGATATGAAACTCTTGGGATCAAGATAGAGATCAGACATTGAGTTAAGTCCTTGAATAGTGAGCACAACACAAAGATGACCCAAGGCAACTTTTAACTTTATAGATAGAACAACTAGACTTATCTGTCATGTAGGAGACATGATTAGATTCCCCAGGTAGAACGAACAAGAGGAGGAGTAATAAACTGGAAGTAATAGCTAAACTGAAAGTGAACACTGAGACATGGATATCGAAAAAGATAGAGAGTGCTATGTTCAAGGATGACATGCTACCACTAACTAAAAACAAGAGAAAAATTCTTCCTTACCTTCCCTGTTAAATTTTAATGAGTCCAAGAAAGTCAACTCGAGTCTCTCTTCATTTTTTAACAAGCTTGAAGAGAAGAGGGAATATTGCTTGATAGTGTCACTGATTCGTGTATTTAATGATCCCAAACTAGTACATGGTCAGTCGGTGTTTTCACATTTAGAGAGTCTAAAAACTCCAAATAAGACTCCAAGGGGGTCCTTTTCTGTCCAATTTAGTCTCTTGAGGCCGGAAAAGTATAAAACAGACCACAGAAGAACTCTCTTAGCTTTCGAAGAAGTAAGGTGCACCTTTTTCGTACTTAGTCACAAAGGTCTGAAAAAGGTTAAATTACCACCTACCCAACACTCCTTCGAGAACAACATATAGCCTGAGTTTTACAAGTGTGAAAGAAGGCAAGATCACTTGAAAAGATCCATTTGATTACGAGAAATGGGGCTTACAACAATAAAATCGATGCTTTGTTCTTTAGTGTTTAACGAGCATGAAAAAGACATAAAGTACACCCGGAATCTTTTTCATGTTTAGGTCCAGAGCACGAAAAAGAGAAAACTAGCCTCATACCGACGGTTCCTTTTCTGTTAATTTACTCCCTCAGGTCCGAAAAAGTGATAAACCTATGCCTGATAATACTCTTCTCAATTCCGTAGAAAAGAGAGTGTTCATTTCTTGTATTATTCCACATGGTCTGAGAAAGCGATAACCTACCACCAATGTGGATGCCCATTCACATATTCTTAAAGAGCCTGAATGGACAAGTTTACTCGGCAGTCAATTCTATTTTGAGGAGTCATACCTGGGCCTAAATAAACTCAATATCTTTCCCATGAAGTTTTAATGAGTCTAGAAAAGTCAACTCATGGCCTCCTTACTGTTTTTAATGAGCTTGAAGGAGAGCAAAAATAATTCTCTAAATGCGAGGAGACGAGTGTCATAGGCAGGAGAAACTAGTTCCAGGCGCAAGGAACAGACCATGCATAATGCAAGCAACATGAGTAGGATAAAGATGTCAAGTTGTAAAGGAAAAATGATACAAGGCTTAGTGACGATGAGAACAAAGATGAGGGCTTATACAACAAGCTAAGAGCATGGAAGCCGGCATCAGGCTCATAAGCGCGAGCAGGGGGCATGCAAATGCATTTATAGCTTGAACAATAAGACAAGGCCAATAAATAGTTGTGAATCCAACTAATAATCCTGTCTCCAAGAAACAACAACATCAGGATCATATTCAGAAGAAAAGATCCGATGCAGGTCACTTTGGCAGAAACACATGTGACTTTGCTATCTTCTACAAAAAGTAAAGTCAAGGAAGAATCGACCAAAGAAGATTCTATAGCACCAAGGCTCGAGGGTTTATAATCAGTAATATCAACCTTAGAAGGAGAGAAAAAATCAACAAGGGAGATAGAGTCTGTAGGAGCAAACTCAGTATCACAAGAGTTGAAAAATTCATCAGAAAAATAAAACTCATCAGGATCACTAACTTGCTGTTCAAAGGAAGAATCAAAAGACTCAACAAGACCAACATAATAAGAAAGGTCATGCCTACTAGGAAGATAATGGTTAGAATTAGTCACAACTGAACCAACATCTAATATATAGAAGGTCAGACTGTATCAAACACTCTAGGAAGGCTTCATTCAATGGAAGGAGATCATCCGAGATAGGACACATGTTTAAACTTTCAAATGGATCAACAGAGTGGAGATTAGGCCCCATATTCTATATAGGATGACTCACCTGTTCAACTATTGGGACCAAGTCTTGAGAAGGTAAGCATGAAAACAAAGGTTTCTTCTCAGTAGCAATTGAACCCAAAGGACATGAAGCCACATAGCTCAGCTGTGGTAGGGCAGTGTCTATAGAAACACTAGGAATCAATAAAGGAAAGAAGTGGTCTCTAGTTGGGTCAAAAGACAGATCAAGAAAATCCAACTGATCTATAGTGATGATTTATTTTTCATGATTAAAGTACATCACATGAAAAAATGTTGACACCACAACTTGCATGGCATAGACATAATCACATTTGAGGAGCATATTGAAGTCAAAGGGGTCTTTTATCACCATGAAGTGTACTAAGGCAGTCTTCCCACTCAAAGAAACAGGTGTTTGAGCAAGAATTCCTAAGGCTATACAAGTTCCTCTATCAAATTCCAGTAACTGATTAGTAGTCGACACAAGGCTAGGAGATCCCATGCCTCACCAAGCATGAGCAGACAAGATATTAAATGAGGCTCCTTCATCAACAATACAATGAGAAATCGTGTATGATTCAACTTTGTCTTTTATCTGGAAAGGTGCATCAGAAGGAAGGCGTGGCTCAACTAGAATATCCCAATTAAAGGAAGCAATCCTAGAGCTTAGTGGGGCCTCATCCAAAGTGAGTTCAGTGCCCCCTTGTTCAGTAAGTTCTGAACTAGCAGTGAAGAAAATGTGACTAGAAGACACTTCACTCTCCAAAGGAAGAGTGGAATTGATTGAAAATGTAATTGATTCAACCGCTTCGTGAAAGTCACTCTCAAAAGGGAGAGTGGGATTGACCAAAGATGACATTGGTTCAATCACATCAATATCACTCTCCGAAAGAAGAGTGGGATCGACCAAAGATGTGATTTGTTTGACCACTTGATCAACCAAAGGTTGAGTAGGTTGTTGAGAAACTATAGGTCATTCAGGAGAAGGAAACTCTTGAGTCTAAGACCACACTCTTTGCACCTTTGTGATAGCAAGGAACTGGTGAGTAAGATGATCTCCCTCGCATAGATTATAAGGGAACTTAAGTTTGCACTTTGAACGGCTAGTTTTTTCAACGGTGTCAACATGAATAGCAGTGGCTATCTGTTTGCTCTTAGCATGACCTACAGAGGCTGAGAGTTTTCCCCCACCATGAACATCGGAGGCTGGGTGACTGGGTCGAACCTGACTAAGAGAGGCTGGTTGTTGAGAGACTTCAGAATGTTCAAAAACAAGATGGCCATGAAACCATACTCTTCATACCTCCACAATATAAGGGCATTTATAAGTAAGGTGGTCTCCCTCACAAAGCTTACAAGGAAACTTGGGCTTGTGCTTTAAATGAGTAGTCTTTTCAACAGTGTCAACATGACTTGTAGTGGTTGACGGATTCTCTTTAGCATGAAGCACAAAGGCTGAGAGACTACCCCAAGCATGACTTGCATAGGCTATGAGACTAGATCCAACATGACCTGTAGAGGTTGGATGAGCACTACTAGCATGAACAACAGAGGCTGAATGGTTAGGATAAACATGCTTTGAAGCAATTGAGTGTGTGCCCCTAGCATGAACTTTAGAGGTCGAGTGACTGGATCCAACGTGACCTGGAAAGGTTGGAAGGATCCCTCTAGCATGATCTACATAGGCTATATGGTGAATATCAACTTGTCTTGTAGAGGTTGAGTGCTTAGATCCAACATGACCTGCAGAGGTTGGATAGGTTCCCCCATCATGAACTACAGAGGCTGGGTGGTGAGGTTTAACTTGACTTGTAGAGGTTGAATGGGTGCCCCCTTGCTTATGTGCCTTCTTCCTATTCCTCCTTCTTTTACTTCTTTTAGAATGCTAGATACTAGTATCAGTACTTCCATTACATGAGGTAGAAGGAGGAGGAGGATTAACTACAGGTGAAGGGGAAGTAGTGTTTTGATGCCCTTGATATAAGGAGCTCACTTGAGAAGCATCAAGAGCATTCGGAACAGTTGGAGTGGGAAACAACTACACCGGTAGCCCTGGGATGAATCCAGGTAGATTCAAGGTTCCCATCAAAGGAACACCAACATTCCCTGTGAGAGGAATAGTATAAGGAGTTCCCATCATGGGGATCTCTTGGTTGTTATTTAAAGGACTGTTATCCATATTTTCAAACTAGGAGACAAAGTAAGAGGTTGACAGGAATCCAAAATTACAAAGCACACACCTAAAGGCACACTAAGTCCAAACAAACCACATAGCACTCACTAAAAAATTCCTAAAGGAAAACAAACAAACAGGTATAAGATGCGCTTTCTAGAAGAAATCTGATAGACAGTTACTTGGCATCCCTATAGATGTTCTTAGGCACAAGCGGAAAAATCACCCACTACCCTCCCACACTTTCTATTGGGGTTACCTTCCAAGCCCGTCCAAGGTCAACCAGAAATAGCCTTTTGGTTTACCTAGGTATGAACCCTAGCTATCAAGAGACTAAAAGATAACTTAGCTATACCAACTATCTAGGGGGACAGTCGCAAGCCTGACTTGTATGCATGGGAAGGGTAGCTGTGCCCGAAACTCTATCTAGGATAGAATCCCCAGATGCGTAAAAGTCTTGATCTATGTTTCGACAAGGAATCAGAGGGTTATCTCCTCAGTCCAATCCTCCATGTAGACTCGCGCTTAACTCCCATTTGAGAGGAGCTTCCCAGATATAATCAACATAGAAAAGGGTTTACCTAGTGATTGGCCAACTACGTCTAAAATTTTGACACTTGTGGAGAGTTTAAACTCCCTATCCCACAAGTCTAGTCTAAGCTAGTTGGTGTATGACCCTATAAAATAAAACTTACTATAAATTTTAAATTATACCGTTCATTTTAAGGGTTGTTTTTAGTGAGAGGGTAAATGGTGTGAAACTTATGTGGTTTTTTGACTCAAAGTTGAAACAAAATGACTAAGCAAAGAGAAATGAAATGCAAAAAGGAAAAACTATTCTCTTTCTTTTCCAAACAGAAAATTGAAAGCCACAAAAGAACAATTTCTTTTTTATTTTTTCAAAAACAATGATATGCCATGCAATCTAGACTAAAAACCTAATCTACATGCATATAAAGCAAACATTTGTTTTTGTATTTTTCTTTTATAAATATAAGCTGATGAAAATACAAGAGATAAAGAGAAAACTAAGACTATTTTTTTTTTTTTGTAATTTTTGAGATTTTATTTAAAAACTGAAAACAAAACTACTATATGCAAATCAAATGAAAAAGTTTCTAATGTTTTCTTTTCACTTTTCAAATTGCTCAAAGACTACTATGCACCTAAATGCACAAAACTTGAGTATGCTTGAATTAAACTAACTGTATAAAGTAAGCAAAGTGAAGTAAATAGATTAATAAGACCAAGAATCAACCACCTATGGAAGACTTGGAACCCTAGCTTGGGTGGATACAATGAAAGGAAATCACTGAAATCACACAAAGGCAAGTGGCACACCAATCACTATCCGAAAATAGAATGGGATAAACAGTGTATGGAACCTTGATCACTGATTCAGACAACAAACACTTAAACCTATAACTCAAATAGGAAAATCCACATCAATTTGCAAATAGAAATACAATCCAAACAAAATAACTCAAGGGCTTTACAAGAAAGCACAAAGTGTGGCCAACAAGGACATCAAACTGATAGTATAATTCTTATAAAGAATACCAACCAGCAAACAAATTTTATAAAGGGACAAAGACAAGCAAACCCTAACCCAAAAACTCAAATGCTAAGGCTTGTATGTGACTGTGTACAAGGGAAACCCGTGTACTATACGCAATTGTCCTCTAGAGTAACCCGTATATGAAGGCCTCTTTACGCGACTGTATGCAAGAGAAACCCATGTACAGGTACAAAATTTTCCAATAGAAAGGAAATTTTTCAAGGTCTTCAAAAACTACCTTAAGCATGAACCAAGACAGAATACCACACACATAATCAATGCAAAGACTTGGCAATGGTAACAAAAATAGCCCACAGTAGTCTGGGCTCCCTAGTAGAGCCGCCGGTTCTGTTGTTCAGGAATAAACACCCTTATAACCAAGGGTCTGGGGTTACCAACGTACTCTTAAAACTTGCAGACAATCAACTTTAAAGTACAGAAAGGAAATAAGAAGATATGATGGACTCACCTAATTAATGATAGTTGATCCAAGCTTTGTCTTCTTCCACTCTGATCCTCTCCAAAGCATTCAAGGATACACCTCCTTCACCTGCAAAGAGAAAATACTCCAAATACAATTTTATACATGTATATATGACAAGTTAGATAAACATTATATAGAGTGCTTAGTCATAAATATTCATCAAACCATGATACATGAAAGAGAGTCAACACACAATTGGAAGAAGGATTCTCTTTATTAACAATAGTAAATGAGATAAGTGTACAACCCAATGCATGAAACAAGGACTCCTTTGCAACCAAAGGATTCTGAGTTCTACTACTCCAAAGACTTCTGAAGATATACCACCAGCATAACTTTGCTCTCCAATTATGATTTATTAATGCCCTCCCCAAGGCCTCTATTTATACATAGGAAAATAGAGTAGTTTCGAAGGTTGAGGAGGTTGAGATAGTTAAGATAGTTAATGTTTAAGGCTTAAGAAATCTCCATTCATCTTCTTTATTATTTTTAATGTCGAATCGAGGAATACATGAGTATTGATACTGGAAACCTGCATATGAAATGAAAGTTGCTATAAGGGAAACCCACGTCCAGATCTGTATGTGGGTTGCAATGACGATACCCACGTACAGTATGTGATATGCTGTGGAGATAGTCGCGTATGTACATGAGTTGCTGTGGAAAGAGTCATGTACAACAATCAACATGTAAAAAGGTAAAAATGGCAAGCTAGGTGGATAATGAATGCATCTCATGTCATGCCCATCTATAGTGTTTTGGGAAACCTTCAATCCATAAATGTCCTTTTTTGCGCCGATATATGAAGTGTTGGCACTCAGACAGAGAAGTTCCATTTAGGTTTATAACAGATGCCCCGTAATGTGTGAGGTCAGAGGGAAGCGATGGCTGAAATACATTATAATCTTTATCTTTGGAGAACTCAGAAATCCAATGGAGTAGAGGTAGTACCTGAAACAAATACATAATAATGTCATATACAAAGGCATATCTGAGGATGCTATGTTCAATATAACGGAACAATAGCTCCTTTACAAACATTTGATTAAAGTGAATCCAAAGGTACAAACATGAATCCAGAGGTACAAACATCGAAACTCTAGGTCTTCATCATTAGGAAGTGCTGAAGCGAAACCATACTGTGATAAGGAAGGCAATAGATCCTCCAATGGATCACAAGAGTGACTAGGAACTGGGCAAAGGAAGGGAGACATAAGAGATAACAGATATGACACTGATGGGATTAGGATAGAGATCGGACATTGAGTTAAGTCCTTGAATAGTGAGCACAACACAAGGATGGCCCAAGGTAGATTTTAACTTTATAGACAGAACAACTAGACTTATTTGTCTTGTAGGAGACATGATTAGATTCCCTAGGTAGAACAGATAAGAGGAGTAATAAACTCGAAGTAATAGCTAAACCAAAAGTGAACACTGAGACATGGGTATTGAAAAAGACAAAGAGTGCTATGTTCAAGGATGACATGCTTCCACTAACTAAAAAAAAGAGAAAACTTCTTCCTTACCTTCCCTGTTAAATTTTAATGAGTCCAGGAAATTCAACTGGAGTCTCTCTTCATTTTTTAACAAGCTTGAAGAGAAGAGGGAATATTGCTTGATAGTGTCACTGATTCATGGATTTAATGAGCCCGATCTAGTACATGCTCAGTCGGTGTTTTCAAATTTAGAGAGTTTGAAAACTACAAAGAAGACTCCATGGGGGTCCCTTTTCATTTAATTTAGTATCCTGAGGCCGAAAAAGTATAAAACATACCACAGAAGAACTCTTTTAGCTTCTGAAGAAGTAAGGTGCACCTTTTTTGTACTTAGTCATGAAGGTTCGAAAAAGGTTAAATTACCACCTACCCAATGCTCTTTCAAGAACAACATATAGCCTGAGTTTTATCAGTGTCAAGGAAGGCAATATCACTCGAAAAGATCCATTTGATTACGAGAAATGGGGCTTATTGCCTCCTTTCACACACCTGGGTCACATGGAAAAATATTCAAGCCACTCGGTGTGTCCTTGGGGGCAAGTCTCGAGTCAAGGCTGTCACCTTGTTCTTGACTCCTCCATTTAGGCTCAACTCCTAATGAAGCCAAGGGGGTAGACCCTATTAAGTTACTAAGGATAGTTACTTAGTGTTGTGATGTTAAACTGAATGAGTTACTTAGGAGTTTGAAAATTAACTACAAACAATCAAAGATGACAAGATGTGAAAATAAACACGCGAAAGCACAATGCTGAGACACAATGTATATATAAAACAAGAAAATAACCAGTGCCTTAGAATGGAGTCAGAAAATAGAAACAATATACTTGCATGTGCTTGGAGTGAATGTTTTGCGATTGCCTCTTGGTATGTTTTAAGTTAAATTTGATGTATGAGTTGATTAAATTAGGCAAAGGGGGCACTCCAGATATACCCGAGAGTACTTGGAGTATGTCCAAAACCAAACCTTCACGGCTACCCACAAGGAATATGTGGGCTGAAATGGAGTCTCTGGGGCTATTGTTCGTAATGCACCCATTAGGGCGTGACAGAGATCGGTGCCCCGAGGAAGTTCCCACTTCGTTTGGGTATTTTGCCACCGTAAAGGTTTGATCGAGGTGTTGGATTTTCACCTGATGGTTTGTCAGTTGGGGAGAGTGAGTCCTAATTATACTAGTCACCCAAGTGCTTTTGATACAACTTGACTGATTGGATGAACCACAGCCAAGTGTAGAGCATACACACTGGAGTGTTGTCAATTTTAATAAGTTTTAAACTGGGTGTTCTTGTTTACAAGAAAACCCTCCAAGAACCTCTTTCGATCCAAGTGGATATCAATCAGGGAATCGAGGAGGGGTTAATTTTATAGTTGCTGATAAAAAAATAATATAAAAAAGAAAACAGATACACAATTCTAGTTTCTTAATTAATCCTACGACGAGTCTCTTTCCCCTTTTGGGTCAATCGAGAAATCATGGGGTAAGTATTAGGATTACTTTGAAATGTAAAATATGGAATATGGAAATAATAATCAAATAAATTATCCTACCCTATAGATTAGATCAATACTAGTTTAAAAAGAAATGAGCAAAAAGCAACAAAAAGGACACCGACACAAATCCCCCTAGGGGGGAAGGGGAATGGACTCGAAAGAGCCTATTCAAAGAATAATTTTATTACAGTAGTTACAATATCAGAGAAATGATATGTAAAAAAATTCTTGGTCCTTATACGGGCTGAAACCAAGATCTTACAACTTTGCAAAAAATTTAAGATTTTTTAGTGAAAAGGGAGACCCCTGGGGGGATTTGCACGCTCCTGAAACCACTTCGGACAGCATATTCCTTTTCTTTCTATCAGACCTTCTAAAATATAGTGAGAATTTTATAATAAAATACTCCCAAAATTACTTTAAGAGTACCTTTGGATCAGCCTACCTTATCTCACAAAAAATGAAGTTAAAACTAGCTAAACAGGCAGAAAAGCAACCAAGGAAATCAAGATTTCCTTGGGATCTTGGATTGATGTTTGTGCAGCCAACAAAAATACACTGATATTTTAGAATATTAAATTTTATAACAGCGAAATTAAATCTAATGCATGCGATCTACAAGTTTTCTTTAAATTTTCATGCAAAAAGACGATTTCCCTAAAGCTAGATCTAGAATGCTTATGAAAATTTTTTAAGTGCAGGATCTAGACTATGAGATATGAAATATCAGATCTATGTATGTTTTAATTTGATGAAACAGATCCAAATGAAATCAAAGCTATGAACCGAACAAATTAACCGGGTAAAGATGTTGATTTTTTATAGAAATGAGAAGAAGAGGAGAGAAGGTCGGATCGTTGCTTGAATGGAGCAAGCTGAAAGGAGGCCCTTTTGTGGAATGCTAAGGGACAGAATATTGAGCTTATTGGATAGGAATGGATTCAATCTAAATTGACACCTTCATCCAACCAGGAACCTGCAGCTAAATAACACAAGCCTGCACACACCTCGTGAGATCTGGATATAGATGCATAAAGCAACAAAAATGAAAGATTATGCAGAAATAACCTTATTTAAGCATATAACTGAAATTTTTAAGCATACATCATATGGATAAATAAGATCAAGCAATCTAGCTTTCCTATTTTATACCCTTACTAGATTCAACCGAATCCCTAAAGCCGGAACACAGAAACATCATAGAATTTGGCAAGAAGTTGCAGCTACCACATCAGCAGCATAACCCTGAGAATCCACACATACATATGCACGACACAGTATAGCCTCCAAAGCTTCTTTATTCGCAAGCAGTGATCAAATACAGAGTTATAATGGCAAGCCCTTCAGTCTAGCTCTAACTAGCTTGGAAGAGGGAGCCTCAAGTAGGATATATACAAATTACAGGCCATCCAACCCAGGGGGGGCGCAAATCCCAAGGAGATAGACAAAATATGCTAGTGGAGAGTCCATCAATGCCTGATCTGTGTGTAATTGAGCCAAATCTGAGTCTCACTGAGTGCAGTTGTCAATCACAAAGCTAATCTGACTGACACCTCAACATGTTGACTGAAGCATCCACCAAAACTCATCGAGATGAGCCAAAACGTGTTGAGGAGAGAGGGAGGGTGAAATTCCCCATAAAGGATGCTGAAGATCAACTCTGTATCTGATTTGATCACCTCCTTCAGTCAAGGATTTTTCAGATCCAGTCAATCTACTTCAGATCTGACTGATTTCAATCAAATCGGCTGAGAATCCACTGATTTATTATTTTGGATTTGCTCCATTATTCATCAATTTATTAATTAAAATCATCAATAATTGATTTTTGGGGCTTTCTGAGCTGAGTGATGGAAAATCACTCAAAACTAGGAAATAGTGGGTCCATGGGTTTACATGGTGCTCTTAGCTTGAAAATGAGCACCTACATGATTGAAACTGATTATTTGGCCCACTTTTATTACAAAATCAATTTTTCCAATTAAACTATTAAAAAATAGCCTAAGTTTTGGAAAAATTAAATTTTAATAAAAACACTGAAAAAATTAAAAAAACCTAGGGGCACTTAGACATGTTCATATGACTCAACAATGATGTCTAGCATTCTTATACATTTACACATAGACTCTAATAACCTCAATAGGCCTAAATTCCAAGCCGACCACCCCAGCTTTGGAGGTATGGAGTGAAAAACTCAGAAATTATCAGTCGTTTGTTCAACAATGAATAAAAACCAAGGGAAAAAACACCCTGGGCTGATCGGATTGAAAAATGAAGTCTAAGAGACTGAGTCTTTTACAGACACTATCATGCTATAAAATTTATTACAATTCCCCCATGGGGTATGAACATGTGATATAGTACAACAAGCACTTCCCGAAAGTACTTCCGAAGGTCTTCTGAACTCCGAACAAGTTATTTTTGTCCGATTCACAAGGCTCACTTGATAAAAACCACTAAGTACAACTTAGGTGGTAACATGGCTTATAAAAATAAACTCGATGCTTTGTTCTTTAGTGTTTAACAAGTATGAGAAAGACATAAAGTACACCTATAATATTTTTCATGTTTAGGTCTAGAGCATGAAAAAGAGAAAACTAAGCTCATACCGGGGGTTCCTTTTCCATTAATTTAGTCCCTCAGGTTGGAAAAAGTGATAAACCTATGCCTAAGAACACTCTTCTCAATTCCATAGAATAGAAAGTGTTCCTTTCTCGTATTATTCCACATGGTTTGAGAACGGTGATAACCTACCACCAATGTGGATGCCCATTCACATATTCTTAACGAGCCTGAATGGACAAGTTTATTCGGCAGTCAAGTCTATTTTGAGGAGTCAGACCTGGGCCTTAAGAATCTCGATATTTTTCCCGTGAAGTTTTAACGAGTCTGAAAAAGTCTACTTGTCGCCTCCTTACTGTTTTTAACGAGCTCGAAGCAGAGCAAAAGGAATGCTCTAAATGTGAGGAGACGAGTGTCATAGGCAGGCGAAACTAGTTCCAAATGCAAGGAACTGACCTATGCATAATGCAAGGAACATGAGTAGGATTAAGACACCCAGGGAACGTCTCCTCAGAGTAAAAGGTGTCAAGCTACAAAGGAAAAATGATACAAGGCTTAGTGACGATGAGAACAAAGATGACGGCTTATATAATGAGCTAAGAGAGTGGAAGCCGTCATCAGGCTCATAAGCGTGAGCAAGGCACATGCAAATGCATTTATAGCTTGAACAACAAGACAAAGCCAGTAAATAGTTGTGAATCCAACAAAGAATATTGTCTCGAAGAAACAACAACATCAGGATCATATTAAGAAGAAAAGATCCGATGCAGGTCACTTTGGTAGAAACACATGTGACTTTGCTATCTTCTACAAAAGGTAAAGCCAAGGTAGAATTGACCAAAGAATATTCTATAGCACCAAGGCTCAAGGGTTTATAATCAGTGAGATGAACCTCAAAAGGAGAGAAAAAATCAACAAGGGAGATAGAGTCTGCAGGAACAAACTCAATATCACAAGAGTTGAAAAATTCATAAGAAAAATAAAACTCATCAGGATCACTAACTTGCTGTTCAAAGGAAGAATCAAAAGACTCAACAATACCAACATAATAAGAAAGGTCACGCTTACTAGGTAACTTAGGGTTAGAATTAGTCACAACTGAACCAACATCTAATATATAGAAGGTCAGACTATATCAAAGACTATAGGAAGACTTCATTCGATAGAAGGAGATCATCCGAGATAGGACACATGTATAACCTTTCAAATGGATCAACAGAGTGGAGATTAGGCCCCACATTCTGTATACGATGACTCACCTATTCAACTGTTGGGACCAAGTCCTGAGAAGTTAAGCATGAAAATAGAGGCTGCTTCTCAGTATCAATTAAATGCAAAGGACATGAAGCCACATTGCTCACCTGTGGCAAAGCAGTGTCTATAGAAACACTAGGAATCAATAAAGGAAAGACCTGGTCTCTATTTGGGTCAGGATATGGATCAAGAAAATCCAACTGATCGATAGTGACAATTTCTTCGCCATGATTAAAGTACATCACATGAAAAAATGTTGATGCCACAGCTTGCATGGCATACACATATCATGTCCGAGGAACATATTGAAGTCCAAGGGGTCTTCTATCACCATGAAGTGAACTAAGATGGTCTTCCCACCCAAAGTAACAAGTGTTTGAGCAAGAATTCCCAAGGATATACAAGTTATTCTATCAAATGCTAGTATTTGATTAGCAGTTGACACAAGGCTGGGAGATCCCATGCCTCACCAAGCATGAGCAGACAAGATACTAACCGAGGCTCCTTCATCAACAATACAACGAGAAATCATGTATGATTAAAATTTGACCTTTATCTAAAAAGGTGCATCAGAAGGAAGGCACGGCTCAACTAGGCTATCCCAATCAAAGGAAGCAATCCTAGAGCTTGGTGGGGGCTCATCCGAAGTGAGTTTAGTGCCCCCTTGTTCAGTAATTTCTAAACTGGCAGTGAAGAAAATGTGACTAGCAGACACTTTACTCTCCAAAGAAAGAGTGGGATTTATCAACAATAGAATTGATTCAACTGCTTCGTGAAAGTCACTCTCCAAAGGGAGAGTGGGATTGACCAAATATGACATTGGTTCAATCACATCAAGATCACTCTGTGAAAGAAGAGTGGGATCGACCAATGATGAGATTGGTTTGACCATTTGATCAACCAAAGGTTGAGTAGGTTGTTGAGAAACAATAGGTCATTCAAGAGAAGGAAATTATTGAGTCTTAGACCAAAGTATTCGCACCTCTACGATAGTAGGGCACTGGTTACTAAGATGATCTCCCTCGCATAGCTTACAAGGGAACTTAATTTTGCACTTCAAACAACTAGTTTTATCAACGGTGTCAAATTGACTAGTAGTGGCTGACTATTTTCTCTTAGCATGACCTATAGACGCTAAGAGTTTTCCCCCAGCATGAACACCAGAGTCTGAGTGATTGGGTCCAACCTGACTAAGAGAGGCTGGTTGTTGAGAGACTTTAGAATGTTCAAAAATGGGATGGCCATGAAACAAAACTCTTCGCACCTCTGTGATAGAAGGGAATTTATAGGTAAGGTGGTCTCCCTCACAAAGATTACAAGGAAACTTGGGATTGTGTTTTGAACGAGTAGTATTTTCAATATTATCATCATGACTCTCATTGGGTGACAGATTGTTTTCAGCATGAACCACAGAGGATGAGAGACTTCCCCCAGCATGACTTGCATAGGCTGAGAGACTAGATCCAACATGACTTGCAGAGGTTGGATGAGCACTACTAGCATGAAAAACAGAGGCTGAATGGTTAGGATCAACTTGCTTTGCAGCAGTTGATTTTGTGCCCCTAGCATGAACTTCAAAGTATGAGTGACTAGATCCAATGTGACCTAGAAATGTTGGAAGGATCCTGCCAGCATGATCCACAGAAGCTAGATGGCGAAGATCAACTTGACTTGCAGAGGTTGAGTGCTTAGATCTAACATGACCTGCAGAGGTTGGATAGGTGCCCCCAGCATGAACTACAGAGGTTGGGTGGTGAGGTTTAACAAGTGCCCCCCTTGCTTATGTTCCTTCTTCCTATTTCTCCTTCTTTTACTCCTTTTAGACTATCGGTTACTAGTATCAGTACTTTCACCGCATGAGATAGAAGGAGGAGGAGAATCAACTACAGGTGAAGGGGAAGCATTGTTTTTATGACCTTGATATAAGGAGCTCACTTGAGAAGCATCAGGAGAATTTAGGATGGTTGGAGTGCAAAAAAACCACACCAGTAGTGTTGCCTCCTTTCCACACACCTGGGTCACATGGTAGAAATATTTAAGCCACTCGGTGTGTCCTTGGGGGCAAGTCTCGAGTCAAGGCTTTCACCTTGTTCTTGACTCCTCCATTTAAGATCAACTCCTAACGAAGCCAGGGGGAGTAGACCCTATTAAGTTACTAAGACTAAATTTCATAGTACAATGATGTTAAACTGAATGAGTTATTTAGGAGTTTGAAATTTAACCATAAACAACCATAGATGACAAGATACAAAATGAGCGCACAAAAGCACAATGTTGAGACACAATATATATATATATATATATAGAAAGAAAGAAAATGACTAGTGCCTTAAAATGGAGTCAAAATAAAATCAATGTACTTGCATGTGCTTGGATTGAATGTCTTGCAATTGCCTCTTGCTACGTTTTAATTTAATGTGAAATACAAGTTGATTAAAATTAGGTGAAGGGGTGGACTCCAGATATACTCGAGCTTACTTGGAGTATGTCCAAAACTAAACCTTCACGGCTACCCGCAAGGAATATGTGGGCTCAATGGACTCTTTGGGGCTATTATTCATAATGCACCCATTGGGGTGTGATAGAGATTGGCACCCCGAGGTCACTTTTCAAAAGTTCCCGCTTCCTTTTGGTATTTTGCCACCATAATGGTTTGATCTAGGTGTTGGCTTTTCACCTAATGGTTTGTCAATTTGGGAGAGTGAATCCTGATTATATTAGTCACTCAAGTGATTTTTATACGGCTTGACTGATCGGATGAACCACATCCAAGTGCAGACAATACACACCAAAGTCTTGTCAATTCTAATAAATTTTGAGATGGATGTTCTTGTTAAAAAGAAAACCCTCCAGGAACCTCTTTCGGTCCAAGTGGACCTCAATCGGGGAATCAAGGAGGGGTTGATTTTATTATGGTTACTAAAGCAAATGATGATAGCAAATGAAACATAAAAATATAAGCAAACCACAATTTTCTAATTAGACTACCATGAACATTTCTTCACCTTTCGTCTCAAAAGGAAGATCGTGGGGTAAGTATTAAAGTTACTTTGAAACCAATAGAAATGGAATATGGAATTTATTTTAAATCAAATTATACTACCCTGTATATTAGTACTACGCTAGATTGAAAAAAGATGAACAAAAAGAAAAAAATTACATGGACACAAATCCCCCCAGGGGGGATGGGGAATGGGCTCGAAAGAGCCTATTTATAACTATTTTTATTACCAGCAGTTACAATATCAGAAAATTGATATGATGCCTCTTGATTCTTATACAGAATGAAACCAAGAGCCTACAAAGTGCAAAAATTAAAGATTTCAGTCAAAAAGGGAGACCCCTGGGGGGATTCAGAAGGCCAAAAAGTCACTTTCAAACAGCAGATCCTCCTCTTTTCTGTTATACCTGATGAAAACCAGCAATCTTATTAGAATTAAATATTCCCAAAAGCACTCTGAAAGTACCTTTGGGTCAGCTTACTTTTAACCAAAAAAAGCTAAGTTAAAACTAGTTAAAAAAGGGTAAAAAGGGAACAAAGGAAAGCAAGCTTTCCTTGGGATCTTGGCTTGCCTTTTAGGAAGCCAATATGATGTGCACTAATTTCTAGATTTATATTTTATAACAGAAAAATAAATCTAATGCATGCAAGCTACAAATTCTCTTTAAAACTCCATGCAAAAAGGACGATTTCCCTGAAGCTAGATCTAGAATGCTTATGAAACCTTTTAAGAACAAGATCTAGACTATGGGCTTTGAGGAAATAGATCTATGTTAAATTTACTTTAAGATAATAGATCTAAACAATATCAAAGCTGTGAACAAAGTAACCAGGTAAAAAAAGATTGATTTTGAAGGAGAAAAAGGAGAAGAGAAGTGCTTGTTGTTGAAGCAGATCTGCAATGGAAACTAGTTAGTGGAATACAGAGGGGAAATGTCTTCACAAAGCTTTTGGATGTATAATGGAATCAAGATATATCCATATCTCGTCAAATCCTTGCTACCTGAAATCTAAACACACAATCCTGCATGAAACCTCATGAGATTTGGATATATATATGAAAAAGAGACAAGAATTACATGCAAATAAACTTATTAAATATGTATAATATAGATATTCTAACATATATACTATGAGATATAAGAAAAACAAGTAACCTTAATTTCCCAACTATACTCCTATTGATTCAGCTGAATCGTTCAATCCAGACAAGGTTTAGATATAGAAATTGAGAGAAAATACGGCAACATCAATAGCCGTAAGACAATGCTTAATCCACACACATGAGAGAATTACACCATTTGGCCTCCAAAGCTTCTATATTCCAACAATCAAAATATTACAGCAAGATTACAATAGCAAGCCCTTCAATCCAACTCTAACTAGCTTGGAAGAGGCAGCTTGTGCTTTGATTTATACAAAAACCACGAGATCCAGCCCGGGGGGGCACAAATCCCAAGGAGACAGTCCAAATCAGTTGATGGACAGTCCATCAATGCCTGATCTTCATCTAACTAAGCTAGATCTGAGTGTCATTGAGTGCAATTGTCAATCGAAGATCTGATCTGACTGACACCTCAACCTGTTGACTGAAGCATCCACCAAAACTCATCCAGATGAGCCCAAACGTGTGGAGAAGAGAGAGAGGGGAAAATTCCCCATAAAGGATGCTGAAGATCAACTCTGGATCTATCCAGATCATCTCCTTCAGTTAAGGATTTGTGAGATCCAGTCAATTTGGTTCAGATCTGACTGATTTCAATCAAATCGACTGAGAATCCACTGATCTAGGATTTTGGATTTGCTCCATTATTCATCAATTTATTAATTAAAATAATCAGTAATTGAGTTTTTAGGCTTTTTGACCTGAGTGATGGGAAATCACTCAAAACTAGGAAATAGTGGGTCCATGGGTTTACATGGTGCTCTTAGCTTGAAAATGAGCACCTACCTGACTGCAACTAATTATTTGGCCCACTTTTATTACAAAATCCATTTTGCCAATTAAACTATTAAAAAATAGCCTATGTTTTGGGAAAATTAAAATTTTAATGAAAAACACTGAAAAAACTAAAAAATTGAAAAAACCTAGGGGAACTTAGACATGTTGATATGAATTGACCAAGATGTCTAGCATGTTTATACATGAACACATAGACTCTAATAACCTCAATAGGCCTAAATGCCAAGCCGGCCACTCCAACTTTGGAGGTATGGAATGAAAAACTCAGAATTTATCAGTCGTTTATTCAACAACCAATAATAACCAAGGGAAAAAACACCCTGGGCTGATCGGATTGACAAGTAATGTCTAAGAGACCGAGTCTTTTACAGACACTATCATGATAGAACATTTATTACAATTCCCCCATGGGGTATGAACATGTGTTATAGTAAAACAAGCACTTCCCAGAAGTACTTCCAAAGGTCTTCTCAAGTCCGAACAAATTATCCTTGTCTAGTTCACCAGGCTCACTTGATAAAAAACCACTAAGTACAACTTAGGTGGTAACATTCTGGCTCCAACTGTGGGACGTGCTCGATCTAGTATTTAAGGCAAGGGAGGATACGAGAACACCATAATCTCTGGTTTATATACCCTGTAAAAACATCTCAACTTGACAAGAAAAACCTCAGTAGCACAAGTTTTATAAAAACCTCAATGAACCATTAAGCGGATTTATTAAAACAAAATAAATGTAACTAACTAAAAGAAGCAAAGTTTTATTATATCTAAGTATAAAATAGAAATGCAGAAAGTAAATCCTCTCTTTCAAGGAGCTTACTTTCCTACTCTAAGCATGATATAAAAAGGGTTAAGTGTAATCAGAAATCCAATGTAACCACCTAAGCATTTTATTAACATAAAAATTTTTTTCCTTGTGTTTGGTTACTAGCCAAAGTAAGGATACCTTATTTAGAAATTGCAAATATGTATGATGATTCAAAATGGGCGGGATGGATGGGAGATCATAGGCATGAATAATGTCATAAAAAAATCTTCCCTAACTTGTATGTGCTCATGCAGGTTGCTTCTATCCATGACTGGATAGGACTGATATGCCAATCAGAATGATGAGGCAGACTGACTACATCATCATACTGGTCACCGGGGCTTATCAAATGATCACTTGTTGCACAAGCCCCAAATATCTCCAAATCATAAGGAACCTCTATATGTGAAAAATATGGCTGATACTGATATTCGACTGACTGCATCACATCTAACTTTTCACAATACTGTTTCTCAGTGTCTTCATTACTGATACCCTTGTGTGGCTCTGCATGGTATGCCTCTGAATGAACACGTGAAAATTCTGAATGCTCCTCTTCCATACTAAGGTTTTCCCAGGCATCCAGATCTTTGCTCCCCTCTATGGACGTATCGTATATTGGACTTCCACAAATTTTTGAATAGGCACTCCCATTGTTGGACATATCATGGATGGGATTCTCCATAAGATTTTCATAAGTTGGATTATCTATGAAATTCCAATAGTCATCACTCCCATCCATGTCATATGTGGGGGACTCTCTATCCATGGCATCATGATCCTACCTATCCATGTCTTCCTTGTATTCATAACAATCTTCTTCAGATAAAATATTACAAGGCAATAAACTTTCCAAACCTTCATCAACATGTGGAGAACAAGGTCTAGTGTCAACACACACCATACTGATCTTATCATAAGTTTCTTTATAGGATTCTATTATGATATCATGAAAAGGATCTTCAATAAAGGAAACCTTTTGGACATATTCAATGGGATCACTTGGTATGTGTTGCTCAGTGGATTTCTCTAGAGGGATTTCTGGAAAGATATTAGCATTGCAACACACTTGAGAATACACCAATTCTTCAATGTCTTCAGCTATGGTGACATGAGGAGAGTCTTCAACAATGTGTTCCATCATGGGCTCCTCCTAAAGCTCTTCAATAGGATCGTCTTGGATTTTCCCTTCCTTAGAATCTTGCTGTGTATTGGGAGATACCTCATATTCTTTAAAAAGATGCTTAATTGCTTCCTTTCTTAAATAAATACTAGGATACTTTTTGATGGGAGTATCATGAACCTCCTCTTCACTTAAATGCTCAAGAAGTGATTCCAAGTCTTCAATGCTTTGTATCATGGAAAAAGGTTCATCATATGTTTCCATGTGATACTCTATCCCAGATAGGTAGAAGGTATAAATATTTTCAAGGATCTTTTTCAAACCATTCATACTACCCCTACCATCATGCCACTTCTCTAAAAACATCCAAAGGAAGCTTGGAAAAGAAGTTATACATTTATTAGGAAGGCCCTGATAGAACCAACAATAGGCCTCACCCCAAAAAGTAGTAGAAAACATTTCCATCATATTGTCTTCATGAATAATATTGGAGTCAGCAATCAACTGAAGGAAATATTTGACATGCCAGATGGCCAAATCACCATAATTTCCATGAAATGTTGGAAGCCAGTTATATGCATCCCCCAAACCATTACAACAGTTAGGAAAACCAGGGATGTTTGAGAAATCGACAGGCTGAAAAATTACGGTTAACTGGGCACCATATTTCTCCTTTAAGTCATCCATATAAAAAATTAATAGTATGCATTTGATATAACAATTAAACCTTGTGCTGAAAAGGTGGAGCTGTCAAGTGATGAGCTTTAAAGGTTTTAACATGTGACATGGCCTCATCTACACATAACAAAAATTCACAAGTTTATGAGATAACAGGGTTTTATCCCTTCAATGGAGTTGCGATGTGAAAAAAAAAAAGCATTTATAAATCTTTTCACAAAAATTATTTTTTTCTTTTCTTTGTAAAAATAAAAACTGGAAAAAATTCAGTGGAGTCGCCAGATGAAAATTAAAGATCTACTCTAACCATTCATCAAACAAAGCAAAAACAAAAAGGAAGAAAACAAAAGTCGTACTTGGGAATAAAAATATTTATCCCCAGCAACGACGCCAAAAAGTGTTGCCACATTTTCACACACCTAGGTCATGTGGTATAAATATTCAAGCCACTCAATGTGTCCTTAAGGGCAAGTCTTGAGTCAAGGCTGTCACCTTATTCTTGACTCCTCTATTTAGGTTCAACTCCTAACGAAGCCAAGGGGGGTAGACCCTATTAAGTTACTAAGGCTAAATTACTTAGTACGGTGATGTTAAACTGAATGAGTTACTCAGGAGTTTGAAATTTAACCATAAACAACCATAGATGACAAGATACAAAATGAGCGCACGAAAGCACAATGTTGAGAAACAATATATATATATATATATATAGCAAGAAAATGACCAGTGCCTTAAGATGGAATCAAAATAAAATCAATGTACTTGCATGTGCTTGGAGTGAATTTTCAATTGCCTCTTGGTATGTTTTAAGTTAATGTGAAATACGAGTTGATTAAAATTAGGCAAAGGGGTGGACTCAAGATATACCCAAGATTACATGGAGTATGTCCAAAACTAAACCTTCATGGCTACCCGTAAGGAATATGTGTGCTGAATGGAGTCTATGGGACTATTGTTCATAACACACATGTTAGGGTGTGATAGAGATCAGCGCCCCAAGGTCACTTTTCAGAAATTCCCACTTCCTTTGGGTATTTTGCCACCGTAATGGTTTGATCTAGGTGTTGGATTTTCAACTGATGGTTTGTCAATTTGGGAGAGTGAATCCTAATTATACTAGTCACTCAAGTGCTTTTGATGCAGCTTGACTGATTGGATGAACTGCAGCCAAGTGCAAAGCATACACACCGGAGTCTTGTCAGTTTTAGTAAATTTTGAGATGGATGTTCTTGTTAAAAAGAAAACCCTCCAGGAACCTGTTTCGATCCAAGTGGACCTCAATTGGGGAATCAAGGAGGGGTTGATTTTATTATGGTTACTAAAACAAATGATGATAGCAAATGAAACATAAAAGATAAGAAAACCACAATTTTCTAATTAGACAACCATGAACCTTTCTTCACCTTTCGGCTCAAAAGGAGGCTTGTGGGGTAAGTATTAAAGTTAATTTGAAACCAATAGAAATGGAATATGGAATTGATTTTAAATCAAATTATACTACCCTATAGATTAGTACTACACTATATTGAAAAAAGATGAACGAAAAGCAAAAAATGACACGGACGCAAATCCCCCCAGGGGGGATGGGGAATGGGCTTGAAAGAGCCTATTCAGAATTATTTGTATTACCAGCAGTTACAATATCAAAAAATTGATATGAAGACTCTTGATTCTTATACAGAATGAAACCAAGAGCTTACAAAGTGCAAAAATTAAATATTTCAGTCAAAAAGGGAGAACCCTGAGGGGATTCAGAAGGCCCAAAAGTCACTTTCAAACATAAGCTCCTCCTATTTTCTGTTATACTTGCTAAAAAACAGAAATATTATTAGACTGAAATATTCCCAAAAGTACTCTGAATGTACCTTTGGGTCCGCTTACTTTTAACCAAAAAAAGCTAAGTTAAAACTAGTTAAAAAACGGTAAAAAGGGAACCAAGGAAAGCAAGCTTTCCTTGGGATCTTGGCTTGTATTTTAGGTAGCCAATATGATGTGCACTAATTTATAGATTTATCTTTTATAACAGAAAACAGAAATCTAATGCATGCAAGCTACAAATTCTCTTTAAAATTCCATGCAAAAAAGGACGATTTCCCTGAAGCTAGATCTAGAATGTTTATGAAACCTTTTAAGAACAAGATCTAGATTATGGGATTTGAGGAGATATATATATGTTAAATTTACTTTAAGATAATATATATAAACAATATCAAAGCTGTGAACAAAGTATCCAGGTAAAAAAAGATTGATTTTGAAGGAGAAAAAGGAGAAGAGAAGTGCTTGTTGCTGAAGCAGATCTGCAATGGAAACTTGTTAGTGGAATACAGAGGGGCAATTTCTTCACAAATATTTTGGATGTAAAGTGGAGTCAAACTAGATCCAAATCTCATCCAATCCTTGCTACCTGAAAGCTAAACACACAATCCTGCACAAAACCTCATGAGATCTGGATATATATACGAAAAGGAGACAAGAATTACATGCAAATAAACTTATTAAACATGTATAATATAGATATTCTAACATATATTCTATGAGATATAAGAAAAACAAGTAACCTTAGTTGTACAACTATAATCCTATTGATTCAGCTGAATTGTTCAAGCCAGACAGGGTTCAGATGCAGAAATTGAGAGAAAAGCCGGTAACATCAATAACCGTAAGACAATGCTTAATCCACACACATGAGAGCATTCAACCATTTGGCCTCCAAAGATTCTTTATTCCAATAATCAAAATATTACAACAATATTAGAATAGCAAGCCCTTCAATCCAACTCTAGCTAGCTTGGAAGAGGCCACTTGTGCTTTGATTTATACAAAAACCACGAGATCCAGCCCAGGGGGGGTGCAAATCCCAAGGAGACAGACCAAATCAGCTGATGGAGAGTCCATCAATGCCTGATCTGCATCTAACTAAGCTAGATCTGAGTCTCACTGAGTGCCATTGCCAATCGAAGAGCTGATCTGACTGACACCTCAACCTGTTGACTGAAGCATCCACCAAAACTCATCCAGATGAGCCCAAACATGTGAAGGAGAGAGGGAGGGTTAAATTCCCCATAAAGGATGCTGAAGATCAACTCAAGAGCTGTCTAGATCACCTCCTTCAGTCAAGGATTTGTTAGATCTAGTCAATCTAGTTTAGATCTGACTGATTTCAATCAAATCGAATGAGAATCCACTGATCTAGGATTTTGGATTTGCTCCATTATTCATCAGTTTATTAATTAAAATAATCAGTAATTGATTTTTGTGGATTTCTAACTTGAGTGATGGAAAATCACTCAAAACTAGGAAAGAGTGGGTCCATGGGTTTACATGGTGCTCTTAGCTTGAAAATGAGCACCTACATGACTGAAACTGATTATTTGGCCCACTTTTATTACAAAATCAATTTTTCTAATTAATCTATTAAAAAATAGCCTAAGTTTTGGAAAAATTAAATTTTTAATAAAAAACATTGAAAAAAATAAAAATTTGAAAATTTGAAAAAACTGAGGGGGACTTAGACATGTTCATATGACTCGACCTGGATGTCAAGCATATTTATACATTGACACATAGTCTCTAATAACCTCAATAGGCCTAAATACCAAGCCAACCACCCCAACTTTGGAGGTATGGAGTGGAAAACTGAGAAATTATAAGTCGTTTATTCAACAACCAATAATAACCAAGGGAAAAAACACCCTGGGCTGATTGGATTGACAAATAAAGTCTAAGAGATCGATTCTTTTACAAACACTATCATGCTAGAACATTTATTACAATCCCTCCATGGGGTATGAACATGTGTTATAGTAGAAAAAGCACTTCCCAAAAGTACTTCCAAAGGTCTTTTGAAGTTTGAACAAGTTATCCTTGTCTAGTTCACCAGGATTAGTTGATAAAAAAACCATTAAGTACAACTTAGGTGGTAACAGGTGGCCCTAGGGTGAATACAAATAGATTCAAGGTGGCCATCAAAGGAACACCAACATTCCCTGTGAGAGGAATAGTACAAGGAGTTCCCAGCATGGGGATCTCTTGGTTGGTGTTCAAAGGAGTGTTAGCTATAGTTTCAAACTAGGAGACAAAGTCATAGGTTGACAGGAAACCAAAATTACACAACACACACCTAAAGGCACACTAAGTACAGACAAACCACACAACCCTCACTAAAAAATTCCTAAAGCCAAACAGACAAATAGGTAGAAGATACGCTTTCCAGAAGAAAGCTGATAGATAGTTACTTGGCATCCCTATAGATGTTCTTAGGCACAAGCAGAGGAATCACCCATCGCCCTCCCACACTTTCTACAGGGTTACCTTCCAAGCCCATCTAAGGTCAACTAGAAATAGCCTTCTGGTTTACCTAAGTATGAACCCTAGATGTCAAGAGACTAAAAGATACCTTAGCTATACCAATAGTCTCGAGGGACAGTCACAAGCCTGACTCGTACGCATGGGCAGGGTAGCTAAGCCCGAAAATCTATATAGGACATGATCCCCAAATGTGTAAAAGTCCTGATCTACATTTCGACAAGGAATCAGAGGGTTATCTACTTAGTCCAAACCTCCACGTGGCCTCGTGCTTAAATATTACTTGAGAGGAGCTTCCCAGATACAATTAACATAGAAAAGAGTTTACCTACTGATTGGCCAACTATGTCTGAAATTTTAACACTTGTGGAGAGTTTAAACTCCCTATCCCATAAGTCTAGCCTGAGCTAGTTGGTGTATGACCCTATAAAATAAAACTTACTAATAATTTTAAATTATATCGTTCATTTTAAGGGTTTTTTTTTAGTCAGAGGGTAAATGGCATGAAACTTATGTGGTGTTTTGACTCAAAGTTGAAACAAAATGACTAAGCAAAGAGAAATGAAATGCAAAAAACAAAAACTATTCTCTTTCTTTTTCAAATAGAAAATTGAAAGCCACAAAAGAACAATTTCCTTTTTATTTTTTCAAAAACAATGATATGCCATGCAATCTCAACTAAAAACCTAATATACATGCACATAAAGCAAACATTTGTTTTTGTCTTTTTATTTTATAAATATAAACTTATGAAAATACAACACATAAAGAGAAAACTAAGACTATTTTTTTTTTGAAATTTTTGAGATTTTATTTAAAAACTGAAAACAAAACTACTATATGCAAATCAAATGCAAAAGTTTCTAATGTTTTCTTTTCACTTTTCAAATTGCTTAAAGACTACTATGCACCTCAATGCACAAAACTGAGTATGCTTGAATTAAACTAACTGTATAAAATAAGCAAAGTGAAGTAAACAGATTAATAAGACCAAGAATCAACCACCTAAGGAATACTTGGAACACTAGCTTAGGTGGATACAATGAAAGGAAATCATTGAAATCACACAAAAGCAAGTGGCACACCAATCACTTTTTGAAGATAGAATGGGATAAAAAGTGTCTGAAACCTTGATCACTGATTCAGACAACCAACACTTAAACCTATAACCCAAACAGGAAAATCCACATCAAGTTGTAAATAGAAAGACAATCCAAACAAAAGAACTCAAGGGCTTTACAAGAAAGCACAAAGTGTGGCCAAAAAGGTCATCAAACTGACAATATAATGCTTTTAAGGAAGACCAACCAGGAAACAAATTTTATAAAGTGATAGGGACAAGAAAACCCTAACCCAAAAATTAAAATGCTAAGGCTTGTACGTGACTATCCTATAGAGTAACTCGTGTATGCAGGCCTCTGTACGCGACTGTATGCAAGAGAACCCTGCGTACATGTACAAAATTTTCTAATAGAAAGGAAAATTTTCAAGGTCTTCAAACACTACCTTAAGCATGAACCAAGACAGAATACCACCACATAATAAAGGCAAAGATTGGGCAATGGTAACAGAAATAACCCATAGCAGTCTAGGCTCCCCAGCAGAGCTGCCAGTTCTGTTGTTCAGGAATAAACACCTTTATAACTGAGGTTCTGGGTTACCAACGTACTCTTAAAACTTGGAGACAATCATCTTTAAAGTACAGAAAGGAAATAGGAAGATATGATGGACTCACCCAATTAATGACAGTTGATCCAAGCTTGTCTTCTTCCACTCTGCTCCTCTCCAAAGCTTTCAAGGATGCACCTCCTTCACATGCAAAAGAGCAAATCCTCCAAATACAATCTTATACATGTATATATGACAATTTAGATAAACAATATATAGAGTGTCTAGTCATAAATATTCATCAAACCAGGATACATGAAAGAGAGTCAACACACAGTTAGAAGAAGGATTCTCTTTATTAACAATACTGAATGAGATAAGTGTACAACCCAACGCCTGAAACAAGGACTCCTATGAAGCCAAAGGATTCTGAGTTTTGCTACTCCAAAGATTTCTGAAGATATACCACCAGCATAACTTTGCTCTCCAATTATGATTCATTAATTCCCTCCCCAAGGCCTCTATTTTATACTTAGGAAGATAGAGGAGTTTTGAAGGTTGAGGAGAATGAGACAGTTAAGATAGTTAACGTTTAAGGCTTAACAAATCTCCATTAATCATGTTTATTATTTTTAATGTCGAATGGAGGCATATACGAGTATTGATACTAGAAACCCATGTATGAAACGCGAGTTTCTATAAGGGAAACCCGTGTACAGATCTGTACATGGGTTGCGATGACAATACCGGTGTATAGTACGTGATATGTTGTGGAGATAGTCCCGTATGTACTCGAGTTTCTGTGGAAAGAGTCGCGTACAACAAAAAGGTAAAAATGGCAAGCTAGGTGGATAATGAATGCATCTCATGTCATGCCCATCTATAGTGTTTTAGGCAACCTTCAATCCATAAATGTCCTTTTGTGAGTCGACATATGAAGTGTCAGCACTCGAACGAAGAAGCACCATTTGGGTTTATAACAGATGCCCCTTAATGTGTGAGGTCAGAGGGAAGCAATGTCTGAAATACATTATAATCTTTATCTTTGGAGAAGTCAGAAATCCAATGGAGCAGAGGTAGTACCTGAAACAAATACATAATAATGTCATATACAAAGTCATATCTGAGGATGCTATGTTCAAGATACTGGAACACTAGCTCCTTTACAAATTATTGATTACATCATATAATACAGGTACAAGACCACGCATATTACAAAGGTGGATTGAAGCTAGAATATACAATCATGATTGTGGCTAGGGTTTTACCCCTAGCTTGTGCGAATGAGCACCTACTAAGGAGAAGGGACTCCTTAGTAGTAGTTTAGTAAAATGTGAATTAAAATGTTAAAATGTAAAGGAAAACTACTCTAAACATGTGCATGAAACGGAAAAACGAAATATAGAAAATGGTTTCTGTATTAATATTACCTCCAATGTGAAGGTTGGTGAAGCCCTTCGCAATGATCCAAGAGGGTTGCTCCAAGCTCCAACTTGCTCCTTCTCTTTCTCCAATGGTGGAAATGGGCCAAAAGGGGCTCTCGAGGTGAAAGTAGCTCAAGGGTGAGCTAGGGTTTCAAGAACTATTTTGGCAAAGTAAGGATGCTTATGATTGTGGATGTGAAATAAGGGGTCTCCATCACCTATTTATAGTTTTTCAGTGGTGGAGTGCTGGCCCATGGTTTTGGAAACCATGTGGTTTAGGGCAGCTGTATAGGGTTTTTTCCTCCTTTTCCTCATTATTTTATATTTTTTCTTCCCTTTTAGGGGATTTTTGCTATTTTAGAGGAATTTTGGATATTTTTGGAGGAAAAAAGGGGTTTTTAGCCTTTTGGAGGCTTTCTTGATGGTTTTATGGCCTTTTGGAGCCATTTTAGGCCTTTTGGAGGCTTTTTAGTGGGATTTTCAGGATTTTTAAGGGAAATATGGTAGGAAAATGGACAAATGAGCCATGTAGTGGGGTAGATGAGGTAGTGAACACTTTTTGGGTGTTAACAGATTGCCCCCTGATGTGCGAGGGCAGGAGCTCATCGTATGGCCGATGGACATCATAAGTCATATATGGTTTTCCTGGGGTGTGGAGAAGAGAAGAAACAAACTGAAGCCTGGAACAACGAGCCCGAACCATCTGCAAGAACTAAAAGTACATACCCTCAATAATGGATGAGGAATCATCTGATCATATGGACGAGGCGGGCATTCCCATGCTCGTATCAAGATACATAAAAATAACTGTGAAGCCCGAAAAGAGGGACCTGTAGTATACATAAGAAACCACTGTGTACATCATAAGGGTCCAGAAGGGACACAAATCTAGGGCACACTGTTGGGCTGACCATGTCTGAGCTGGAAAAATTATGCACTGGAATGATAGCAGTGCTACTGAATATGGTACCAAATGAACTGATGAGCTGCTGGATCAGAGTGACAAGGGTCATACTCGCAATGGTACACTGAACTGGAACTGAACTGGGTACTCAAGGAAGCATGGAACTGAATGGCTGCTGAATACAATCGCCAACACAGCTCGGACATCCACGGGAACATATAACTGGGCATTCCGAAGTGACTCACCAATGTGCTAGAGTCGGGGGAAATCCAGGGTCTTCGACAAATAATGGAAGGGATATAAATCCTGCGCGATTCTCAACAATGCGATCAAGGTGTTGAAGTCGAGCATGTGAGAAACAACCATTCGGAGAGGCAATGATGACTCCTCCCAAAATGGCCCGTAGGCACTCACCACAGATGGTGATGGGTCCAAGGCGCAGGGGCCTCTGGGTCTATCCTCTAGAATAGAGGGGCTGTCGTCGACAGATGGAGACCTGCAACTATCAAGGCAATGATGTTTCCTTGACAGGAGCGCGAGGTGGAAAACCGAAATGTGATAGTACTGATGGCAGGATTGATAAACTGGGGGGAATAACTGGGCAAGTAGAGTGGGTGGACTCAAACTTCCTTTGTTCAGAGTATGATGGAGGGGATGATCGGGCAGCATATGAAACTGACTGGTGGTAAAGGGATCATAGCTGTATTGGATCTGGGAGGGTGACTGGGATGAGGGAGACTCAAGCTGTGGGAAAATGGCAGGAGACTGCAGAATACTCTGAACAAAGGCAACCTAATTAGGGGTGCTGCCAAGAGGATCGATCACAGCGCCAAGAGGCACGGGGGGACTTCTTCATCGGTTAGGGAACGAGAAGAAGTGAAAATATAAAATGGTACTGTCGTGTGGATTGATATGAGCCCAGGACAGTTCATGCTCGTGGTTGGTTTCAATTTTAAGGAGTCTGAAAGCAAGAAGAAGACTCTGAAGCAATGGAATGGTACTGTCGTGTGGATTTTACGAGCCCAGGACACTTCATGCTCGTGGGTGCTTTCAATTTTAAGGAGTCTGAAAGCGATAAGAAGACTCTGAATTAATGGAATGGTACTGTCGTGTGGATTTTACAAGCCCAGGACAGTGCATGCTCGTGGTTGCTTTCAATTTTAAGGAGTCTGAAAGCAATAAGAAGACTCTGAAGTAATGGAATGGTACTGTCGTGTGGGTTTTACGAGCCCAGGACATTTCATGCTCGTGGGTGCTTTCAATTTTAAGGAGTCTGAAAGCGATAAGAAGACTCTGAATTAATTGAATGGTACTGTCGTGTGGATTTTACGAGCCCAGGATAGTGCATGCTCGTGGTGGCTTTCAATTTTAAGGACTCTGAAAGCAATAAGAAGACTCTGAAGTAATGGAAGGGTACTGTCGTGTGGATTTTACGAGCCCAGGACAGTTCATGCTCGTGGTTGCTTTCAATTTTAGAGAGTCTGAAAGCGATAAGAAGACTCCAGGGGGTTGCTTTTTCGTGTGTTAGTCTCCAAGGCCCGAAGAAGCATAAAAGGATGCAATGAAGAACTCTTCTAGCCGGTGTGACTGGAGTAGGCAAGGAGGAAGTGTTCAATCAAGGAACATTTATGATGACCAAGAATGAGGGTGGGGGGGAACACTGGTGGTCCTCCTTGCGGGGTGAATGAATGGTGGCAAAATAACGAAACATTTGCAGTATGACAGGAGTGGATGGCTCATGTAAAGAGTGTGGAACGATCTGATGGCGTCCGATGTAGTGCGCAAATCGAGGCAGCAAGGTGTCGAGACATAATGTTGAAATTGTACCAAGTGAGAGCGAGAAATGATCTCAAGCATCATCATGAGCTTGGAAAAAATGAATCCAGCGATATAAAAAGTGTTAAAAACGGAGAGCGGCTGAAGTGGCGCGCAAACCGAGGCGACTAGCGGAGTCTAAAAAATGGGCAAAAAAGGACGTAGAAAAAATAATGCAACGAGGTTACCATCGTGACGGTCTCTTCGTTCTGATTCCAATGGTGGAAATGGTTCGGAAAACGAACTCCGTATGGGTTCAGAATGGCCAAAACAAGAAAAAAGGCAACGGACTATAAATAGTAAGTGGGCCCAACATGACAAGTGTCATTTGTACTACTTGACTTTGACTAGTGATCAGAGTGGACCAAATCATGAAAGCAATAGGTCATGGCCCGCTGGAATGTGGCACTAGCATTTTTTAGGCCAAAAGGCATGACGCGATAGGAAAAGGTGCCCCATGGGGTAGTAAAGGCAGTTTTGTACTGGTCGTCCTTTCGGATTTGGATCTGATTGTATCCAGAAAAACTGTCCATGAACAAGAGGACTTCATGCCCCGCACATGCATCGATGAGCTGGTCAATAAATGGCATAGGGAAATTGTCTTTGGGACAAGCGTGGTTTAAATCTCAGAAGTCAGTGCATAATCTAATGGTGCCTTGTTTTTTGTTAACGGGAACAGGGTTTGAAACCCAGGTGGTATAGGCAATAGGATAAATGAATCCTGCCTTGCGAAGTTTCTCAATCTCTGCTTTGACAGCTGGGAATTTTGAGGGATGAATGGGACATTGTTTCTGACGAATGGGGGGTACATCAGGCCATGTGTTAATGTGGTGCTCTATAATGGCAGGGTCAAGACCGGGCATTTCGGTATAGGACCAGGAAAAGACATCACGGAATTCTCTGAAGAGTTTTTTGTATTCCTCAATCTCTTGCTCACTGCAAGAGGCTCCTAAAGTGATGAGTTCGGGGGTGCTTCCTGGGGCAGCGATATCAATTTGGATGATAAGTAAGATGTTGGCCATGTTACCCTCCTCGAAGGCGTCAGGAGCAGGAATAGGGTCCTTGAACTAGTCGACCTTGGGGGGAAGGAAGTCTTTGGATTCAACTGCAAATTGGGTAGCAGTGTTAGAGGAGGAGTCATCTGGGAGGAAGTAGGAACGATGGTGCATGTCATCCCAGGGATACTCTGGGGCAGTGAGAGCCTCGAGAATCTCCTCATTAGTACGGAAATTTTGTGTCATCAAATCGGTTGACGAGGGAGTAGGGGCGGAAGAGATCATATAAATGGTATTAATCTCTCTGGAAGGGGGAGAGATCGGGGGGTGGATCTCCTCACTGGTGGGTGGTGCCGTCTCAAGATCCAGATTGTTCATCTCATAGAGAGATACTCTATAATCGGGGATATCGGGAAAATGATTTGTGTAATGCCCATAAACACCACATATGGTGCAGGGGTGGTTAGTGCGCAGGGATTCGTCGCGAGGCTTAGGGGTTGGATCTAGTTGGACAAACGGTATACTGGGGTCATCTTCAAGCATTTGCATGTGTTCCTGTAATGCCGGTAACTGAGGACATTGGTGAGTCGCATGGCCCAACTCATCGCACAGCGAGCATTTGGGAGGAGCACGAAACATAGGGGGGTTTTTGACTGTCTTGGGAGGTGGGACAGCAGTGTAAGGTAGGGGGCCTCTGCCCCCAGTGGGTTTGGTAAGAGGAGGGGGGGGGTTTGTGGAGGACGATGGGGTAGAAACACCGGGAGGTGGTTGACTAGTAGTGACAATGGGTTGCACCGGTTGCAGGACGACATCTGGTGTCGGCGGGGGAACGGGAGGCGAAAGATACCAAACGGGTAATCCTAAGGTTAACCCAGGGAGGCTGAGGGTAGCCATGACCGGGCCGCTAACTACTCCTGAGGGAGGGAAGAGGAAAGGAATGGTATGGATGGGGGTAGCACCAATGTGACTAGGCACCAAAGGGGGTTTAGGCAACAAGGGCGGTTGATTAGTAGGAGTTCGCGTATTATGGGACAGGGTACATAGGTCAGACACGTCAGTGGTGGGTGACGGGGGTGGAATAGATTGGAAGGTCGAGGTCATTGGCACATTTGAGTAAACTCTGGGCCCCATAGAGGAAACAACTGAGGTGGTGGCACCTGAAATAGGTTATTCAACCATGAGGAGAACATTTTCGGGTGCCGCGGGGGCATTGGGATCATAGTAGGTGAGTTGGTCAACCTTGACCACGCGTCCCTCATGGGGGAACATCATGGTATGAAAAATGGAAGAAGCAACCGCCCGCATGGCATACATGTAGCTGCGGCCAAGTAAAAGGTTATAATCCAGCTGTGCATTAATAACCTCGATGTTGATGAGGACGGTTTCGCCAGCCAGCTGGACGGGGACGTTAGTTAATAGGCCTTGTGGTTGAGCCGAACGGTTGTCGTAGGCTCGCAACGTAGTAGAGGACTGATGGAGAGGGGGGGATCCCAATTTTTGCTAGATGGAGGTGGACATGACACATGTAGAGGCACCTTCATCAATAATGCATCGATGGACGACAAAATTCCGAATGGAAACAGAAACTTGGAATGCTAAAGTGGAAGGCATGCGGGGTTCGGATTGGTCCAAATCAAATGCCATTAAATTCGAATCATTTGGATCGATAGCCCCAATGGCTGAGAGTAAAGTCTTGCACTGCGAAGGGCAGTTTTTTAAGACTTCTAACGGGAGATTGGGCTAAGTCATCGACAATGTTGTAGTTTGACGTAGCCCGCGCATTGGGGTTATTGTTGATACAACGAAGTGGGAAACGAGGTGCTTTGGGAGCGCCATCTAGTGGAGGTGGAGGTATACATAATGCCTGATCAATGGGATGAGTGCTAGTGGGTTTATCGAAAGGAGGGGCTTCAGGGGTGGAGCCATATTGGTTCCGTCGAGTCTGGAGGTTGACCTCATCGGAGGACATCATCAACAAGTGGTGGGTACCTGAGTCAAGAATGGGTTGATCAGGAGCAGTGTAAGTGATTTGTTGTTGGGTTGACGCGTTGGCTTGAGGGGGAGCCAACGATTGGGTGTTCACTATGCCTTGGTTTGGTAAGGGGTTTTGCAGCACTAAAGGTGGCTGCTGAGGTTGTGGGGGGTTGGGTGGTGCTTGAGGAGCCGCATGCCCTTGGCGGTGGGCATATTCAACCCAAAGTTACCGAGCTCGCTCCAAGTGTGGGAAAAAATGTGTGTAGTGGCCATAGACCCCGCAAATAGAACAAGGATGGTTTGTTCACAAATTGGGGTTTTTAGCCTGCTTGGGCGGGCGATCAGGGTTTTGGTTAGCAGGGGCCGCATTATTATTATCGGGGGGATTAGGGGGTTGACCAGCTTGGTCTGTAGGTTGGTTGTTCCCACGATTTCAGCCCCTGCCATGGTTTTGTTGGCCCTGGTTGCATTGGTTGTTCTGGTTTTGCTGCGGGTTTTGTTGGGCATAAACTTTTCCTTGGGCAGCAGGTGGATTCTGAGGTGGCACAGGTGCTGGAGCAGGCTGCGGTGGATGATATGTAGGTGGAGGCTATGCAGGTGCAGTAAATTGAGGGGGTTGCTGATAGGGATGTGGAGCGGGTTGTGGGTTTGCCGCAGGGGCTGCCTGTGGCGGGTAATAAGCGGGTTGGGCTTGTGAAGGCACAGGAGCTGGTGCAGCCGGTTGGTGGTAGTAGGGATGAGGTGCGACCGGGGGGGCGTAAGCGGGAGTTGCATGATCGAAACACTGAGGTGGACATGAGGGTCCATGGGAATGGGGGTGATGTGTCATGGGAGCATACGAGTTGGTTGCTCCAGGCTGTGAGGTGGCCTGCGAAAGGTCAGGGCTAGGGGTAGGACGTACGATGGAAAATGGTTGAGGATGCGAAGAGACACGACCAATGATGCCGTCGGCAGTGTGGGATGCCCTCGGTGCATCATACTGGGAGGAATTACCGCGAGGGGCGTCAGGTATAATGGTATAGAGATAACCCGACTAAGCATAAATGAGGTCGAATTGCTGGGCCTTAAGGATGGCCTCTTCTTCAGACTGGGGTCTTTCGGATGCCACATCCTTAGAAATGACAGGAAGAAGGGATTTGAGGAACCAATCTAGGAAGATACGGTCGTCTAATTTGATCTTGCATAAGCTACGGCGTCGATGCCACTCATGAATGTGGTCCGTGATGTGGGTAGCCATGTTTTGTCTGCACGATAGGAGGGTCTCAACGCCTGCATCATAGCGGACAGGTAACTAGAAGAACTGCAAGAAGGTCGAGGCAAGGGAAGCAAAGGTGGCATGGGTTCCATGGGGTTGCTCGATATACCACTTGGCTGCAGAGCCAGTGAAGGTGCGCTGTAATAGACGGAGGCAAATAGAGTCGTCCACTATGGAGTTGGAGGAACACCATAGATGGAAGGACATAATGTGGTTTTGTGGGTCCTCACCTGCCTTGCCCTCGAACTTAGGGATGTCAGAGGGGAGCTTGGTGAGCATGTGAGGCCATGCAGGGTCATGTCGGATAGGGTCGTTTGTCAATCTGGCTAGGTTAGGTAGGTTGAGGCTAGCCATGAATGGAAAACTAGAAGAAGGATGTGACACAGTAGTGGGTTGGACCAAGTTGGGGCCAATGCCCCCAAGTGGAGGGGTAGTGTTAGGGAGGTTTCCCCCAAGTGGGGGAACTAAGGTGGTATAGGATGGTCCTGCACCACCATGGGTAGTGTGAGCCACTGATGGAGTGGGAATAGGTATTCCTGCTGCGAGAATAGGTGCCATGAGGGGAACGGTGGATGGGGGCCCAATGGAGGGCGTACCCAAAGCAGGTGTGCTAACTGGTGTAGTGGTGGATGTGCCACCAACGGTCCCTACCAAGAAGGGAGTGGAAGTCATGCTAGCCATGGGGCTAGTAGGGGCAGTGTAAATGGGGTTCTCAAAATCTGGCTCAGAATCAGAGGTAAAATAAGGGGCGTCAATATTTGGTGACGGAGTCCTATGCCGCTGACGAGTGGAGTCAAGTGACAAGGCTCGAGATCTATGATAAGTGGTATCAAGTGAGGATGATCTGTGTCGATGATGGGTGGTGTCAAGTGAACCGTGCTATGGGGTTTCATGCCTGAGGTGCCAAGAATGTCTCTAGGACTCAATGGTGATAGAGGGTGTCAAATCTCTGTGGGTTGAGGTGAGTAAAAAATAGCTCAAAAAACCTAATGCAACCGAGTGTGCAGAAGGAGAGCTCAAAAAATAGGGCACTCAGGCCAACAACCAACTCAAAACACCCACTGTAACAGCTGTGTTACAATAGGTGGAGTGTCAACAGAAATGGTTAGAATACCAACAAGCAGCAGGTTTCCTAAAAATGAAAAATGATGGACTCACTAGACCAAAAGGAGGTAAGGGAGCATGTAAACACCTAACTAAAAGTATTCTGACTCAACTAGACATATCCTCTGCAAGGTGATGAAATCCAAGTCAGACAATATGAATAGGAAAGCCAAGTGGCTAAGATATCCCCCTACCGGGAGGGACACTGGGTAGTCAATCCTAGAAGAATGGCAACTAAGATACCCTGTTCATAACATGTCCAGAAAGGTGAATCTGTCGTTTGGTCCTTTTACCGCAATACCCCTATACAGGGATATCCCGAGAACTGTGAAAGGTAGCCCTTCAGTTACTGAATGGAGTGCGGTATTCCACTCAGGCCTCCAGAACCAGTCTCGCAACTTCAACCCTCCTAAGGGAGAGTCCCTCTGGTAAACTGGTTGTGACCGTGCCAAAAAGTACTAGGGGATTTTGGTTCCGTAATTGGACAATAGCTATGTCTCAAGTGTAAGTAACCGAGGGGTGTTATTGGAAGCCTATCCCCCCGATCCTACCTAACTACAAAGATTCTTTTGTGTTTCCCAAGTGGGGTTAGAATATTGGTTGAGTTAAGTAGTTTTTTAAGGCTCACTTGAATTATGTGACAGAGTGTGTGCTCGTGAGGTGATGAACCCAAAATAGAAGTGCCACACAAGGGGGCAACTTGATAACTAACAATAATACTGAATTCAAAACTTTAACATGCAAAATTTTTTGAATTAAACTGCTGAAATTTTAAAAAGATTCTGTAGAAGGGAACAGAAATGATGTTGCAGAAAAGGCTGTAGGGAAGTAGGGCTGCAGGTAGAATAGATGGCTGTGCAGATGCAGAAAATATTGCAGCAAAGGGGCTGGGTTCAAAAACAGGGAAAAATGCAGAAATCAGACCGCGGGTCTGTGGCGAAATCGGGCGGTTGGACCGCGGGTTTGAAGGAAACAGGCACGGACAGGTCGCGGCTTTTCTGGCCGATGGAAGCAGTCGGACTGGAGGAAATAGGGAAAAAGGCGCAGTCGAGTCACGGGAAAAGGGCAGACAGATGCAGTCAGGTCACAGTGAATGAGCTGAAAGTTGCGGTCGGGACGCGGGAAAATGGCCGACAGGCGCAGTCAGATCACAGCAAACAGGCTGATTAGCCGCGGTCGGATCGTAGGTAACAGACTTGAATCTGTCGGCAGGGCACCGAAAACAGTCTGATAGCCGCGGTCGGGTCGCAGGTAAAGGCTTGAAAGACGCGGTCAGGACGCAACTGCAGAGGAAAAGATGCGGTTTACAGTGGCCAAAAGGGACAGCCAAAAGGAAAAAACGGGAAATGATTGCAGAAAACTGAACAATTTTTAAAACTGAAACTAGAAATTCAAACCTAGTGGAGTCACCAAAACTGTGGCTAGGGTTTTACTCCTAGCTTGTGCGAATGAGCACCTACTAAGGAGAAGGGACTCCTTAGTAGCAGTTTAGTAAAATGTGAATTAAAATGTTAAAATAGAAAGGAAAACTACTCTAAACATGTGCATGAAACGGAAAAAATAAATATAGAAAATGGTTTCTGTATTAATATTACCTCCAATGTGAAGGTTGGTGAAGCCCTTCGCAATGATCCAAGAGGGTTGCTCCAAGCTCCAACTTGCTCCTTCTCTTTCTCCAATGGTGGAAATGGGCCAAAAGGGGCTTTCGAGGTGAAAGTAGCTCAAGGGTGAGCTAGGGTTTCAAGAGCTATTTTGGCAGAGTAAGGATGCTTATGATTGTGGATGTGAAATAAGGGGTCTCCATCACCTATTTATAGTTTTTCAGTGGTGGAGAGGTGGCCCATGGTTTTGGAAACCATGTGGTTTAGGGCAGCTGTATAGGGTTTTTTCCTCCTTTTCCTCATTATTTTATATTTTTTCTTCCCTTTTAGGGGATTTTTTCTATTTTAGAGGAATTTTGGATATTTTTGGAGGAAAAAAGGGGTTTTTAGCCTTTTGGAGGCTTTCTTGATGGTTTTATGTCCTTTTGGAGGCATTTTAGGCCTTTTGGAGGCTTTTTAGTGGGATTTTCAGGATTTTTAAGGGAAATATGGTAGGAAAATGGACAAATGAGCCATGTAGTGGGGTAGATGAGGTAGTGAACACTTTTTGGGTGTTAACAATGATGAGTCTTCAAAGATATAGAAGTTGTGTACATAGGTAGAACATAATCTTGTGGAACTTATTCCATAGTGAGGGAACTAAGGTCTTCATAAACAATCCCAAAGAACCAGTACGATCCAAGCCATGTGAATATATGTAGGTTGAAGTCAAACATGGAGAGGATTCAACAATTTGTCAATCAATAGGTGATAATTGACAACTGAAGCAAAGGAATCCACCAATGATGAAAGTGAATCCAGAGGTACAAACGTCAAAACTCTAGGTCTTCGTCATCAAGAAGTGATGAAGTAGAATCATACTTTGATAAGGAAGGAAATAGATCCTCCAATGGATCACAAGAGTGACTAGGAACTAGGAAAAGGAAGGGAGACACAAGAGATAACAGATATGACACTGATGGGATCAGGATAGAGATCAGACATTGAGTTAAGCCCTTGAACAGTGAGCATGACACAAAGATGACCCAAGGCAGCTTTTAACTTTATAGACAGAACAAATAGACTTATCTGTCATGTAGGAGACATGATCAGATTCCCCAAGTAGAATGGACAAGAGAAGGAGTAATAAACTCGAAGTAATATCTGAACTAAAAGTGAAAACTGATACATGGGTATCAGAAAAGATAGAGAGTTCTATGTTCAAGGATGGCATGCTGCCACTAACTGAAAACAAGAGAAAAATTATTCCTTACCTTCCCTGTTAAATTTTAACGAGTCTAGGATAGTCAACTCGAGTCTCTGTTCATTTTTTAACAAGCTTAAAGAGAAGAGGGAATATTGCTTAAAAGTGTCACTGATTCATGGATTTAATGAACCCAAACTAGTAGATGCTCAGTCGGTGTTTTCACGTTTAGAGAGTTTGAAAAATCCAAAGAAGACTCCAGAGGGGTCCTTTTTCATCCAATTCAGTCTCCTGAGGCAGAAAAGTATAAAACATACCACAGAAGAGCTCTCTTAGCTTCCAAAGAATTAAGGAGCACCTTTGTCATACTTAGTCATGAAGGTCCGAAAAGGTTAAATTACCACCTACCCAACGCTCCTTTGAGAACATCATATAGCCTAAGTTTTATGAGTGTGAAGGCATGATCACTCAGAAAGATCCATTTGATTATGAGAAATGAGGCTTACAAAAATAACTCGATGATTTTTTCTTTAGTGTTTAACGAGCATTACAAAGACATAAAGTACACCCAAAATATTTTTCATGTTTAGGTCCAGAGCATGAAAAAGAGAAAACTAAGCTCATTCTGGGGTTCCTTTTTCGTTAATTTAGTCCCTCGGGTCCATAAAAGTCATAAAACTATGCCTAAGAATACTCTTCTCAATTCCATAGAAAAGATAGTGTTCCTTTCTCATATTATTCCACATGGTCCGAGAAAGTGATAACCTACCACCAATGTGGATGCCCATTAACATATTCTTAAGGAGCCTGAAGGGACAAGTTTACTCAACAGTCAAGTCTATTTTGAGGAGTCAGACCTAGGCCTAAAGAAACTCAATATCTTTCCCATGAAGTTTTAACGATTTTGGAAAAGTCAACTCGTGGCCTCCTTACTATTTTTAACGAGCTCGAAGGAGAGAAAAAAGAATGCTCTAAATGCGAGGAGACGAGTGTCATAGGCAGGAGAAACTAATTCCAAGTGCAAGGAACAAACCTACGCATAATGAAAGGAACATGAGTAGGATAAATACACTTGGGGAATGTCTCCTCAAGGTAAAAGGTATCAAGTTGCAAAGGAAAATTGATGCAAGGCTTAGTGATGAATAGAACAGAGATGAGGGCTTATACAATGAGCTAAGAGCGTGGAAGCCAACATCAGGCTCATAAGTGTGAGCAGGGTGCATGCAAATGAATTTATAGATTGAACAACAAGATGAGGCTAGTAAACAGTTGTGAATGCAACTAAGAATCCTATCTCCAAGAAACAACAACATTAGGATCAGATTCAGAAGAAAAGATTCGATGTAGGTCACTTTGGCAGAAACACATGTGACTTTGCTATCTTTTACAAAAGGTAAAGTCAAGGTAGAATCAACCGAAGAAGATTCTATAGCACCAAGACTTGAGGGTTTATAATCAGTATGATCAACCTCAGAAGGAGAGAAAAAATCAACAAGGGAGATAGAGTTTGCAGGAACAAACTCAGTATCACAAGAGTTGAAAAATTCATAAGAAAAATCAAAATCATCGGGATCATTGACTTGCTGTTCAAAGGAAGAATCAAAAGAATCAACAAGACCAACATAATAAGAAAGGTCAGGCTTACTTAGCGAATAGTTACAACTGAACCAACATCTAATATATAGAAGTTCAGACTATATCAAAGACTCTAGGAAGACTTCATCCGACTGAAGGAGATCATTCGAGATAGGACACATGTCTAAACTTTCAAATAGATCAACGGAGTGGAGATTAGGCCCCACATTCTGTATAGGATGACTCACTTGTTCAACTATTGGGACCAAGTTCTGAGAAGGTAAGCATGAAAACAGAGGCTACTTCACAGTAGCAATTGAATGCAAAGGACATGAGGCCACATAGCTCACCTATGGCGGGGCAGTTTCTATAGAAACACTGGGAATCAATAAAGGAAAGACCTGGTCTCTAGTTGGTTCAGGAGATGGATCAAGAAAATCCAACAAATCGATGGTGACAATTTCTTCGCCATGATTAAAGTACATCACATGAAAAAATGTTGACACCACAGCTTGCATGGCATAGACATAATCACATCTGAGGAGCATATTGAAGTTGAAGGGGTCTTCTATCACCATGAAGTCAACTAAGACGGTCTTCCCACCCAAAGTAACAGGTGTTTGAGCAAGAATTCCCAAGGCTATACAAGTTCTTCTATNGACTGGCAGCCGACACAAGGCTGGGAGATCCCATGCCTTGCCAAGCATGAGCAGACAAGATACTAACTGAGGCTCCTTCATCAACAATACAATGAGCAATCGTGTGTGATTCAACTTTGACCTTTATTTGGAAATTTGCATCAGAAGGAAGGTGCGGCTCAATTAGGCTATCCCAATCAAAGGAAGCAATCCTAGAGCTTAGTGGGGGCTCATCCAAAGTGATTTCAGTAAGTTCTGAACTGACAGTGAAGACAATGTGACTAGCAGACACTTCATTCTCCAAAGGAAGAGTGTGATTGATCAACAATGGAATTGATTCAACCGCTTCATGAAAGTCACTCTCCAAAGCGAGAGTGGGATTGACCAAAGATGACATTGGTTCAATCACATCAGGATCATTCTCTGAAAGAAGAGTGGGATCAACCAAAGATGAGATTGGTTCGACCACTTGATCAACAAAAGGTTGAGTAGGTTGTTGAGAAAATATAGGTCGTTCAGGAGAAGGAAATTCCTGAGTCTCGGACCACACTCTTAGCACCTTTGCAATAGCAGGGCACTGGTGAGTAAGATGATCTCCCTCTCATAACTTACAAGGGAACTTAAGTTAGCACTTCGAATGACTATTTTTCTCAATGGTGTCAAAATGACTAGCAGTGGCTGACTATTTTCTCTTAGCATGACCTACAGAGGCTGAGAGTTTTCCCCCAGCATGAACACAAGAATTTAGGTGATTGGGTCCAAGCTCACTAAGAGAGGCTGGTTGTTGAGAGACTTCAGAATGTTCAAAAATGGGATGGCCATGAAACCAAACTCTTCGCACCTATGTGAAAGAAGGGCATTTATAAGTAAGGTGGTCTCCCTCACAAATATTATAAGCAAGCTTGGTCTTGTGTTTTGAACAAGTAGTCTTTTCAACAATGTCAACATGACTTGCAGTGGTTGTGGATTGTCTTCAACATGAACCACAGAGGCTGAGAGACTGCCCCCAGCATGACTTGCATAGGTTGAGAGACTAGATCCAACATGACCTATAGAGGTTGGATGAGCACTACTAGCATGTACAATAGAGGCCAAATGGTTAGGATCAACATGCTTTGTAGCAGTTGAGTGTGTGCCCCTAGCATGAACTTTAGAGGCCGAGTGATTAGATCCAACATGACCTGGAAAGGTTGGAAGGATCCTGCCAGCATGATCTACAGAGGCTGGATGGTGAAGAGCAACTTGACTTGCAGAGTTTGAGTGCTTAGATCCAACATGACTTGCAGAGGTTGGATAGGTGCCCCTAGCATGAACTACAGAGGCTGGGTGGTGAGGTTTAACTTGACTTTCAAAGGTTGAATGGGTGCCCCCTTTCTTATGTTCCTTCTTCCTATTCCTCCTTCTTTTACTCCTTTTAGACTGTTGGTTACTAGTATCAGTACTTTCACCACATGAGATAGAAGGAGGAGGAGAATCAACTACAGGTGAAGGGGAAGCAATGTTTTGATGCCCCTGATATATGGAGCTCACTTGAGAAGCATCAGGAGCTTTTAGGACGGTTGGAGTAGAAAAAATCCATATCGGTATCCCTAGGGTGAATCCAAGTAGATTCAAGGTGGACATCAAAGGAACACCAACATTCCCTATGAGAGGAATAGTACAAGGAGTTCCCAGCATGGGGATCTCTTGGTTGGTGTTCAAAGGAGTGTTATCCATATTTTCAAACTAGGATACAAAGTCAGAGGTTGACAAGCAACCAAAATTACAAAGCACACACCTAAAGGCACACTAAGTACAAAAAAACCACACAGCACTCACTAAAAACTTCCCAAAGCCAAACAGACAAACATGTATAAGATACACTTTCCAAAAGAAAGCTGATAGACAGTTACTTGGTGTCCTTGTAGATGTTCTTAGGCACAAGCGAAGGAATCACCCACTGCTCTCCCACACTTTCTATCGAGGTTACCTTCCAAGCCCATCTAAGGTCAACCAGAAATAGCCTTCGAGTTTACCTAGGTATGAACCCTAGATGTCAAGAGACTAAAAGATACCTTATCTATACCAACAGTCTGGGGGGACAGTCGCAAGCCTGAATCATATGCATCGGTAGGGTAGCTAAGCCCAAAACTCTGTCTAGGACAGAATCCCTAGATGCATAAAAGTCCTGATCTATGTTTTTACAAGGAATCAGAGGGTTATCTCCTCAGTCCAAGCCTCCACGCAGTCTCCTACTTAACTCCCATTTGAGAGGAGCTTCCCAGATACCATCAACATAGAAAAGAGTTTACTTCGTGATTGGCCAAATACGTCTGAGATTTTAACACTTGTGGAGATTTTAAACTCCCTATCCCACAAGTCTATTCTGATTTAGTTGGTGTATGACCCTATAAAATAAAACTTACTAATAATTTTAAATTATATCATTCATTTTAAGGGTTGTTTTTAGTTAGAGGGTAAATGGCGTGAAACTTATGTGGTGTTTCAACTCAAAGTTGAAACAAAATGACTAAGCAATGAGAAATGAAATGCAAAAATAAAAAAACTATTCTCTTTCTTTTTCAAACAGAAAATTGAAAGCCACAAAAGAATAATTTATTTTTTATTTTTTCAAAAACAATGATATGCCATGCAATATCGACTAAAAACCTAATCTACATGCATATAAAGCAAACATGTGTTTTTGTCTTTTTCTTTTATAAATATAAACTAATGAAAATACAACACATAAATAGAAAACGAAGACTATATTTTTTTTGTAATTTTTGAGATTTTATTTAAAAACTGGAAACAAAACTACTATATGCAAATCAAATGCAAAAGTTTCTAATGTTTTCTTTTCACTTTTCAAATTGCTCAAAGACTACTATGCACCTAAATGCACAAACCTTGATTATGCTTGAATTAAACTAATTGTATAAAGTAAGAAAAGTTAAGTAAAAAGAATAATAATACCAAGAATCAACCACCTAAGGAAGACTTGGAACCCTAGCTTGGGTGGATACAATGAAAGGAAATCACTAAAATCACACAAAGGCAAGTGGCACACCAATGACTATCCGAAAATAGAATGGGATAAACAGTGTCTGGAACCCTGATCACTGATTCAAACAACCAACACTTAAACCTATAACCCAAATAAGAAAATCCTCATCAAGTTGCAAACAGAAAGACAATCCAAACAAAAGAACTCAAGGGCTTTACAAGAAAGCACAAAGTGTGGCCAACAAAATCATCAAACTGACAGTATAATGCTTATAAGGAAGACCAACCAGCAAACAAATTTTATAAAGGGATAGGGACAAGAAAAACCTAACCCAAAAATTCAAATGCTAAGGCTTGTACATGACTGTGTACAAGGGAAACCTACGTACTGTACGTGACTGTCCTATAGAGAAACCCATGTATGCAGGCCTCTGTACGTGACTATATGCAAGAGAAACCCACGTAAAGGTACAAAATTTTCTAATAAAAAGGAAAATTTTCAAGGTATTCAAACGCTACCTTAAGCATGAACCAAGACAGAATACCACACACACAATCAAGGCAAAGACTAGGCAACGATAACAGAAATAACCCACAAAAGTTTGGGCTCCCTGGCAGAGCTACCAGTTCTATTGTTCAGGAATAAACACCCTTATAACCAAGGGTCTGGGGTTACCAACATACTCTTAAAACTTACAAACAATCAAGTTTAAAGTACATAAAGGAAATAGGAAGATATGATGGACTCACCCGATTAATGACAGTTGATCCAAGCTTTGTCTTCTTCCACTTTGCTCCTCTCCAAAGCTTTCAGGGATGCACCTCCTTCACCTGCAAAGAGAAAGGAAATACAATATTATACATGTATATATGACAATTTAGATAAACAATATATAGAGTGCTTACTCATAAATATTCATCAAGCCATGACACATGGAAGAGAGTCAACACACATTTGGAAGAAGGATTCTCTTTATTAACAATACTGAATGAGATAAGTGTACAACCCAACGTCTAAAACAAGGACTCCTCTGCAACCAAAGGATTTTGAGTTCTGCTGCTCTAAAGAATTATGAAGATATACCACCAGCATAAATTTTCTCTCCAATTATGATTGATTAATGCCCTCCCCAAGGCCTCTTTTATACTTCAAAAAATAGAGCAGTTTCAAAGGTTGAGGAGGTTGAGACAGTTAAGATAGTTAATGTTTAAGGCTTAACAAATATCCATTAATCATGTTTATTATTTTTAATGTCAAATGGAGGCGTACGTGAGTATTGATACTCGCAACCCACGTATGACACGCGAGTTGCTATAAGGGAAACCCATGTACAGATCTGTATGTGGGTTGCAATGATAATACCCACATACAGTACGTGATATGCTATGGAGATAGTCGCGTATGTACGCGAGTTGCTATGGAAAGAGTTATGTACAACAATCAACATGTAAAAAGGTAAAAATGGCAAGCTAGGTGGATAATGAATTCATCTCATGTCATGCCCATCTATAGTGTTTTAGGCAACCTTCAATCCATAAATGTCCTTTTCTGCACTGACATATGAAGTGTCGGCATTCGGATGGAGAAGTGCCATTTGGGTTGATAACACCTTCCTACAACTTCAATCTAGTAATAAATGATTCATGAAATAAATATCTAGACTTAATTTTTCAAGAAGTTAAATCCTAATTTATCAGATTATATGCAAATCCATCATGACTAAGCTTAATCCAATCTTAATCTATGAATGGGAAATAATAGGAATTGAACCAAACAACTCTCTCTATAGTCTAACTAAAACATCAACCTAAGAAAGACAGGTAATTGAAAGGAACTAAGGAGGAGCTTGAATGTTACAGCTATCATAGACATGCATAAAGGAAATTAACATAAACAGTTGACTATCACACCACACTGCTGCAGCTTAAAGGAAATGCAAATAATGACTATTCAAGGAAACACAGTGTTTGAACATTATTGTTGAAGCTACTAAAAAGAATGCATATAATGTAACTTCCACACCACACAACCAATTAATCAAGCATCTAATTAACTCATGGATCTCTATGGGAAGGCAGGCCCAACCTTCGAACAGAGATGTCGAAACTAACACAAGTTGAAACACGGAGATATGAAGAATCCCGCTCCTTTTATTAAAATGATGGAATGAAAGTACAGTCTCCAATACAAATTACACAGTAAAATATTATATCAACCAAGCCCTTGCTCCAAATGTTTCCTAATACTTATACATCAACAATCGTAACCCCAATGCACTAATATCGAGCTACCATGAAGATCTACAATCTTCATGAAGCCCTATTACATGTGTTGTTATAGCTATGGGTGGGATTATATAAAAGTAGAGAATATAGGAAACTCTGTTTCTTGAGCCAGTAATGAATAAAATAACCAATTTAAGAGATGCCCCATTAGTTGCATCTACTTTAAGTAGCGACATGTTGTTGCATCTAAGCCTGTTACGGCCATGCCTATTGTAGCTTGTGTGGAATGATGACCCTTGGTTGAACCCCACATGTATAGATGGGATTGATAGGTCACAGCTGGCAATGAACATTCATCTCTTCTTTGGACCACTCGGACTACTACATCTGTATCCTTTCATAGCTTGAACTATCTTTGTAAAATCACAATGTGTTAGCATAATTCAAGAAGCAAAGTGTTGATTATAGCAATCATAAGGATTAATAAGATTAAACAATAACTAATCATACCTATGAGCATTCAGGGATCAAGTGATGAAAGATCATCTGTTTGTTGCATGGAATGGAGTATGAGAAGGAAAAAAGGGCATAGTAGGTGTTGTAAAAAAGGGGCATTTCAGGGCCTAACATCTCCTCACAACTATCATGTTGCATGTCCTCATGCAACAACCTCCATTAGTCTAAATCACATTCTTGAATTGTACTTTGTTCATGAAGAGAGGAGAAATTGTAAGAGATCTCAGGTTTCTCTCTACCATCTAGATATCCATTGTGGGAAACCCAATATTTCCAGCATTGTCTTTCCTCTTCTTTTGTTAATAAAATTTATTCCCTATATGGTTTTGATGGCCACCAAATAAGTGGAAATTTGAACTTGAGTCCCATCTAGTTGACTCCACACTTCCTTATGCAGTCCACATATCCCTCAACCCTAGGGAGTGCATGTTTGAAGTTTTTAAAGTAGTAAGGGTCCCTTCTCATTAATGCTGCAGGAGTAGCCTACCATCTATGCTTACTTCCTTTCGAAGCCAGGTTCTGCTGTTTGGAAATTTGGTTGACACAAGTGGAGATGACCTATTCTTGAAGTTAAGCCGTCTATTGAGTCTTAACAGAAGATGTAAGCCTCTATTTATGAAGAGCAAGGAGAAGGCGTGGAGAGTTAGGTTCACTTCGAATCTAGAGATTAGATTTATCCTCATTCCGAGAAACTGTCTAAAAGGAATTCTCCCATTGCACATGGTTGCTGAGAAAAGAAGAAAAATCCCTCAGTTGGAAATCTCCTAGGTGAGGAGAAGGATTTGAATATTGGTCCAGGGGGGAATCCATTTCATGTATATAAATTTCACACAGAAGATTCTGCTCGGTGAAGCTACTTTCCATTAAAGTTTCCAAAAACTGGGCAGAAGATGCCACTTCATAAGGTCTCCCTTCCTTTAATGCCTTCAACTTAAACCAACTAATCTGTTCTTATAAAATAAGTATAAGAGGGAGATGGAGCTCTGTATCTCATCAATTCATGGGAGATAATGTATAGTTGGTCTTTCTACTTTTGCATGGACTTGAATTTTTTCAACTCCTTCAATTATTTCTATACTTCTTCCCAATGAAACTTCTAGAATATTAGCTCTTTCGCCCATGTTTGCCTTAATTCACTGATAGTCTTCCTATGATCAGCAAGGGGAATCATCCCTTCTTGACATCTATCCACCTAACTTTTCCATTTCTCTACTTCTATTTTCAGCAGTGAGAGTTCTTCTATTAAACCTTAAATCCTTCCCTCTCCCGCATCCTTCTCCTCATCAGAATCTAAATTGAAAAAATCCTGGGAAGATTGCATCCTTACCTTATTACCCAATTTTTCAGCCTAATTGTTCTGAATCAAAAGTGAAACAGCCTCCTCTTCTACCAATGGTCCAACAGCTTCTTCCTGCAAGGGTACTTCTACAATCAATTCTGAGGATGATGGTTCTTGTGTAACAACACCTTCTTCTTGGAACCCCTTTTTTTCAACTTCAACAACCAATTGTGAGGATTTTGGTTCTTGTGTAACAACATCTTCCTAGGTTCCAATCTCAGCATCTTCTTGGGTTTCAGCTGCAACTTCTTGATTCTTGGTTGTGGCTTCAATAGGGAGCTGCAGAGATGTTGGTTCTTATCAGCTTCCTACTCTCCCTATTCCTCTAGTTGCTTGGGTTTCTATTGAGTCACTTCCATATCCCATTAAGGATGAGACTGGTCCTTGAGTATTTTAGTGTCCCTAGATAGATGAGACTGGTCCCTACATTCTTCAGTGTCCCCTGATGGCTGGGATTGCATATGTTCGTCTTCTCCTAGTTCCAAATCAGGGATTATGTCCACCTGAAGGTCAGTTGTCCCTAGCTGAATGGGAGTCTTAGCGAGGTTTCTGGAGGATGTTCGTTCTTGTGTGAAAACATCCTGGTCAACTTCAACATTTTCCTATTGCTAAATTTCTCGCTCCACTAGTTATGTGTCCTAAGATTGTTCTGGGTTCATAGTAAAAACTCCTAAGTTATGGTTAGGTATTTTCTCGACCTCTGGCTCACTCACTTCCAATTGAGTAGCAGCCTCAACAAAAATTTCCATGGTTGTTGGTTCTTGTGTAACAAGACCCTATGGATGATACTATAGATGCTAATTTTCCCTTACCTCTATATTGGAAATAATTTCCACTTATGGTTCATCTTCACCCCTTGCAGATGTTTCTTTATCTTCTCCAAATTCATGTGTGGTTTTTTGTGCCACAAATGCATGCACTATGACTTTGTATCCTGATTGATTAAAAATTTCTCCACGTGCAGGGAAAACCACTTTTTCCAATTATTCACCTTCCTCAACCAGAAGTGATCCTTTGACCTGATCTATAGCTTCTACCAGTGTGTGCAATCTCCTTTCCACTTGTTTCTTACATGTTTCCTTCCATATTTCCACTTCCTTTCGGAGTGCTTGCACCTCTTCCTTCAATAGACCATTTTTTAACATAAGTCCTTTAATTTGAGGTTCCTTTGCAATAAGTTTTTGTGGGGCAGCATTTATCCTAGGTCTCAAGATGGGAAATTCAATATTTTCTTTGATGTTTTCCCATCTTGTCCGTGCTGCTTCTGTTGCTGTGACAGATCTGTTTACCCTTCTTCTTACTGGTCATGATTCCTATACCTCCTCTTTTGACCTTACTCTTTTCATCTGTGTTAGAGGGGCTTCCAATTTTGCAGTTGATGTAGAAGGAATGTTTCCTATTTCAGCATCTTCTCTTCTTTCTTCCATCTCTGTTTCCTCCTCAATAAGAGTTCCCATCCATTTAGGAGAAGATTCAATGGAAAGAACCTCTACATCTCCTTCTGTCATCAATGCTCCTACAACCTCAACTTCAACTGTCAAAGCATCCAATGCTGCTCCAACTTCATCTTTTACTGACGGAGCTCCCAAATTCTCTATCCCCTCTATAGGGTTTGTTGCTACTACACCCTCACCCAATTCTTCTTCTTGGTAATCTGATTCTGTCTCATCTCCCCTCGCCCCCCCCCCCCCCCCCCCCCCCCCCCCCNCCTTAACCTCCTCCTCTATTGGAACACCATGCAAAAGTACAGGTCCCTGGTTTATTTGAGGTTGACCAGTAAATTGTTCTCATGTTTGGTTCCTCTGACCTAAGGCCCTTAATATTAGCAGTTTGATTAGGCCGTGATGGGTGAGGTAAGAATATGGGTGTTGAGATGATCTTACAAATCCTGCCATGTGATGTAGGTCTTTAAATAGATAAAATGGAACATTGAGTAAAGCCCTATGGTGTAAATGAGACAGTAGGGGAAGCTCAGAATAATAAACAGCCTGTTACCTACCTTCACATGTGATATACCTCTTGAGGAAAACCGCTACTTGATTCCATGGGTGAGGCAGTGACTGTAATACTATCCCCCTCTTTTCTTGGTAGACCTGTTCATCAGCTAGCATAAAATCCCACATTTCAGTCGCATTGTGGGTTCGCCTTCCAAACTAGGTTCTTCCCACCTAAGGAAGACCAGTAACTTTAGCCACAATCTCCTCAGCAACCTCTATGTGAAGACCTTTGAACTCTAAATATGTTTCCTTTAGATTCAAAGCAAACTGCATAGCTGTTTCCCGATGGTATCCATTTAAACGTTCAAAGAACTCAATTCAACCAACTACTTCAAAATTGGAAAAATAATTCTGTATTTCTTCATAGAGCATCAATATTTGAGGGTTCATGTCGAGCTGGGATACCCATATTGATTCTCTGTCTGAATTCTGGTATCAATTTGATAAATTACAGACCCAGAGATGGAAGTTATAGCATAGGGACATGCATTAATAGCTGAGGTTAGAGTTGGGAAAATTAGGAAAGTTAAGACAGTCATAAGAAGGGAATGATTGGTAAGATTTGGCCCCAAATTAGGAAAAAAATGATGACCGTAAGATAAGCTCGAGTATTGTTGAGCCGCAAAATAACCACATTTTATTCATTTTTCCTATACAATTTGTCACCTTATTCCTATCTTATCCTTCCATAAAAACATTAATATTTACCACTTTCATAATAAATATGGGTTTATAATTACTATTTTCCAAATCATTTATTTTTGAGTATTTTGAGTGAATTTGTGGTTAATTGTTGAGAAAAATAACATATTTTCATTATACTTTAAAGTTGGATGGGTTTGGTGATACTTACAGGTGTATTTGAAGACTTTAACAAGCTAAAACGTGACCACCTAGCCTCATATTAGAATTTCATCCTCAAGATGTGGGCTAATTTCAAGGAGAAGTTCATGGACATGTGGAGAGAATATGTCATTCAATATTGGTTGAGGATTTGAAGGGATGAGTTGTAAATTTGTTGAGGATTTTGAGGGATAAGTTGAGATAATAGTGGATCTATAATTATGATTAGTTATCTTGAATTTATGTATAAATAGGAGGGCTCTCTCCTCATTTTAGTTAGAGGCCTCTCTAGTGGTTTGTTAGTAGAGAACTGGTTCATATTTTTAGATAGTCATGGATTTGATCCTGTTGTAATAGATTTCATATTTCAATAGATAGTTTTATCTCTTCATATTTTGATGTCTTGGATATGAATTAGTTGTGTTGATTTTATGTGAGCTCACTAGTTAGTGTCGATTGCTTTATATCAAGTTTATTTTATGCAATTTCATGTTTTCTACAATTAGATTTTTTTTCATGTCATTTCTTGTTTTTGCAAGCTTAATTAAGTTTTAGTCACATTTTAACTTCAGTCACCTAGAATAGCAGATTAAGTTAGAAATACTCTATCCCTACATATAGTTTATCTATACCTCACAAGTTTACGCTCTCTCAGGGTTGACAATTAAATCGTTGGATATATGTTATAATTTGTTTAATATTTTCCCCAATATTTTGGCACCATTTCCAAGGAGGTGCTAAAAGGGATCAGAGTTTAGATAGATAGATATATCACTTACATTACACAGTAAGGGGGAGGGGAAAATGGTAAGATGCAAGGATGGATTCACTACATTATTTCCAGAATTTTTGTGGTGTAACAACTAGATGCATCCACTACAGCGGGGTACCCTAAAGCCTTACTGTTCATTTGTTTTCGCAAGTGTGTTTATTTTTCTGCAAAGTATTTTCTTTTTTTTGCAAAGTATTCTTTAATTTTCTACAAATGCGAGTTTATTTTTTATGCAAGTTTTCTTTTACAGTTTTGTAGTGTAATGTTTGGATTGATTTCCTTTTTTTAGGCGTCTTTATTTCATACTAACTTGTTTTTATGCTTCATTTTTTTTTGGTACATATTTTTTTGCACCTTCTTATTTCTATTTTTTCACTCGTTTTGTGCTACTATATTTGTGTTTGACGTGTACTCATTTTTTTCTAGTACTTGATTTGATTCCATTAAAATGATTTTAAGATGAGCATAAGCTTAGAACAACTCACTCATATACTGGAAAAAGTCGAAATCTCCTCTTCCTCTTTAGAAAATGAGATCTTGATAGCAGCTAAAGATGTAATTACTCTTTCTAAATCAAACAAGGAAGAATTGGCATTTGAAGAATCATGCGCATTAGATAAAGAATCGCTATTCAAACTTTATATTGAATAGGATGAAGAAGGGATCTTGAGTGAATATCAAGCAATCAAAATCTGCATCGAACAATGGCTCCAAGTACGTACTAGGTTAGATCAATTCTATTTTTGCCTTTGTTTTATTAATTCATATTTTCAATATCTAATTTTTTATATTATTGTATATTCCAGATTTAGGTTTTCAAAATTAAAAGATAATTTTGGTTTACTTCTTTTAGATAGATGGTTACATTGGAAATTTCATTTTGTATAAATAATCTTTAATTTTTAATTAAAGCAGAGTAGGTAGGTTTTAGTTTTTATTTTTCAATTAAAAATTAGCTTTTTTTAATTTACTCTAATGTTTCTATTTGTTAAAAATGTTAATAGTCTTAAATTACTAATTTTTTATTTTGTTAGGACTTGAAAAATAATTTTAATTTTTTTTAAATCTCAAAAATTTATGAAATTTTGATCTCTTTTATTTTGTATTTTTTCCCATTTAATAATTTTTTTTTAGTTATGCTAGAAATAAGAAAATGCATTAGGAATTTTTTTTAAATTTTTTTAGAAAATAAAATAAACAAATAAATAAACAAAACCTATATAATTTTTTGTTTTAGTTTCAATGTGTTCCTTTTTTTGTTTTAGCATTTAAGGAATAAATAAATAAATCTAACATATATCTATCTATATAT
>LPNX010202969.1:15824-43377 GCA_001517045.1 Pseudotsuga menziesii
TTCCACAATTCCCACTCTGATCTCGCACATGCAAACTAATAATGGAAAAGGACTAGCGATGGCAACTAACTTTCTCATAGATGGCGAAGTTTCTAGTGGGATCAACAAAGAGGAAAAGACAAAATAGGAAACAACGAAGACATGACATTGCATCCCAAAATCTAAGACAGTGCGAAAGCTTCAAATTAAATCACAAAGAATCAGGGAATAGATTGAGTACATGAAATACCACTCCATCATAGCCAAGTTTGTTGGGATCTGGCCCATAGAAAAGAACCTATTCTGGTGGATTAATAATACATGGAAACCCCAAGGGCACTATGACCTTCAGCTGGGAGCAAAAGGATTCTTCATAGTCATCTTCTTTAATGAAGAAGATAGAACTTGAATTTTTGAGAACGGTTCATATTTCTATAATTCGACGGGACTCTTCCTAAGGCTATGGAAAGAGAGATTCAACCCTCATAAAGAAAACCTCACAATTTCCCCAGTATTGATAAGAATGTACTCTCTCCCAATAGAGTAATGGAAGGAATAAATTATGATGGATATAAGAAATACACTGGGAAACTTCATCAAAGTCTCACAGAAAACCCGATAGCAGAAGTATATCTCTTATGCCTTAATTTGTATCTACCTCAATATTTCTAGAGATCTACTAGACGAAATTGAGTTATCCTCGGAGGATGAAGAATGGTTCCATGCAATAGAATACAAATAGTTCCTGTTCAGATGCAGAAGATGCTATGATCATGGACACCTATTCTAGGTGTAACACCCCGGTTTTGACCCCGTTTGCATGATGTATATATTGTAATTAATCGTGCTGAGGAGCTCAAGGCAAAAGCCCCACCATCGATTTGGTTGTGTATGTTTCGGCAATAGAGGTAGTTACCGATGGTATCTTGTGCTATTTGGCACATTATAATTCATCATCATGTAAATACACACATCAATTAAAACTAAAACCACAACCAGCTATGGCAGTGCAACTTTGAATGAAAAAGGCATGGTTCCAAAGGATAAGTGGTGGGGGATGTCAAACCTTGGTTATGGGGGAAAAACCCATGTTTTACCACCTTGTTGATTCTACCACCTTTCTTGTCTCATCCAACCTCTTCCAACCTCTTTAATGTTTTGTTGGGTAGATGAGGAGTTATGGCTGAGTTGTTGAGGGTAGTTATTGTAGGAGGAAACGCGGGTAAGGAGGAAGCAACTCCATTCTTTCCTATTCCTCCATCTTCCCCATGATGTCATTCTTCCCTGTCCGTTCACTCTCATGCAGAGGTCGGTTCATCTCCTCACGCACCTGACATTCACCTCCACCACCATCTTCTTCGTGGTCTATTTTTCCTGCTCGCGCGCAGGGTCATGGTCTATTCATGCTCACATGCAGGGACTCTACGTTGGTTTTGCTCATGTTGGGAGCAAGAGAAATCGTGGCTGTCGCTTGGGATTCTCGGGTGTAGGAGCTATTTTGCACTCAAGGACTGTGTGTAAGTTTCCTTACTGATTTGCGGTCATGCATTTGTTTTCCTCTGTGTGTTGCGGTTTGGTGCAAGTTGCACTCACACAAAGACTATTTGAGGTCGTTTTCCCATGTTGTGAGTCGTGCTCACTGATTATGTTTGGGACTGTTGCCTTCCTCATGTTTCGTTGACTATGAGTTGTGTTTTCTCACGTGGCTGCTGTTGGTAATGGCGTGACTGTTGGCTTCTCCCTTGTTTTGTGGACTGTGTAATGTTGCCATCATCCATTTTGAATTGGGCTGCTGATATACCCTAGTTTGGGTGTTGTTGCTGAGTTGTTTTGGCCACATTAGGGCCAAGAATAACTCTGTGTTGTCTAGTGGACTAGATCTGTGCTCATCTTTTGTCTGGGATTATCCTTGGTTGCCTTTACCTTCTTCACAGGTCTATGAAGGGATTGTTTTGTTGCGTGCAAGCAGTGGTTGGTCTTCGGACTATGTTGGCTTGGCCGGTTGTTGATGGCCGGATAAACCCAGTGGTGTTGGTTTGGATGATTGTGTCCCTCAAATATGTGTAAGCCTGCGTTGACCCTTATCCTTGAGGAATCATTCCCAGCTCAGGGGTGGCAGCGTTGCTGAGAGATTGATGAGCATGCTGTCCTATGGTTGGGTGGAACGTTGCAGCGACATAGCTGGTTGCGGGTGAATTCTCCATCAAAGATTAGTGCTGCCGCTATCCCATCTCTGCAAATTATATCTATTGGTTTACGAATTAGGATGAACATGTGAATGCTGGATTATATGTGTGTTGCTTCCGCTGATTATTGAGTAACTCTGTATGATTGAATAATTATGCATCTATGCATCCTGTTATGGATCATGTTAAGTTTCTTATTTTCAGCATTGACGATTTGAACATGTTCATGGGGTTGTTTGCCCATATGCTTGGTGTTGGTTGTGTCCTTTTCATCGGTCTGAGGGATGGGGACGTGACAGAGTGGTATCAGAGCTCATGGTTGCAACAATGGGTCTCTATGGGCCAAGAAGATGCAGTGACAGAAGGTGGAATTACCTTCTATGTTTAGCAGAATAGCAGCAAGCTTCAAAAATGGTCTAAGTGTTGACATTCAGGTCATCAGAGGATTTGGTGGTTTGGACTTCTGCTGTGGTGGAAGGATTTGGTGTTTGACAATCCACAGTTGCGGCTGTGAAAAGGACTGAACCGCCGATGCAACAGTGGATCCGATTGCTGACGGAGAGAAAATTTGGAAAATTTTCCTAAGTATTGGAGCAGTCGGAAGAGTTCGTGGAAAGCTCTTCCAAAATAGCGGAAGAAGATAAGGTTCTGCCTGCCACCGTTGCGGATGGAGAAACGATTAGGCATCTGATGGAAAGTTGTCGGCCATCGAAAGAAGAAAGTTCTTCGAGCCTCCGCCATTGCGGAAGCCAAAGTCATTTGGCTTCCGATGTAAAATCCCGCCAACGCCGAAACAGTTGGAAGAAAGCAGCGACAAGTTGACGAAGTGTTCCGCAATCGAAACAATTAGCGAAGTGAACTTCAATTGTTGGGGAAGAGTTGGAAAAGTCAACTTCCACCGTAGTGGAAGACTTGGCGAAGTGAACTTCCGCCATTGCAAAAGAGTTGGCGAAGTGAACTTCCACCATAGTGGAAGGAGAAAGGGTTTTGCATCCACCGTTGCGAAAGAAGAAGCAACTAAGTGTCCGATGGAAAAGTGGTCCGACTGCCGATAGGTGTTATATATTCGGTGGAAAGAAGAAAGACAAATTTTGAAAAATTTGTCTAAGTGATGAAAACATCGGCAGAGAAAGGGGAACGATTGCCGCTGTTGCAGAAGCCAAATTCATTAGGCTTTCGATGTAAAAGCCCACCGATGCCAACCGGGTCACGCCACAGTAGATTTGGCCCCCGATCGAAAGAAGATAGAAGATGACAAGCCGCCGTTGCGGCTAACTGGAGGAAATTCGTTGCCGACGAGAAGAAGAAAGTATTTTAAAAGGCTAAGTATGAAAACTGTCAACAAAGTTAGCTATTGGGTAGCCGGTGTGGCGACAGGAATCGAAGGAAATAGTGGTTTGGTGTTTCATCGTTGCGGAAGCCAAAGACACTAGGCTTCCGATGAGGAAATACCTTCGACGCCGGAAGTTGAAATTTTCTAAGGCAGAAAATCATTGACTGGCAGAAGCGAAAGCGTTTCATGTTCCACCATTGCGGAAGCAAAATCATTTCATGTTCCGCCGTTGCGGAAGCGGAAGCATTTCATGTTCTGCTGTTGCAGAAGCGAAAGTGGTTCATGTGCCATTGTTGCGGAAGGAAAAGGCATTAGCCTTCCGATGTGGAAAGACCGCTGACGCTGCAAGAAAGAAGTTAAAAAATTTCTCTAAGGCCTGAAATCAGAAAAAGAATGGTTCCGAGAGCCGCCGTTGCGGAAGAAACAATGGTTCTGAGATTCGTCGTTGCAGAAGAAACAATGGTTCCAAGAGCCGCCGTTGCGGAAGAAAGAATGGTTCCGTGAGCCGCCGTTGCGGAAGTCCAAAGCGCTAAGACTTTCGATGTGGAAAGACAACCGAGAGCTGATTCTGCGGCTGTGGAAGGGATTTGGGAGCCGATTCTGCAGCTACGGAAGGGATTCGGGAGCCGATTCTATGGAACAGTTAGTGGTTTGAGAGCCAATTCTGTGGATGGATAATTGGAATAAGACCCGATTTAACAAAGGAAAAATTGAGTTTTTCAAAGGGGATTTCTTAGTGGTTTACAGGTGGCTGAAGTTGGCAACCAAAATGCAGCTGTGTGTAAAATGCACGGATTTGGTGAGAAGTCTTCATTTGTAGAAGTGGTGTGGTTTTCACACCCGAGGTCGGAATGGAGCATGTGGATAGGCATTGGAAATCTTATCCAGTAGGGAAAAAGGGTAAGCCACCAGAATCTAAGCATGGAGCAGCAAAGTGCTAGTGATGGCCGCTGCTATCAAATGGATGAATCTGGACAGTTGCATGCCAGGGGCAACAAGGACTATGAAGTCAACCAGCTACTGTGTGAAAAAGGAATTCTATGAGAAGATGAGGGATTTGAAAGGGAAGTTTTCATTAGACCCTATCTTGCTGATTATAACTACATTTCCTAAGTTTATGCTTGAAATGCATGAGGATATGTATTGCATGCATAGGATATTGTATGATTGGTAAGAATATTGGAAATTATATATTTATAATGAACCACTAATGATAATCATTGCTTTGATGTTGGCATTAGTGGAAAAACCAACGATGACATGGACCTAGCTAAATATGTTGCTGATGCTGATGGAGTGTGACCAGTAACCCTCTAGAGAAAGGGATAAGGCAACAAGTCCATAACAAAAGTTGGTGAGCAAATTCTGCAATCTCCTGCAAAGGACCAACCAAATTGGTCATGGAAAGGGTGCAAGTACGACCCATGCAGGTAAGAGTTGCTTATGACAAATTCCATGGAGTGGTAAAGGTAAGAGACCTCATACCATGTGGATGTTGGAATATAGAAAGCTGTCATGCCTATATATGTTGATAATATTGATTATAGTAATGCATCCTATATGAGGTAGTCATGGTTAGCCCATGGTATGTTGAATGCATTGAGATGAGTGCATGTGATATTATGAATAAGTAACAGCTGAAATGATGAAGTAATGATAATTCTAGAACTGTTTCGAAGGCTGTTATGAATGCAAGATAGTCATGATCAATTGGCTTCCAGAAAATGCTCTATTGAAGAGCAAGGTGGTATGAATGATACGCTTGTGATGTAAGGGTATATGAACTTTCATTTAATTGCATGAATGATATGAATATACCTTGCAATGTTAGTATGATAATTATTTCATGAAGTAAATGAGCTTCGATAATATTGATGTGACTAACAGTTGGAAGTATTTGAATTTTATAAATTCTAAAAATGCTTCAGTGATGGTTGTAGCAATTAAAAGGTTATATACATCTAGACTTACCAAGTGTTTGGTTGATTGAAGCTCATGTTTCAGGTAGATTATTTCGAGAATGGCATTGAGAGGTAAGACCCTGACCAACGCCAGAATCTACCATATGATATGCATAATAGGTTGTTAAAATTCGAATTGTGAATTTCGGATTTGAGAAATTGCTGACAACCACTAGCCATTGTTGGCTTGCATAAGATCATGTTTGGTTGATTGAAACTCATGTTTCAGGTAGATTATTCGAGCATGGTAGTGAGAGGTAAGTCCCTGACCAATGCTAGAATCTACCATTTATGAGAAGAAATCTCATGGCTGTGAAAGTAGTTGATATGCATAATGGGTTGTTAAATTTGAATTATGGATTTTGGATTTAAGAAAGTGCTAACAACTACTAATCATTGTTCGCTTGTGTGAGATTGTGTTAGGAGGGACACATGGTAAGTGGGTATTCTTGTTATGATAGTAGGCATAACATTATAATGGGCATAGTAATGCTGCTTACAAGAAACCCACAATTGAGCAAGTCAATTTTTGTAGTAGATAGAATTGCAAATTCTTATTGAATTTGATTGGTAATGTCATTGCTTGGTTATGGAACGATCAATTTGGATTGTAGTATCAGTTAATGATTGACTGTTTGGCTATTTGATGAATGTGTCAGGGGTACACACTACATGAAGACCATGTGTGATGGCTTGCGGAAGACAAACTTCATGGGAAGGTTTTCCCTTATCTTGGAAATGGGTTCGCGTGAAACTCCATTAGACATTTTGAAAATGTCTCATCTACACTGCATGTTTGGTGATAACATGAGTGAGATGGTATGGTTTATGTCGGTAAGACATGTGTGAATGTGAAATGTAAAAGGGAGTTAGGATGGCTAACTGAGATACTGTTAACTCAAGGAAGGAGCCTCCATTCCTCCTTAACAAAGGCATACCGCGACGACAAATGGATAAGTGTTCTGTGACCCTTGCTAAGAATATTCATGGTTAATTATTAAATTCCATATGCACAACATGTTTTGGTTTTATTTCCATGATGACCGATTGCTTGAGTATGAATAGGACCTACATGGCACACGTCGGAGAAGAGTGCACACTTTTTCGATGTTGAGTCATGAAAGGGTTTTCAATATTGATTACACTCTGGGGAGTGGACGCACTCCTGGTGTTTCAATACTTGATAGTGAATGTTGAGAAATATGATTATGGTTTTAAAAGCAATAATGCTAATGAGTTTGCTTGTATTGCTTGTGTTGCTTGTGTTAATAGGCTAAAGGTAAAGATAAAGGTAAATGGTTGGTATAAGTGTATGGTTGATATAAGTGTATGTTGGTATAAGTGTATGTTGATATAAGTGTATGTTGGTATAAGTGTATGATGGGCTGTGATATGCCTTAGGATCCATAGTAGATCCTAGACCTAGAAATGGTCATGATAAGTTCCAAGCCCAGTTGACATGGTTATGTACTGGCTTGACATTAATTATTTGATGTTATGGAGCAGACGGCATGCTGAACTAATGTCTAAGTCCATAGGCAATCCCAAGGCTTGCAAAGCGAAGCAGGATCCTGTGGACAAACGAGGAAATGCACAATACAGATAAGTATTGGATTATTTTGCTTATGAATATACATGTGTATATGATTTGGTTATGATGTTTTAAGCTCTTGTTTAAGAGGTAAAATCAATGAGAATAAACTAAACATGTGAATTATTCAATGTTTGGATATAGGTATCATTGGGAGCGAGGACTATGAGAGCATCCTAGGGGTGCATGTGGACATGTGACAGTCCTGGGAAGCTCGGAATGAGTGGTAATGAAAAAGGTGCTAGTAAGACGGGGGAGTCCTAGCAATTGAGAAAAACCATGTGGAGAGACTCCATGGTTTAGAGATCTGGAATAGACCAAAGACACTAAGTGTCATGACCAAGAAGGATTGGTCCAGCATTCACGGTGAAGTGAACGAGGCTAAGAGCACGAAAAGCCATAGTGATGGTGTGGGTTCTAGGATGGAACAAAACAAAGAGGGGAAAAACTGTTACTTCTCTCTCTTGCCTTTTGATTATATATATATATATATATATATTCGTGCATTGTGAAAACAAAAGATTGTTAAATGCATGTATGATTGAGAATGAAATGTGTGTATTTGCTCAACTAAATTTGTGAATGCTGGAATAGTTAATTCCCTGCCCAGGAATGGACATGAAGGAGCTTATGTGCCTGTTGGGGAAGGCATAAAAAATATGAAAGTTTCCTTAATCGAACTTGGACTGTCATGCCAATTGGGTAATTAACTAACTGATTTTCATGCCTATATTATGCTTGGTCTGATAGAATTTCAATGGTGCATTTCATAGGTGAGAAAAGTGAAACCAGGTGGTGCACGTTGATTATGGCAGCAAATCAAAAGTTGTTGGACGTTGCTGGAAGTCTCCTTCAATTGATTTCCAAGACCCAAGAGAACCTTGGGGAGATGCTCAAGATAGAGAAAAGGCAGAGTGAAATGAACCACCATATTTTTCAAGACTCTATTGGTTTTCAAAGGGAGGTGAAAAGCCTTCTGGGAGAAATCGGTAAAGGAAAGGAAGATGGATCAGCAATGGGACAATCATCCAAGCGACCCGATAAGAAATGGTCCAGGCATGAAGACTCAAAGGAAATTGAGCAGGTAAAGATGAAGCAGCCAGTAAGATGTCGGAGATGCGGAGGACATCATTTACGCTGGGACTGTCCAGTGAAGGAACATGATGAAGGCGATAGCCGCAAAGTTCCTAGACTTCATGATCAGCTGGAAGCTGTAAACCAGCAGGAAAAGTCCATGGAAGCCGAGGGGCTTGGTCGTGAATGCTCAAAGTAGATCATTGAACATGGGACAAATGTGCAATTTTGAAATTTTGATGTGCAACTCTATATGTATTCTATATATGTAATGGAACACCGAGGACGATGTTATTCTAAGGGGGAGGGGACTGTAACACCCCGGTTTCTACCCTGTTTGCATGATGTATATATTGTAATTAATCGTAGTGAGGAGCTCAAGACAAAAGCCCCACCATCGATTTGGTTGTGTATGTTTCGGCAATAGAGGTAGTTGCCGATGGTATCTCGTGCTATTTGGCACATTATAATTCAGCATCATGTAAATACGCACATCAATTAAAACTAAAACCACAACTAGCTACGACAGTGCAACGTTGAATGAAAAGGGCATGGTTCCAAAGGATAAGGGGTGGGGGATGTCAAACCTTGGTTATGGGGGAAAAACCCATGTTTTACCACCTTGTTGATTCCACCACCTTTCTTGTCTCATCCAACATCTTCCAACCTATTTAATGTTTTGTTGGGTAGCTGAGGAGTTATGACTGAGTTGTTGAGGGCAGTTATTGTGGGAGGAAATGTCTGTAAGGAGGAAGCAACTCCATTCTTTCCCATTCCTCCATCTTCCCCACGATGCCATTCTTCCCTGTCTGTTCACTCTCACGCAGAGGTTGGTTCATCACCTCATGCGCCTAGCCTTCACCTCCACCGCCATCTTCTTCGTGGTCTATTTTTCTTGCTCGCACGCAGGGTCGTGGTATGTTCATCCTCGTGCGCAGGGACTCTGCGTTGGTTTTCCTCATGCCGGGAGCAAGAGAAATCATAGCTGTCGCTTGGGATTCTCGGGTGCAGGAGCTATTTCGCACTCAGAGACTGTGTGTAAGTTTCCTTACTAATTCGCGGTCGTGCATTTGTTTTCCTCTGTGTGTTGCGGTTTGGTGCAAGTTGCAGTCACGCAAATACTATTTGAGGTCGTTTTTCCATGTTGTGAGCCATGCTCACTGATTATGTTTGGGACTGTTGCCTTCCCCATGTTTCGTTGCCTGTGAGTTGTGTTTTCTCACGTGGCTGCTACTGGTAATGGCGTGACTGTTGGCTTCTCCCTTGTTTTGTGGACTGTGTAATGTTTCCATCATCCATTGTGAATTGGGTTGCTGATATACCCTGGTTTGGGTGTTGTTGCTGAGTTTTTTTGGCCATGTTAGGGCCAAGAACAACTCTATGTTGTCTAGTGGACTAGAGCTGTGCTCATCTTTTGTTTGGGATTATCCTTGGTTGCCTTTACCTTCTTCACAGGGCTATGAAGGGATTTTTTTGCTGCGTGCAAGTAGTGGTTGGTCTTCGGACTGTGCTGGCTTGGCCGGTTGTTGATGGCCGTATAAACCCAGCGGTGTTGGTTTGGTTGATTATGTCCCTCGGGTATGTGTAAGCCTGCGTTGACCCTTATCCTTGAGGAATCATGCCCATCTCGGGGGTGGTAGCGTTGCTGAGAGATTGATGAGCACGCTGGCCTATGGTTGGGTGGAACGTTGCAGCGACTTAGCTAGTTGTGGGTGAATTCTCCATCAAATATAAGTGCTGCTGCTATCCCATCTCTGCAAATTATATCTATTGTTTTATGAATTAGGATGAACATGTGAATGCTAGAATGTATGTGTGTTTCTTCCGCTGATTATTGAGTAACTCTGTATGATTGAAGAATTATGCATCTATGCATCCTGTTATGGATCATGTTAAGTTTCTTATTTTCAGCATTGATGATTTGAACATGTTCATGGGGCTATTTGCCCATATGCTTGGTGTTGGTCGTGTCCTCTTCGCCGGTTTGAGGGATGGGGACGTGACACTAGGACTGCATGCAAAATAAAAGACCACAAGGAAAGAAAGATTAGGAAAATCAAGATGTTGATGGGTTCATCAAAACCCAAAACAAGAAATGACAACCAAGAAAGATATCGAGACCAGATATCAACAAAAGGGTGCAATCTCAGAACAATTATGAGATCCTCCAAGATGATAAGTCAAGTAACAAAGAATCCCAACAAACCGACCAAACTAAAGATCATTAGGAGAAGGATATGGATTTAAACATAAAGAATGAGCGGGATAAATCCAAATGACCCATAGATCAACACCAAAAGATGCAACAAGAGACAACCAAGACAACTATAGAGGTAACGGAGTTAGAGATGAAAGATATGGAGATAGGAGATCTAGACTTGGATAGACTTGAACCAGCCTCCTCTGACAAGATCCTAGCCCAGATTCCTCCCCAACAAGTCTCCTTGCCGGAGAAGGTGATAATCCAGGCTAAACACATGAAGTCACTAGGATTAGTTGTCGAATCACTCAAAGAATCAGAGGGGAAAAATAAAATAAAAAAAAGAAAAGTGGGGAAGGCCAAGTAATTTTGAAAGAATCAAAGCAGTAGGGGCGCAACTAGTGGCTTTAGGGCAAAATACAACCATAGATAGTTCCCTCTCCCCCTCAACTCAATAAGTTTCCAATGCAGATTACATCCTGGAATATTAGAGGCTATAATAGCGCTGTAAAAATTTGTCTTCTTAGAAGAAGGATTGAAAAAGAAAAATATGGAATCATCTTTCTACAAGAAACTAAGTGCTCAGAAGAAGAGCTAAAAAGTATAACCAAGGAAATATGGAGGTGTTGTGAGATAGTAGTGACCGATGCCAAAGGGGCAGCTGGAGGGATGGGAATCTTGTGGAATCTCAGGGAGGTTAACCTCTCAGGATTTGTAGCAGCTCCCTTTTCACTTTCAATAGATTTCCACATCTTAGGCACGAGAATCAAAGTGTCCTTTCTGGACTCGTTTTTTGTCATGAAGGAGATCGCTGATGACAAACCGTGGATCCTTGGGGGAGATTTCAACCAGATGAGGAACCTTGAAGAGAAAAAAGGTGGTATACAGAACCTAAACCCTGCAAGTGTTCACTTCAATGAACTAATTGATAATCTTGATCTAATATATGTAATAACTTCTAATGGTATTTTCACCTAGAACAATAAACAAGCTGGAGACAGAGGGATAACATGTCAGTTTGATCACTTTTTAAGAGCAGCGGTACTTCCAGCTGCAGGCTCGAATCATTGGCCAATTAGCCTTGAATGGGAAAATGTGGGGGTGAAGCCACATAGACCCTTGAGATTTGAAAATTTCTTGCTCATTCAAACTAATTTCTATAAAAACTATGGGAAAGGTGGGAAGGTTCCCCACCCATCAGTGGTACTCGAATGTACCAATTCCAATAGAAAATCAAATTCCTAAAAGATAACATCAAAAAATGGAACAAGGAGTCCTTTGGCAACATTTTCCAAGCAAAACAGGATCTAGAATGCAATATGTAAGAGAACCAAGATAAGGGGATGAGCATGGGGTTCTCAAAGTAGTTACATATCGAAGAAAAAATTCTTCTCCAGTAATTTAGCTAATGAGAACAAAATAAGGAATTCTATTGGAACCAGAAAGGCAGAGTCAAATGGCTCCAACAGGGAGAATGCAATACCAGCTTCTTTCACAAAGCGGCCATTCAGCATCACCAATGGAACTGACTGGACATATTGATAATGGAGGATGCAGACATAGACGAAACCCAGGAAGAGCTAGAAAACACGTCGAACTCTTATTTCACTAATTTGATGAAGGAGCCAGAAGGAGATAGAGAAGAATCCCAGAGGGAGGTGTTTAGAAATATTCCTAAGATTATCTTAGATGATCACAACCACATGCTCGGAAAACTCATTGAGATGGTGGAAGTCGAGGACGCTATGAAGCAAATGGCAAAGGATAAAGCACCGGGTCCAGATGGGTTCACTACAAACTTATTCCATTATTTTTTGGACTGGTTAAAGGATGAAATGTGGTCCTTGGTGGAAGACTCCAAAAGGACCAAGAAAATTCTAAGAGCTCTTAACTCCACTTTCTTAAGACTCATCCCCAAATAAAATGGAATAGAGGACCTAGGGAAACTTAGACCGATTACTCGGTGTAATGTCCTCTACAAAATCATCTCTAAGGTCATGGCCAACCGTCTTCGGCCACTGCTTCTTCTCATCATCTCCCTGAAATAGGTTGGTATTGCGAAAAGCAGGAAAATTGTGGATGAGATTATTCTGTTCCACGAAATGATGCACTCCCTTAAAACCTCAAAGACTCCAGGTATGCTCTTAAAATTGGATCTATCAAAATCTTATGATAAACTGAATTGGAAGTTTTTGGCAGGAATTCTCAGAGCTTTTGTATTTTCGGAGGATTGGACTAACTGGGTCATGAATATGGTTTTGTTGGCCTTCTTCTCGGTCTTTGTCAATGGCTCCCCTTTGACCCCTTTCAATTCTTCGAAAGGAATAAGGCAGGGGGATTGATTTTTTCCCTTCGTTTTATTCATCATGGCAGAAGGACTAGGAATACTACTAAAAAGAAGAAGATATGAGAACAAGATCGACATATTATCTCTTACTGCAAGGATCGAAACCCAAACCCACCAACAGTTTGTGGATGATAATATGTTCATGGGCCCTTCCTCGGTACAGGAGGTCCAAGGCATCAAATATAGTCTAAACACCTTCCTGGAAGCTAGTGGATTAGAGATCAACAAGGAAAAATCTCAGACCTATTTCTTCAATACCCTGGAATTTAGCAAAAGGAACATTCTCAGAATCCTGGAGTTTTCGGAAGGTAAGCTCCCATCAAAATATTTGGGAGCATGAAGCAGTAAAAGCTTCTTTAATGTTTGTAAATTCTCTAAAATTCCCATAGGTAATCTGAATCCCACATGTTGGTAAGTAATAATAAAATGGATAATATATAAGATGATGAATTACATATGAGGGTCTATTATTTATATTTTGGTGAAATACCCTTTCATTAAAAGTCATGTCTTTTCGTAAAGACATTATTAATTATTATTATTTATTTTATATATATATGTTTATTATTATTATTATTATTATTATTATTATTATTATTATTATTATTATTATTATTATTGTTTGTTGTTATTATTTAAGTTTGTTACATTGCCACTCCCTTAGAAAGGCTTTGTCCTCAAAGCCTTTATAATGTTTCTGCATCATCTTGTGTGCTGTCATAGCTGATGAAACGTGTCAATATGAACTACTAAGAGTTGAGCACAACTTTTGATATGTGGATGAATCAATCCATGCCAAATTGATTTGTTGTGGACTGTTGGCATTTCGTAATGATCTATCGTTAGGAGATTTGATCACATTGATATCGCTATCTTTCGAGATTTCCCACTTTTTAGAATATCTATTTTTATGGTTGGGGTTTTGATATGGAATTTTCACAATGTCATTGTCTTTTACGAGTGCCGTTTTTTTAGCATTGATCTGAGTAGAAAGTTGTGTTTTTGTCTCTTGAGGTTTTAAAGCTTCGTTCTATATCTTTTCCGACTTGTTTTCTAACTGCATGTTATCATTTTGAAACTTCTTAATCACTTCTACATGTGATTTTCTATCATCTTCAGACTTCTTAAGTTGTTCCTTAAGATCTTCATTATGCCTTCTGATACAACAATTTTCTTCCTGTTTGTCTAGAAGTTTTCCTTCAATGTCTTCCGTAGATTGTTCTGTCTTTCGACTACTTTTCAACGTCTTAATTTTTGTGACTAGTGTCTTGTTATGATTACCTAATCTGAAAATTTCTTCAGAATGGCTTGATAAAATCTTGTTGACTTTTGTCAGTTCTAACATATGTGTCTTCTTATTGTCATCATATTGATGCTAGAGTTTTTCTTTTTGTTGTTTATGAAGACGTAACTCTACTCCTTGATTTTCTAACCTCACCCAGACTTGAGCCAATTCAGCATCTTTTTCAATGATGAGTTTGTTTAGATTCTTTATTTCTTCTTCTAATTCAATATCACATCCATATGGTGATTTGTTGTCATTTTTTGACTTTTTGATCTGGTCTTCTAGGTTTTGATTATGAATTTTTAAACATGATATTTCTTTATCCTGATCAGATAACATTTTCTTGTTATCTCTTATGGTTCGTTCTAGCTGTCGATTCTGATTCCATAAGCGGAGATTCTCATCGTCTTTCCACTCTTTCAACCACTTTTTCATCTCAACCTCAGCTTGTATACTTTTATTGATCGCCTTGTATTGTTCTAACTCGTCCACTGTTGTTTGTAGTTGTGCCTTAATTTCCGAATATGTAGTAGCCATTGTCTGTGACTATGTTTCTAATTCACTTTTGTCTTCATTTCTTCTAGAAAGGTAGATACAAAAGCTTTAATAATTCTCAATATGTCTCTTTTGAAAAAAATTTCTTCAACTATTTCTTGTTAGGTCAAATAACCTTTCTTTTTTCCAAAAATAATTATTGTTATTATTATTTTTAAACTTAAGTTATATAAATAATATATAACCTTCCAAATTCTAGTCCTTGAATTTTATTTTTTCCAATACTTTGGTAAAATGCAAGTAGATTGGGTGGTTGGGGGGGAGTAAGTGTTACTTTCTCCACCTAGGTTCAAATCCCACTTGCTTCTTTGTAGTTATTATTATGCACTTTTTATATTATTATGCACTTTTTACTTTTATCTTTTCTTTTTTAACCTTTTTTTTTCTTTCCCTTTTTTTTTCTCTCGTTCTTTTAGTTTTTTTTTTGCTTTTACTTTTTTCTTCACCTTTTTTTTTTAAACCCTATTTTTTGGGGGGGAGTTAGTTTTACCCTTTTTTTATTTTTTAAGGACAAAGTCCTAATTTTTTTGGGAAACCAAAAAATTACAGGAAACCTAGGTGATGGCTAAAAGCCAAAAAATATGGCCAAAGGCCGGGATCTAGCCAATGAGGCTCTGATACCACTTGAAGCAGTAAAAGCTTCTTTAACGTTCGTACATTCTCTAAAATTCCCATAGGTAATATGAATCCCACATGTTGGTAAGTAATAATAAAATGGATAATAGATAAGATGATGAATTACATATGAGGGTATGTTATTTATATTTTGGTGAAATACCCTTTCATTAATAGTCATGTCTTTTCGTAAAGACATTATTAATTATTATTATTTATTTTATATATATATGTTTATTATTATTATTATTGTTTGTTGTTGTTATTTATGTTTGTTACAGAGCACCGCTAGCTAAGTCAACTATTAGAAAAATCTCTTGGAAAGAATTGTTGGAAACAATCAAACAGAAGCTCAGCCTCTATACCTTTAGAGCTCTCAATTTTCCAACTACACTCACCCTAGTTAAATCAGTTCTTCAAGAAATGCCTCTTTATCTCTTCTCAATGCTGGAGGCCCCAAAATCCATTATCAAACAAATCAGAAACATCTAGTGGAATTTCCTATGGGGGCGATCGCAGGGTCATAGGAAGTGGCCGTTGGTAGACTGGAAAACCATCTTCACTCCTAAGGCATTGGGGGGCATAGGGATTTGGGATCCTCTTGATAGTAATAAGGTGATGAGTGCCAAAATCTGGTGGAGATGGATCAACTATGAAGAAGAACCATGGGCCAAACTCTGGCACCTGGAATATGCCCCTATATGGCCTAATCAGTCCCTTGTCCATTTTGGAGAAAACATCCCAGGTTCTAGCATTTGGAAATCGGCCTAGGAAAATAGGGGGTTGGTCCAGAAGCATAGATTTTGGGAAGTTCAGGATGATAGGACTGCTAGATTTGCTAGTGATCCATGGAACTAGGAACCAGTTCTCACTAATAGGGAGGATTCCTTGATACTCAATTCCTTTTTTTAGAACCATCCTGTAAGAATGGTGGCATATTTTTCATATCCTAGAGACAATGATCAGCTCTTTAGAACTTGGAAAAGACAAGAACTAGTGGCAATCCCAAACCCTAGGGAAAAATGTGGACAAATTACTTGCAAAGCTTAATGCCAGAAAAATCCCCGGGAATGAAGGTCCTCACAAACTCATATGGGGGTACTCCAACACAGGATATTTCAACTCCAAAGAGGCCTTAGCCCTAGTGATAGATTCCTTTAATCTGGAACTAGAATCCAAATGGGGAAAAATTTAGGGAGGAGGCTGGTGGGAAAAGGTGGCAGCTTTTAGTTGGCTCATGCTCAAGAGGTGCATTCTAACCTAGGATAAAATCAAGACCAGGGGATTCAATGGGCCCTCAAGATGATGCATGTATGAAGAGAGTAACAAAACCATCAATCATCTTCTGGATGAATGCTCGGTGGAAGATTCCATATGGGAAAAAGTAGCAGCCATTTTTAAAAAAAATCACTGACACAGAGGAAGGCCAGACATAACCATTGCAGAATCGCCCATGAAGGAATTCAAAAAGAAAATTGTAAATAGGTTGTGGGTGCTTCCCCCAGGATTTACTATATGGGAACTATGAAAAACCTTAAAAGTCGAATCTTTGAAAACAAAACCATGAAAACAGGGTAAGTATGGACCCTCATTGAATCCCACCTTAAGGAAACTATCACTCTAATTCAATGGACACATGAAGACTTCACTATAGAGGTGAATGAAAGATCTATGATGTATGAAATGAGGATGTTCAAATTACTTGTTAACAACGCACGGTCCATGACAAGGCCAGAATCTATAAACAACGTGAACTCATGGATTTGGCTGCCGGTAGGCTCCTTTAAACTCAATTTTGATGGACTGGCCAAAGGAAACCCTGGTCTAGCAGTACTCAAAGGCACCTTAAGGAACTTGGCCAAAATCATTCTCAGCATGCTCTTGGGATCAATAAGTAACGACACTAATAACATGGCGGAGCTTGAGGGCCTAATTAACTATATTTCATGGGACATAAAAATGGATAAGACCCAATTGGTGGTGGAAGGAGACTCACATATAATTATCAACATTGCTCACAGGCTCCAACATGGCACCACCACCTCCCAAGTCTCGAATAATTGGAGATGGGAAGGATGCCTTTCAGAACTTAAGAGGATTCTTGTAGGTCCTTCAGCCATCCTATTTTCCCATGTAAGAAGGTCCAAAAAGAAGTTGGTAGATACATTGGAAAACAAAGGAGTGGAGAATCATAGGTCTTTCCATGCAAAAGAGCTCAAGGATAATAGAAATAGTTCAATATGGGAACCTTGCAAAAAATTGGCGCAGGAGGATATGGAATCTATGACCGATGCAATCAATCGTTAGTCACAGATCATCCCACAACAGTTGGTGGACAACTGTCGATCCAACCCTCCCCAAAACATGCCACCCTTCATGTCCAATCTAAGTAATGGGCCATTCATCATACTAGTGGCAGACATGGAAAGATGCGAGATGTCTCAATCGCCAGATGGGGATGATGAACCACCTGCCTAGACATGTGGTAGCAGTATGATGCTGGCTAGCGCAAAAGAATCACTCGCTATATAGAATGGTATTGAAGAGAATAAGGAGCCTATTAATTTGAAGGAATAATTCATGGTTGATCCATGTGAAGAGATTGAGTAGAGATGTCCCTACGGGATCATTGGTATGAATCCCATGTTGGTTAATGCAAGGATGGGAAATTTGAGACATTTTTGTATCAAAGTGAAATGAATGAACAATGAGGATGGTGATCTTTCGCAGAGGATGAAAGATATGAAAAGGTATGATGGATGGCATATAAGGAAGGAGGGTAGGGTGAAGAGTACGAGTTTTCCATCTGATCCAATCTGGGGAAGGAAAATAATTCTTCCTATAAATACGCCCTAGTGGGATTGCATGGACACTCATATGGTTTAGTTTCTGGTTTTTCCAGTTCAAAGCAATATCGTGTATTATGTTATCATGTCTCGAAATTGGAGAGTATGAAGCCACCAGAGGGGAAGTGGTAGAGGGGAGGGAACCTACAAGATGACGCCCAACACAACGGTTGATCTCCCCACCATTGAGGAAGAGATAAATCCACTCTATTTCAATTGGGGTGACCAATATATGGTGGATACCTCGGTGACCATCGAAGCCTACATTCCCATGAAGGAGTTGGATCTGCTTTGGTAGTAAGAGAATCTTTAGGGCCACCCATTGGTGTTAAATCCTTTCTGGACCGTTCGTATCCTGCTATCCCACAATACCCAAGCCAAGGTGCAGATCGCTCATGGCATTAGGGAGGCCCTGTCCCTCACGGGGAGGGGGAAATAGGAGAGTGAGGTGGGCTTCCACCTTCTGGACCAAATCGCAATGGAGATTTTCGATAGTTCGGGGATCCTATCACCACCTGTTCCAACACTCCCGCAAACTCTCCTACCAACACTGCTGCCAACGCTCCTCCTCCTTAGCACCAGGAGCATCTGTTCGGTTCAAACATGCCCGCAAGGCATTGATTTTTGTGGATTTCAGGTTTAAGGTCAGCTTAGTTTTCTGTTTCAATCTTATTGTAAGTAAGAAGGGGCTTGGTTATCTTTGTTTTGATGTAATTGGGATGGGTTGTGCGTTTGGTTGCAATTTGGCTTTGATTGTAGGCATGCTAGTCGGCTCCAAGTAGAAGTGGCCTAGTTATCTTTGTTTTTTTGTAATGGGGATGGGTTTTGCATTCTGGTTGTGATTTGGCTTCCTTTGAAGTCCTGATAGTCGGCTATAGCTGGAGCTATTTGGGGGAAACTCGTTCGAGCCTCGTTGATGTCAGCCTGGTTTGGTCTGGTTCACCTTGAAAATCAGGTCTGATTGTAACTCCATTTTGTATATTAATAGAATGTTTACCTGCTTATTGATAATAAAAAAAGAGATATATATAATTTTTTAAATTATTAATTATTAAGTGATTAGAGTTGAAGTTAAGCTAATAGTTGTAAAATCATTGGAGCTAAGCTAATAGTTGTACCTAATATTTAAGCTAATACTTATCCAATATAACTGTGATTAGAGTTGAAGTTAAGCTAATAGTTGTAAAATCATTGGAGCTAAGCTAATAGTTGTACCTAATATTTAAGCTAATACTTATCCAATATAACTGTGATTAGAGTTGAAGTTAAGTTAATCGTTCTAGAGTCATTGGAGTTAAGCTAATAGTTGTATCTAATAGTTATCCAATATAACTCTCATTAGAGTTGAAGTTAAGCTGATAGTTCTAGAATCATTGGAGTTAAGCTAGTAGTTTTATCTAATAATCGAATAGTTGAAGATTATTTTTAATTGTTAAACTATCACTCATTGTACTTATCACATGTTAATATAGATATATATATTTTCTGTTGAAATTATTAATTATTATTTTTGAACAATGCCCATAGAATCAATATCGATAGTATACTTGTCTCATTCTCATTTAATCATGGACGAAGCCCATAGAATCAATCTAGACAGTACACTTGTCTCATTCTCATGGGTATACGAAAAAGCATAGACTGTAGTCCACCCCAAAATTCTAAAATATATACGCCTATCGACGTAATGAATCACATTAATTTGGAAGTGTAATTATTACAATTATTTATGAATGAATCAATACCATTTGTGTATTTGTTTATTATTTTTGAATATTTTTCTTGTGAAAGGATTTGAATAAATAAATTAGACTAAACATTAAACTAATTACCAAATTTTTATAGTTATAAATATTAAATTAATTAATACGAAAACAAATATTATTTAATAAAAACACAAATACCATTATTCTTACCATTTTTTTAACCACCCCTTAACTAATCTTATTTAAAATTATTTAAATATTAATCAAGACGAATTTAAGCTAAACAGAATACTAAAATTATGAAATAATTTTGGTCTAAATAGTTGTTACAATATGGTTATTCTTACCATTTTTTTAACCACTACTTAACTAAAGCTTATTTAAACTTATTTAAATATTAATAAACATAAATTTAAGCTCAACAACCCTATAATTAATCTTGTTGATTGGTTCAAAGGAATCTAAAATATGAAACCATTTCTAAAAACACTCAAAAGTAATTTAATAAAAATTTCTCAAAAGAATATTGTATATATTTTTATTTTCTTTTAAATTATTATAGTTTTTTTTTAAATAATTTTGAATAGTGTTTATTTTGTCCTATATTATTATAATTATTTTTCAAATTTTATAAGATTTTATTTTTATTTTTATTTTTCAATATGGTTCATAGCTTGAAAGATCGTTAACGTGAAAAGACTCATACTTTAACTATATTAGGTTTTAGTTCTATAATATCCACGGAGCTTGTCAACCCATGGAGGTTAAGATTTTATTTTAAGTTATTATAATTCTTTTAAATTTTAAATATTTGAGAATTAAATTACTATAAATTATTTCAAATTTTATTTTTTATTGATAATTTTAAGCATAAAAAATTATTTATCAAAGTTTTACTATTCTAAAATGCTTCAAATTATTAAATTTATAACAAAACTATAACTAAATTATATTTTAATTTTAAATTTAACATTACAAAAAATTAAATTCTTACACTAATTAATAATTAGTGTTAAGATAATAACCATAACAAAAATATGTTCATTATCTTTATTGTTGTAGAATTAAGATAACTATCATAACAAAATTAACAAAATTATGTTCATTCTCTTTAGCGTCCTAGTAATGTGGAAGGGTTTATTTTAACAATTAGAACTTGACCTTCTTCTTTGCCAAAAATGGAAAACTTTATTCCATTATAATGATTGTAATTAGGTTATGATTATACATTACCTCCTCCACTTTCTCCTTACAACAAGGGAGTTTTTTTTCATCAAAATTATTTTAAATTTGTTACTAATATATTGTTGGAGAAATAAATGTTTTTCTCCAAGTTTAAGAACTTTTCCAATACACTATAACAATATTTTGTAATTTTCTCAATAAAAATGAAAAATATATAATATATCACACTTAAAAATTTCAAGTTCTTTATCCTCACTATTTCAATCCATAGTTGTCACCTATGTTCAATTGGCCCTTCTAAGCATGAATTCGGTAGGGGGAATCCATTCGAGTTCCCCTCTGCTCATAGTGGATGCAATCACCTCTACTCATAGTGGATGCAATCACCTCTTAGCATGTGGTATCTAATATTCAAAAGCACGTGTGTACACCTATTCCTTTCTTTGTAAAGAGAGTTTAATCCATTCATGATCCATTCCAAACGTAAAAATCCCTCACACGTCTTGATGTCTCAAACTAATTACTCTTGTTGAAAGAGCTCTTTTTGAGTCTTTCACTAGTTTTTGGAGTTCCAAGAAGGCCATGGTCCAGTGGGTGCAAAATATTATATAACCATGATCAAAGGGAATCTTTCTTTATTTTTATGTGGTGAAAAGTATTACACCTACTCGTTCAATCTCAATGACGATATGGGTCTAATCTTTTTAAATAGTCCCTATTTCATGTTCCCTAAATGTATCTACCTTAAAATATGGACATTGAAATTCAATAAGAAGGTGGAAGTGTCATTAACGAATTCCATTTAAATTTGGCTACCTTGTCTCCTTCTTTATTTCTAGAATGATTAATCATTAAAAGAAATAAGAAAACATGGAAAATTCATAAATAAATGAGATCCAAAATTATGTATATTGTCTTATGCTTGAATATCTGTAGGTTTGATATGGAGAACGAGTCACCTCAAGCCATTAATTATACAACCATAGATCATTTTACCTATCTTCAAAAGTTGGTCTATGAAAAAATTCCCTTTGAAGGAAAATCATGTCATGAGTATGACAATTTTACAAAGTACTGTCATCTTGTCACCCCTCCCCATTCCCCTTAAGTTAGTCAATATCAGTATCAACAAGTTTTTAGATGTCATTGTAAATAATTGGAAACCTACATTTTTTTCACATGCATCATTTTGAAAGAAACCCTCCACTTTAAATTGATTCTTCATTCTGTTCCCCCACCCCCTTATATGTCTATCAATCCATTTTAATATTCCTCCAAAGTACTCCCTCACTGTACATCATTCTTCCTCCATGTAGTCCCCTTATATTGATCACCTCCCTCCCACTATTTTTCTAGTATATATGTAAGAGATACATTCTCCACTACTTGTGAACCCTCCTTCCTTTTCTATAGAAAAATCCCCCTTGGAATGCTATAAACCTCTTTGAATTGTTAAAAGAATCTTTGAAAAATACTTGTTAAAGCATATTTACCTTCTCCTTAGCATTAATATCTTAGCTACAGATATTAGATCTAGGTATCATGATCTTAATGGTCTAGTTTTGAATGAATTTGACCAAATGAACCATGCGAGGACTTCATCCCTATATTTAAAGGGTAAATATGTTATTTGTATCTAGTAAGAGAACATTCCTTAATTTTAAGGTTTTATACCTGATTTTAGGGTCATATCTTGCACGTTTGTGTTCTTGAAATTGGATTCTATAAAACAAAGAACCAAACTTCATAAATTAAAAAAGGGTATCTCCCTCCTTTTCTAAATCTAGTTTCTTATTAGCATGTATGATTTATGCATGGAAACTATCATTGATTTTAGGTAATTAAGCCTCTAGTTTTCATCAAGGGATAGTTATGAGCTAGTTAACTCATTCTTGAGAGATTACGTGGCTACTTAGGGCATATGGGATTTAATTTAAGCCCAAATAGGTCTCACGCATCAGTGTACAATTGAAATTGACTTATTGAAAAATTTAAATTGCCTATTTGTAAAATATTATGCATTCTTTGTAAAAGAGATTTTTTTATATACAAAGGAATCAACAACTAGTCGATTTCATACTCCCATGACACCAGGTTGATTCGTGTCGCTACCACTATAGACCTTGAGCATCCTACCCATCCCTCCCAAGAAGATCGCGTGGAATTCCTACTTTATTCACCAGGAGGTTCAAACCTGTGACCCCCATAACAACCCTATGCCTTGAGAGAATGCAGAGTGGCCAACACGCCAAATCTCAAGGGTTTGTAGAAGAGAATATTAATTGGATCAAAATTCAATGTTTTTCTAAAAAAAATTCTCTTCACTCTCTCCTTTGTTTTTTCCTTTCAAAATTGATAAGTGTATTGTTGTTCATTAGATTACTAGATATGTTTGATCTCTTAGAAGTGATCATCATATTTTACATCCTATCATAGCCATATGAACAATAGCTTTTCTTACAACAGTATCAGAGCTAGTTGGATTCTAGGAGCAACATACCTTTATTATGTTGAATGAAGACACACGAGGAGAAATCGTAACAAATAAAATGGATTATCCCTAGCATGTTATTCTTAATCCATTCAATTTCCATAAGTGCAACTATGAGGCCATTACTATCTTGAAGAATAAGTGTCATTATAGGATTATTATGGGAATAGAAACTAAACTAAAATATTCAGTGTAGAAAGAAAACTTGTTCAACATGATAGATGAAGCATTTAGATTTATATGTTTCTTAATTTATTTGACCTCACATATCACATCGATAGTAAACAATATTCCATGAAATCATGGACAAAGATGGAAGGACTCTTTGATAGTAGGAAAAGATAAAAAGACATCAGCTAGAAAATGAGCTCAATAATTTGAGTTCAAGACTTCTCTGTAGAATTTAAATCATATGGTTCAATCTTAATGAGATATGATGCACTGGTTTAAATAAACGTTCTAGTTAAGGGAGATGATGCAATGGTAAAATTAATCATTCCAAGGGAAAACTTGCTACAAATTAAGTTCTTATTTTGAATATGAGATTAATGTATCTTCAATTACGTGAGTTAATATTTCATATTTGCATAAATAAGTTGTTGACATTGATGAATAGGTTGTTCTAGATCTAGTAGCCAAACCACTTTGGGCGCAACATACTATTTCTAAAACAAGTGATTTAGTTAGATATTTAACAAACATAGGGTCGATCTACTCACATTATCAAAGTAATCTTAATGTACTAACTACCTAATAACTCATTATTCCGATACACAATTACATGGTTAATACAAGAGATCCACAATCCTTTTAAAAAGAAAGAAAAAGTACAAATTTGAATACGATAATGAAGGAGGAGTGTTAGGCTGTGATAAAGAACCAACCTTGGAAACTATATCCGTATCATTTGGTAGGACTATTTCATGGATAAAGTGGAAGTATCGATAAAAGTTGGTATCATATGTACATGAGAATGAGCATGGTTGATGATGAATATCAAATTCCAACCAAACACTATCCTCTTATTGTTTTTGTTGGTTGGGGGGATGGTGGGTGTGGGGGTCCAATTGTGTTTTCTATCTTTTCCCTCTTTCATAGTGTATTTTTACATACCCTATTACATAACATAGATTCAAATTGTCACAACCCAATTTTTTCATGCATTGATTTCACCTAGTTAGGGTTATGGGGGGTGTTAGAACATATTTCCTTTTACTTCACATTAATCTCACCCATAGAATTTAGATCTTGGTATCATGATATTTATGTTATAATTATGTATAAATTTGACATATTGAGTCATGGGAGAACTTCATACCTAAATTTAAGAGGGAAATCTACTATTTTTAACCAATGAGGGCACATTTCTGAACTTTAGGGTCTTATCCTTAATTTTAATTGCATGTTTGGATTCCTAAAACCTAATTCTATGAATTGAGTAACCTAATCCCATAAATTAAGGATGGGTAACACCCTCTCTTTTCTAAATTTAGTTTTTTCATAGCATACATAATTTATGCATTTAATGGATCCCCAATTTTAGAAAATTAAGCCTCCACTTGTCATCTTGGGTTAGTTATGAGATAGTTAACTCATATTTGAGAGGCTGCATGCATACTAGATAATATGAGCTCCAAGATAAGACAAACTAGATATCATGCATCGATGTACAATTAACATTTTCTCCTTTAGGAATTCAAATTTCCTATATGCACAAGATTATTCATTCTTTGTAGAATGGAATATTAATCAATTCAATGAGAATTTAGTGTTTTTCTGAAGGTTTTTTCTCTTCACTCTCTCCTTTATTTTTCCCTCGTAAAATTTCTAAGTGAATTGTTGTTGATTAGGTTTCTAAATCTATCTGATCTCTTGCAAGTGATCATCAAGTTTTACAATATTTTCCTCCCCCATAATGCAAACTAAAGCAAGAAAGAAAAAATAATAAAAGGATGATGAAAATGAGGAATAATCAAGTACTATAAAGTAACCAAGAAGAAAGACAAATAAATTCTAGATGATGAGACTCAACAAACAAAGAAATTAATCTCAAGTCTCAATATATGGTAGAGAAGGAATTCAATAGTGGGGACAAATTCCGACCAATATGAAATGAATTTTATATCTTGGAACTATGGAGAAATAGGAAACAAATTAAAGTTATTTTCTTTTATAAATCCTACATACATCAACCTATATCTCGCATTCAATAGAATTTTGTTGTAAGACAATTTTGTTGAACAGTTAAGAAGAATTTAAATATTATGGCCTCATCCCTTCCAATTAAATAAAATTTGATTTCAATTTTCTAAATCTTTGGTTGTGATAATTACAAGCATCAAGCATCGAATTCCAATATTCCCTAGTATATGTATGGGAGATGAAAATCGAGAATACCAAGAAAAATATTAAGCCATGGGACACGCTAAAAGATAGAGAATATTCACAACCTAATCTAAGTTCCATTCAAACAAAAAAATGGTAGCATAAGAGGATACCTCTTCTGACATCTCCAATAAACTGCAAATTACTTTAGTGAAAAATGGGGTAAATTTTTCTCCTTACAAAAGGCTCCTTTATAGCAAGTTGACTTATGTCCGTCTCTGAAATAAATAACCATTAAATGTGACATTATCCTTAGCATCTATTCATATTGCTAGCCATACATTTAATAACATACACTCAATTCATTGGTTCAAAACCAAAGTATACCTAATTAATAACTGTATCCTTTATCCCTCCAATTGAGTATGTTATTGATGTCAATAACATCTTCTTTCGGACTCACCATTCAACAATTCATACCATCATTATGATAAAACTTAAGAGAGTTACATACAACCATAACACATGAGATAAAACATAAAATAAGTACGTCAAGACACAAGAGAAGGTATACATCAAGATCACAAGAGAGAGCATACATCAAGAACACACAAAAACGAGACCAATGTACGTGGTTCACCAATCCTTGCGCTACGTCCACCAAACCATCATGTCATGTATTATTCATTCAATAAAAAGATTTAGATTCTGCAACATCCTTGTTGCCATACTTTCTTTCTAATATTCTCATAGACTCCATCATCGAGAGTACCTCTAAACTATTTACTCATACCACTAGAACTCCTGGTTGAGAAATTGCTTGAACCAAGGCGGATCAACCACCAATATTTTAAGAAACATAACAACCAATATTATAAGAACATAACAATGAAAGACTATTGTACCCAATTTATATAAAAACCTTTCTCTCTTATTTCCTTCTTTTATGATCACTCCATTTCTAACCTATCGAAGGCTAGGGGCTATGGCTTTACTTGCTCTCCCAAACAAACAACCTCAATGTGTTGTTTAATAGCTTTAAAACACTAGGAAAATATATTAAATACATAGAATAAAACCGTAGATGTATTATGAAATGGTTTTTCATTAAGTAAAACTCACTCCTTGTACGATAGTATAGTATTTTTACCCAACCCTAGGGAAATACCTTATATCTATTTTTATACCATTAAGATACATTGTAGTGGGACCATTTCATGTATGTATGACTATTTGTATTTTGTTTTCACATAGATATTTTATTTTTGATAAATACAAGAGATACATCACAAATCATGTGATAATTCAATCTGCCATCTCATATTTCAACCTATTGATCATTCGGTATCCCATATAACCCCTCGGGTCAAGGTGATCATATGCAAGTATATATCTATACGTATAATGTACATATATCATTCATACTTAAGTTCATGTCATTACCCTACCCAAATAACATATCTATGCATTAGAGGAAATTTGGGGTCTAAAATGGGCCTTATAAGAAAATGTGCCAAAATAAGTTTTTGTGAGTTGGAATTCAAGAACCAATAGAATTTCAATAAAATAAGTCAACCATAATGGTTGAATTGACATATTTGTCATTAAAAAAAACTACTTTTTTTGTTCGTATTTTCGACATATCTCATTGTGTTTTTACTCAAATTTTGATCGGGAGAGCTCGTTGGATGCGGAATTTGATTCCGCATCCAACGAGTACCCACACTGCATACTTTTGATGGACCCCGCTAGCCCAAAAACAAGAAATACCTGAAAAATGTGATGATGACATCATCATCACGTTTTTTCAGGTATTTCTTATTTTTGGGGTAGCGGGGTCCGTCAAAAGTATGCAGTGTGGGTACTCGTTGGAT
>LPNX010202969.1:43598-77386 GCA_001517045.1 Pseudotsuga menziesii
ATCAAGACGAGGCCGAGAAATGACAATGTGGTTTAAGGAAAAGATCTAGTTTCAACTCAAGAGAAAAACGTTGGAAAAAGGGGAACTCGAATCCTTAACTTAAACAAGGTGCCTGCAACTAGAAGGAAGAGATCTATAAGTCTAAATTCATCGATGTACATTAAATAGATAACAACTAAAATCTGAAACACATGTCAGACCTAAACTGCGCAAGGATCTAACTAATTCTAACACGTAGAGAGGTAAAATATACACTTCTCAGACCCCAAACATAGGTTGAAACTATGCTATTCTGCAACGAGTAAAATAATGAACACAAAATCCAATGTTCATGCACTTGGACAACCTAGGAGAAGGACGAACCAACAAGGGAAAGCGCATAAAAAAAAATATTAATACAGGATCAAGCAAGAAATAACCTAGCACAGGCTTACGCAGTATTTTTAGAGGGCAAGCAAACTTGGAAATACCCAAATGTATCCAGACCACCGGAAACCATAGCTTACAACCCCAAAATACACAAATTCATCTATCCATCAAGCACACATAGCAGGGATTGATGATTTAAGATTGTACGACTTCCCTTGATTAGGTAAGTGTAACCAGATAGAGTTCATGATCGATTCCTTTTTATTATCAAACCCAGCCAGAGAGAAATCAGGGATATAATGATTTATGCAAATGTATATATATATATATATATATATATATATATATATATATATATAGTTATCATTTCAGGTACATTCAAAATGCCGACAAACATAAATCACAGGCTATAATATAAACAGGTCGATTTATTTGTCAATCACACATAGAAAGCGATCATGAGTTATACCTATGTAGATCAAGCAGAGGAAGGTCGTATACATAGAATATCTCTTGAAGCATGAGGGTTCCTCGATCTACAACCAAATAAAAACTCAACCAAGATCGCGCTCAAAATTTTTTATTTCCAAATGTTGAGATCGATCACTCTACATAGTTCAATCCTTTCCTAAGCACATAGATCATTCCCCCTATCAATTTTAGGGATCTTTCATTTAAAACACTCAAAGATCGTTGTCAATTGGTAGCACGGAGATTTCTTCCCCCTCCCCTTCTTGCATCGTTGGGTTCTCCATATATATAGATAATAAGAAAAACTAAGAGATCATTTCTAGGACGCATAGATCCTCCCTCCTTATCGTAGATCTTTCTCATATAAAACCAATAGCATCATTTCTCCCTCAAGAGTCTAGATTAAAAACAAATAGAGAGATTCCCTTTCCAAACACAGAGACCCCCCATTTAAGGCAGAGTTTGCTCCCTCACGGTTAAATAACCGTTGCCATAATAAATCTGTGCCTCCCACTCAGCTGTCCAAGAGCCAAGTGCCATGATGATCCTTCCAATGTCTACAAAATTTTGAGACATTATAGGCATAACCTTCTCGTAACAGGAATAATCCCCATGATTTCTTCCATGGAAATCACGGCCTTCAATTACTGCTATTATGTAGAAATCCGCTTGATATATCTCATATATAAATATAGCTATATATAGAGAGTGTTATAAAATAGATATGAGTCTACGCTTCTATTGGGTTCTCTTGATATAAATCATGTATAGGTATAGGGTTATATCCCATGCATATAATCATACATGTTCATAATTTTTGTGTTCTTTGTTCTCATGATAGTTATAACCCATGTATGATTTTCTTACAGTATATTCTACTCATACTTCCATGTCTTACATGTAGTTTTCATTTATGCTAGGAAGGTAGTGCGCATACTCCCTTGGTTCCTGATGGTGTGGCTAGTAGGATAGCTAACTTTCATTTTAACACTTTAAAGGGGTCACGAGGATTCATTTACTCATTAACCGTGTAACTAGCCTCATCCCGACTTAGGTTGATTCCTAAGAGTTTTGGTCGTCAAGAGAGTTTTGGTCGTCAAGGGAGTTTCTGATCATTTTCTCCAATCCCGAGGACCGACTAAGCTTTTTCACTTACGCTTTTCCTTTTCTGGTCGTGTACTCAAGGAATATTACACTATGGGTCCTTAATCATTCACTTTTTGCCCTTATGGGTTCTGTTTCCTATCGATAAGTTGCATTAACGTTTTAAATTTCCTAAGTCTATAACTTAGTGATTTAACTTGTATAAATTACAAGATATATCTGGTGGGGCCTTGGCCTTCAGCTTCTCACTAGAAATACATACAACATACATTTCACAATTACCCATTATTTGGGGTGTACATAAGGAATGTTACACCTCTAATCTACATGTTGTAAAAATACATGGCCACTATGTTTCACAGAGCCTGCAGAAAAGAGGAATAGCAATAGAGAATACCATAGTTTCTTATTAAAGGTGAGAAATAGGAACACCCAATTATTTCATAAAAAACATATGCACTGAAAATGAGAAAGCATGCCCAACAAATTTCGTTTGAAAAAATGGACAAGATATCTCATCTTGTAGAGACATGATGGCATTTGTTAACACTTAAACCTCGAACACATGAAACATTTCGACTAATCATGAAAAAATACATCATCAATGTAAAAAATGTATCTCACTAAAGACAGTCCTTATCATATTAAAAATACAAATTGATCCCTAAAATTCAGAAGGAATTCAGTACAAAACATTGTGCAAATAAAACCACTAGGCACCAACATTAATCAACATGACCTTCTTATTCAATGACTAGTGTCTACCCACGTAAAGTTTCCTTTGAAACTGACATGACTATCAAAACGATAGAACCACTGCATTGCATGATGCATTAAAAGATCAAAATGGCTCTCCGAGGTCCAAAATTTGAATAAGACTCCTCACATGCTTCAAAGCGTTCAATAACCCTTCTCATGTCCTTTGAGAACCAATTCAAATGCGAGTGCTTACATTTCGACCTAGATGTCTATTCGCCTCTATTTTGGGTATAAAGGGAATCCATGGGAAAGCATTGTATAAGAGAATATTAGGGAAACATTATGCAATTGGAATTACATTGAGAGTTCGAATCTTTTAATCTACTTCATCCATCACATTGGCATGGAAAACATCCCTTTCTTTCTTCCTCTAAGAATAATGTGTTTCTCCATTGTTCTATATTATTTATATTCCAATTGTGTGGAAAAAAATGACCTCTCTAAGGGATATTTTTGGCTTCCATTGAACATTTCACATCCTAGGTGACACAATTGTATTTAGATGGACTATTAGGAAATCAAGATTTGGTTTGGAATACTCTTGTTGCATTTTCTTTTTGCTTGACAATTGTCCCATTTATCTCTTATTTTTGTAATTTAGAGTTTTATTTTCCATTTTTATTTTGGGATACTAATTTACAAACACAATACTAGGTCCTTGCTACAACCTCAAGGATTTATCACACCATGGGAGGAATAATCACCCTTGTTTCTATTTTTCCCAAAACATCATCCATGATCACTTTAAGTGCCTGTATACATGCGACTCTCAACATTTAGTTTAGACCACACAAGCAATGTTACATGCAATCCCTCCCATAGTATCGAGTCCCGATAACACAACTATTGGGGTTTAAAATTGTCATTATTTTGATACCTATTTCTCAAACATTTTCCTATTGTTGTTACTATGAGAAGACCTTTCGTGTTGAATAAGAGCAATATTGATAATAGGAATTTGTATTTGAGATTCCTACATTTTGAAAGAACAATGAGGAGATTCTATAGCTTTTTATTACCATTTGAGTGTGATTGCAAGAAACATGTTACAGAACTTTGTAGGAGTTTTGGAAGTTGTAGAAGGTGGGAAGGTACAAAAACTATGAAAGTTGTAGAATAAGTTGTGAAAGAAGTTGTAGAAGCTATAGGATTTTCTGAAATATTATGGAATATGCAAAAAAAGTTGTGGAAGCTACAAAATGGATGAGTATTTTTAAACCAATGAATATCATGGATGAAACTATATGATTAATAGAATTTTAACATCTCGTGCATTGCAAATCTACTTTCCAAAAGCTAAAGACGATATGGTTTCACTCAGGTCAAAACACTTGGTTTGAGATAGCACCACATAGAATCCTCTCAACGAACAATTAATAAAAATACCTATATTTACCATAATGTTTCCTTCAATATCGATATGGTTTGAATCGTGGATGAACTATTTATCCTTAGAATGTTTTGCAAATCCCATTTTCAAGTATAAATCGAAACATATTTCTATGTAGTATGTTGTCAAGGTGTTAGAGAAGTAATATAGTGGATTGTAATTATGCTCCAAGTTTGTTAATATAATATAATTTCATATTTCAATCATTTTTGTTTATGCAAGAAGTTCATATCCTTTTTCTCCTTTTGTAATGTTTTTTTGAAAGAAAAGGGCCCTCTTCGAATGATAGGTATTACGTGTGAGTGTGTGTGTTCATGCATACATGGGTGCATGCATGCATGTGTGAGTGTGTGTGTGCATCTGTGTGTGGGTGCATGTGTGCATGCATGTGTGTGTGTGTGTGTGTGTGTGTCTGTGTGTTTTAGTCAATGTGTAGAATGATATTGCTTTAGTCTATGTATAATTCAAATTTTTGTACTTTACATATAGTTGTTATTAGTAATTCATGATTTATGCATTTCTTAATCGATTATTAGTAGTTCTTTGTTTATGCATTTCTCAATCGATTATTAGTAGTTCTTGCTTTATGCATTTTTCTTCTAGAATTGAAATGATTAAAAAAATTTCTTTAATATTGTAATATGACCAATATATTTTTTTTTATTGAGTATAATTTAGTACCTCCTTGAGGACCGACTAAAAAACAATCTTATATTGACCTTATTTTGGAAATGCTAGAGAATGTTTCTTAGTTAAAATCAAATGAGAAGAATAGCTAGTTTTTAAGTGTAATATCCCGAATTTCGGACATAACTCTTATGCGAATGAGACCCAATGATAATGATGTTACCTTGATGTTTTATTATGATATACTTGGTCAAATAACACATTTCATATGAATGTGATGATTTGTTTGACATACTAGACGCAAACCAATTGCATGCGATATGTGTGTGTGTGTGTGTATACATATACATAGATTCATACATACATACATGTTTTCTTGTGTTGGGTGTGGACCATGAAACACATGATTGATGGGATGTTTTGTGTTGAGAGAGGAGCTCTCGAACACATGAAAAGATAATTTGGAAGTGTTAGTCATAAGCCCTAAATCCTTCCATGTTGATGTTGACCATAAGCTTTGGAACATGAGATCCTTGGCCATTATATCCCTAGGTGTATCTTGCAAGTACATCCTAGCACTAGTGTTGAGAGAGTAGCTCTTGAATGGTAATAAAGTTTGTAACTCCTTGTTTTTAGCATTGAGTATGGGCTTTGGTAAGCGCAAGGAGTTGCTAAAAATAATTAATGATTCCCGAGTGAAAACGAATCAAGAAAAATATTGATGTCATCTCACTTATTTATAAGTGATTAAATGAAATTTCTAATTTCTCTATTCTCATCAAGTACTGAAGAGATACCATGTTATATGAGGGAATCCAACATGCAAGGATGTTTAGAGTTGTATAGCCTAGTATACCTAACCATCTACCTCATGACCTTAATGAAGAAAGTGTCATAAGTCTAGGGATCGCAATATGTGATACCACAAGACAAATGTTACCCAATAATATATTATTGTATATTTTATACATAGTATTTATAAAGAGTACACCCAGTAATAATATTAATAATGTAATAAAGAAGGTAAAGTTCCATATATTACTATTATTACTAAGATAGAAATTAAATAGTAAAATAACTACAAAAGTCCAATTAGGAACTAGTTGAAAGTTCCTAACTTAAAATATTAAAAGTACTAAATTAAATAAAAAGGGTTAAATCAAGAGATGAAGTGATTCTTGACCCTATTGGAGGAAATTTGGGGTCTAAAATGGTCCTTATAAGAAAACATGCCAACGATGAAATTTGTGAGTTGGAATTCAAGAACCAATAGAATTTCAATAAAATGAGTCAACCATAATGGTTGAATTGACATATTTGTCATAAAATAAAACTACTTTTTGTGTTCGTATTTTTGACATATATCCCTATGTTTTTACTCAATTTTCAAGCTAGAGAGCTCGTTGGATGTAGAACTTAATTCTGCATCCAACCCATACCCATACTACATATTTTGGATAGACCCCACTACCCCCCAAAAAAGAAATACCTAAAAAATGTGATGATGACATCATCATCACATTTTTTCATGTATTTATTCTTTTTGGGGTAGTGGGGTCTATCCAACATATTCAGTGTGGGTACTCATTGGATGCAAAATTAAACTCCGCATCCAATGAGCTCTCCCTCTCATAATTTGAGTAAAAACACACGGAGATATGTCGAAAATACGAACACAAAAAAGTAGTTTTTTCCATTCTTCCTCCAAAATTAATAACTATTATTTTATTATTTGAATTATTATTTTATTATTTTCCTTAGGAGGCCTATTTTAGACCTCAAATTTCATCTAATAAGTTTAACTATTCCTTTGACTGAAATGTATGTCTATAAAGTCCCAAGCCAAAGAGAGGCTTGGGGAGATCGTCTATCTTTTTGGAGTCATTATTATGCCTGCTAATTCTCAAAAGAGTTCTTGGAGAACATTTCCCTAAGAGGAAGAATGAGAACTGATCTAGATGTGATATATAAACTAGGCCAGCCTCACCTTAGGAGCTCGAAGCTACTTGCATGTTGGAACCAGCTTGGGGGGATCCATATTTAAACCAAAAATGGTTATAGGTCATGTTTGGGTGGAACATGGTTGTTCCCAAGTGATTCAATCATCTATGCAGAGGTCAGATCTGCCTATGAATTGTTAATGCTGGGTGCTTTAGTGTGCATGTTTCAGCCATTAGAAGATATTCAATTTACAGGTATAAGGTTCTGGACTGCGTATTTCATTTCCTATAATAAATGTTCGATAGATGATGGAAGCGTTTATACTATATGTTCTAACCCTATTTTATTTTGTTTTTCCCTGTCTAATTCATTTACGGTTTACATTTTTAAACCATAAACCCTAGGCTATAAATTTAATTCTTGTTTAAATATTTATGAAGGGTTTTGTTTCTCTCCATATTACTTATGTATGCTCTTTTATAGCTTAAAATATATTCTTTTAAATATTAGGTTATATTTCTAAAAACATGGCCTATATGTTTTATTTGTGTAGAAATCCTACTTGCAGATTTCATATTGCTAGTAGAGCTTTGCTTAATGTAAAGACTAGTTTTGGTTCCAGCTTTAAACAAAACTAATTGTAGATTTTAATAAACTGATATATTATAAATATAATCTAATGAACACTTTATATATGTTATATCAAGTATAAAACCAAACTATAAATACCAATTTAACAATATTATAAGCACAATATTCTTTATCTAAGAATAACAATAAATTTTAATGTAACCAAGCTAAGATAAAAAATAGTGAAGACCTCTAAGGGTCTGTATAAATAAATGCATGCTAACAATCAAGATAAACATTAGCATTCTTATCAAAACCAATATTATCATAAATCGACTAACAGTCCAAGTATCGAGACCATATAGATGGTCTACGATTTAATAAATTTATATTAGCTACGTTTACAAAGAATAAGCAGTAATGTTGCTAGCAACATTATAAATACATTGCATAGCTAATGATTCAAATAATCTAATAATAAAATCCACATAACAGAAATAATATGCCCTAAAATAGAATGTCCAACATAATATTACATACAGCAAGCAATTAAAAACAACCATAAAATCATTGCAGTAATAATTTAAAAACCACATAGAGGTCACAGTATCAATCCATGTGGGTGTTCAAGCCCAAAATAGAAACCCATGTAAATATAACCCTCATCACAATAATCAACCTAGGATCAAATCCTGTAGGGTCCTCTAAACATTTCTACAAAGCCACGCTATACACAGTTTATATGCAGGTTGTAAATAACACTTAGCTTCTTTACACAGATGTCATAAGACCTTTATATTTTATACACACTATAATCCATAGCCTTGGCCCCATACATAACCTAATAGTCAACTAAAATAACTATACAATAGTCAAAACCCTGACAACAAAATAACCTACAACAACATTGGCATTGCATGGTTTACACCCACAATCGGCATTACTTTCCATTTAAGAATTATAAAAATAAAATAAAATTATGAACCTAATTTTCTATCATAGCTTCAATGACGAGTACCAATGCCATTCACGGCGTGGTCCAAATCCATAATGTTGTACACAATTTACCAACAAAAGCAATGCATACATGAATGCCAAATCCACACAGACCAAGAATAGTAACCATTAAAATCAATGCAGCATGAATATATTTAGAAACATGGTCATTATAAAGTCATCGCCCATTTTTACAGAGTCATTACCATTGGCCATTGCACCATTTCAAGCAATAGTGCTTCCCTTTGCACATAACATAATCCAAAACATTAAATAAGAAATTGCATAGAGCGTGTCAAGGTGTTACCTAGACCTCTTTCGATACATAGAGTTCCACTAATAAACCCATGTACATATAAATTATTCATTCCCCAAGGAAAAATGAAAACCCCAACCATTAAAACCCCCAATAGCATAGCATAAACACAAATCTTTTCTAAATTACACATAAAACCCCAACTCAAAACGCATCCATTCAAAACTAGACTAAATCAATCCCACCCATGATGAGCGACACTCAGTTGCAATCACGATACCATAAGAGGAAACCAGTAAAGACTTACATAATGGGATTACTAAAGGAGGATGGAATTTCCATGGTTTTGCTCACGATCTACAACCCACTCCTTTACTTGCCCCTCTGCAACCCCACAACAGAATAGAGCTAAGTCATGATAAGTATGAATAATATCCACATTCAAGTCAACAAATGATGTGAACAAAAATCAGACACCCATATCACCTGTCTGACAAGCTATCACCATCGCCTTCCCTCATGCAAAGTAGGAACAGAGAGCAAGCCACAAAGAGGTGAAATTCCAAACTAATGCATGGGCCAATCACTAAGATTTCCCACCACATCCCCCAAGGCACATTGAAAGCACCACCCTAGCCACCATTAATGTGCACCAGCCCCATAGTCATATAGTTTATGAACTATATCGTAAATCTTGCACCTAAACCAACATAAGGCTTAAATCCTTACATACATCGAATACTTTAGGCTATAATCCTTAGGACCATGTGCATTGAATTCTTAGGCCTTAATCCCTAAGACCATGGCATATGAAATATTTCATGGTATATATTTTAAATACAATATTTTGAACCAAAGCATTACAATCTTTATAAACATATAATAAAAATATATGATTTATTCATTTTGTAAAATAAACATATAATAAAAATATGTTATGACATGAACAATTCTTAATATTTGCACTAGGAATATTAAGTGCCACGTAAATAATAAGTCTGTTTGATACAAATAATAGGTGCGGTGGTGACCTTGTCCCTAGCATAATATCCAACAATAACAACCAGTAAATGTCACTCGGACAGAGATGCAAATGCGAGCTCTAGTGATCAAAAGTTCAACACCCCTTGACAATTTTTTTGTCTCTAAGTATACCTACATGTAAATGTGACAAGAGTGCATTAGCTCGATAGAACTAAGTAATCACATTGCATCAAGAATAAATTCTTACCTCTTAGGTAGTTACATGGGAGAACTAGTCTCGCCACTCCACCCCTTTATCCATTAACAAAGTTAAATCATAATCATGTTTACGACATTAAAAACATGTGAAAATCAATGAAGTGCATAATCAAAGTATCTAACATACATAGCATGGCGTAACCATATCAATAGCATAGTAATCAACATTATGACTTTGTAATTAAACACAATAATAATCACATCGGAATGTAAGGAAGAAAGACATAAGAACAACTTACGATAAAACAAATAGTGTGAATAGAGTATCACACATTCTACAAGTACAATAATGTCCAGCATAGGTAGTTTTCACTAGCCTACTAAATTTTTGTTTCTCAATTTTTGGGGACATTACATTGAGATTGTTTATGTGTTTTTTTATTATACTACATGATTTAAATCAATGAAAGACAATTCTTTGTAGCTTCCATGTATTTTGCATTATGAACTTGAAATAAAATAACCTTGCCTTGGTTTGACATTGAATGATTGGTAGATTAGATGTTTAAAAAGAACAGTATTTGTGCAAGCATTTTGGTGTTGTTATAAGTTAATTTATAAAAGGAGTAATAACATATTTGGAATTGATTTTAAAACGTTTTGAGGTCTCCCTTAGGAGGATACTATTGAATTGAATCCTCCTAAGGACATCCCATACACAATGTGATTTTTCATATTAGAGGAATTAATTGAGTGTCCTAAATATGAAGAAACACAAATGGTAAGATGTGGGGTAAGAACATGCACATAAAATTTAAAAGTCAGTTCCTAATCTACTATGTTCACATCATGAGGTTTGCATGAGTCATAGAGGAAATCGTAGAGAACGAGGTGGAATAATAGCCACCCAAAATTTTAATTGACCAACATGAAGAAGAGGATGATGATGATGTGGAAATATAAACATGAATGATATTTTTTATCATGAAATCTTGAAAAAGGTACATCATTTTTATGAGTTGAATATTATATCTATCCTTACATAGAAGAGAAGGGGGACATGGATGAATTAATTAGTGGACTAAGAAGTTCAGGTCTTGAGGATCAAATAATTTAATCATGTCTATGAACCTACAAAATGTACTACCTATAATGGACTACAAATTGTAGTTAATCTCTTTTAAATTTGGAGAATAATATGGTAGAATCTGAGGAAGGTACATCTAATTACACCACTTCCAAGTTCCCAATTCAAATGAATTAGTACAAAAGGACCAATTAGGAATACCCCTCTTTAATCCTTTCCAACTTTTCATGGGTTGACAAGTGAATATCCTTATACTTTCCTCTTTGAATTTGATATTTTTTGTTGTAGTTATGATTATCTTTCAAATGCAAAAAAAATAAACTTTTTTCCAACCACATTAAAAAGTGTAGCACTAAGAATTCAATGGACTTGGAGGTAAAATGATTAACACAAGGAAATATATGAAACAAAAATTTCTCCAAAGGAACCAAGACTATTGCAGCACTAAATATTCACAGGAATAAAATTTTTAAATGAATCAAAGAGAGGAGAATATCGTAGAGGATTATGATGAATAGTTTCAATATAATATAAGAAGGTCCAAAGACAAAAATTTGGGCAAGGAAGAACTGACAAAATATTGATGTGAGAGATGAGGGATGAATATGTTAACATACTGAACCTATTGTGGAAAAGATATATCTCCAATGTGGAATTTGAAAAAATAATAAATCTTCGTAGGTTATATTTAAGATGAGCATATAAAGATGAAAAAATCCTTTGGGAGGACGTTCATAGATTTACAAAATAAGCCCTAGGAGGAGCCTTTATGTAATTTACTTGATAATTTTAAAACTAATGTTTTAAGTGACGATACTATACCTTTTGTCACACAAAAGGATAAATGATTGAAGAACCAATTTTCTATAGATGATCATGGCTCTCATCACTCTTTTTTTACTCTAGCTTTGTCTCTTTTTTCATGAGCCTAACGCATCAACACATGTTGAACTAGAACAATTTGCGTTCTACATGCTATTAGGATATGTACAACTAATGTTCTTCCCCTAAACACTATACACATGGATTTATTAAGGGAAACTTGTGTGTCACATGCAAGTTTCCTTTGGGCCACTCATGTGGCCCTAAAAAAATTGTAAAAAATAAAAAAGGAGATTAATTAGAAAGAGATTTAGTTTGATTTTATAACTTCCCCACCTTCCCCAAATGATTTAGCCTTGCAAATGCTATTCTCATTTCATCATAAAAAGATGAGAGAGTATAGAAGCAAAGGGGAGAACACTTTACCTAATATTATGCTGGAGGATTTTTGTTTGAAAAGAAGAGCAAGAAGGAACATGTCATGGTTTCAATGAGTCAATGTCATAATGAGGTATAATTGTATGTATTCCAAGTTATTTGATTAATAAAGATATCTTCCCTTCCCACTAATTTGTGTATACCTTTTGTATCTTAAATTAATCATGTTCATATATTCTAAGTTTAATGTTAAATATTAGTCGTTGTCTTATACATGTTTCATGTTTATGACATGGGGGATTCACCTTGTTGAGCAATATCTTATCACGTTCATTCATAAAGGGGCCTTTTTTACTTATGAAAAATAAGTTAAATATATTGTAGGTATTGGGGGCCGAGGAGTAGGGTATGGGGGGTTTATAGGTATAAGTTGGGTATAAAAAGAGGTTTCTAATAAAAATAATAAATATATCGTAAAAATATGGTTTCTTAAATTGGAAATATGTATTAGGAGGGGGGATCAACAAAAGGATTTTTGTAAGTAATTAACAATATCTAGTGCAAAAAGGGTATTATTTAATAATCCAAGAAAGAAGGAGATCATTAGAGGAAATTCGAGGTCTAAAATGATCCTCCTAAGGAAAATCATAAAATAATAGTTAAAACAATAAAATAATACTTAAAATAATAAAATAATAGTTATTAATTTTGGAGGAAGAATGAAAAAAACTACTTTTTTCTGTTCGTATTTTCGACATATCTCCCTGTGTTTTTACTCAAATTTCAAGTGGGAGAGCTCATTGGATGCATAATTTAATTATGCATCCAACGAGTACCCACACTGCATAGTTTTGATAGACCCTTCTACCCTAAAAACAAGAAATACCTGAAAAATGTGATGATGATGTCATCATCACATTTTTTTAGGTATTTCTTATTTTTGGGGTCGTGGGGTCCATAAAAACTATGCGGTGTGGGTACTTGTTGGATGTAGAATTAAATTCTGCATTCAACGAGCTCTCCCGTTTTAAATTTGAGTAAAAACACACGGATATATGTCGAAAATACGAACAAAAAAAGTAATTTTCTTTTATGACAAATATGTCAATTCAACCATTATGGTTGACTAATTTTATTGAAATTCGATTGGTTCTTCAATTCCAACTCAAAAAATTTATTGTTGGTGCGATTTCTTATAAGGCCAATTTTAGACCCCAAATTTCCTCTAATGATGGCATGGTTTAATCGAGTGAGGACCACATGATTTATGATGGTCAAAAGTGTTTGAGAAATGTATCTTTTCTTGCAAGTCTTGGAGCAGGAGATTGGATATTGGTTAGAAGGAAATAAAAGATATGACAAACCTTCATAAATAAGGTATGTAATCTCCATCACTCAAACCCTATTTCCTTTCTCTAATAGAATATTGTTTTTTTTAGTTTCCTTTGCAGATGTTTCATTCTGGACATGATTCAGTACGTTGGTGACCTCCATAACCCCATTCACAGGAATAATTATTAACAAGATAAATGGTGATTCCACTAGGGAATTTCTTGTTTCCTTGGGGTTTTCTTATGTGATTTCTTCAAATCATTTGTGTTTTGAGTTCTTGATCAAATTTGCAGAAGTTAATTTTCCTTGAGTCCAACCTAGACCTCTCATTTTTTTGATTTTTTATTTATTTTTCAAAAATTTCTAGATAGACACACTAGTGTAGTCTATGTGCACCAATGCTTACCCTAGAAAAATGTGATTTGTCATAGTTATAGTCACATGTGACACGTGGGTTTCTAAATGCACAGTCACGTGTATTCTTGTAAAAAGTGTTTGCAAAATAGGGTTTCATTTCTATCAGTTTGTCTTTGATTCTTTTGCGTTTAAAAGTGTTCTCTAGGTCTTTTTGATGCACTTCCAGTGGTTTGGTCTGTGTTTATTATGGTATGCAAGTTCTTTTTAAGTAATATTTATGCAAAAGTTTTGTGAATAAGTCCTTGTACTTAGTATTTCCACTTGGTTTATATTTGGAATGAATTTTTTTTTGGATCATCACTTGTCAACATCTATTGATTTTTAATTGCTCAGGTTTTTATCTTCTTACAATCTTATTAATGCAACCTTCTTGTTCCAAGTTTATTAACTGTCTTTTGCATAATGTTTTCTTGCAAGTGAGTTTTTGTCATACTTTTTGGATAGTCTAGGGTTTTTCTTATAAGATTTGTTTCAAAATTTTAATTACCTAGGCTTTTACATTTGAATTGTATAATGTTTATGCTTCATTGTTTTATTCCATCTTAAAGAAAATTAAAACAAAAGAAAGTCTTATTGTTATATGCATTCTATGCTAGTTTTTTAGTTTTAGGTGCACTTGTATAGCTTTAGTTTGTAAAAAGGATATTTTTTTTCATTTTTAGAGTCACGTAGTCAACTTCTTGATATTTCATAAATGAAAGATAAAGTGACAATGTTATTTTTGAATTACATTACAATTTTAGTATATTTTCACTTTCATATTGATTCCAAAAACATGATTAGTTTCATTACCACATCTCGTTTGAGTAATTAAAATCCTTTAAAAAGAAGGTTTAAAATTAAAATGTATTAGAAATATTTCTTTTTTAGGTATGACATCTACTAGGCTAGGCTAGTGTTTGGGACTAGGGCTTATCTTTAAACTGTCTAGAACAATCAAACTCAACGAATACTGGTCACTTTCCAAGGAAACCCAAGCTTTCAAAAAGGTGATTCAAAAATATCCTCTCACACAAGAGTTAAGAATGAGGTAGTTTGATATTGAGTTGTGTAAATAGCCTTCCAATACTTAGTTGAGCATACACCAGGGTTGTTGCACGTTTGGGGATTCATTCAGTATCACTATTAGCCTTGTGTGGTGGTGGTGGTGTTTGAGTTACAAGCTTAGTTTCCCTCCCCATGTGCATTGAATAGAGTGATGACTATTCTGCGTGACCCTTTTTGTGATTTTAGTATCCATAATATCTTGACATATATGGATCTACACATGTGACACTAGAAGGTTATTTCAACTGTACCTAGGGAATACTTGGTAGGAAAACCCATACAGATGTTTGGAAAATTCGTTGTTGATTCAAACTCTTTCCCTAAAGTGATTATATTGTGGACCCCAAGTAACTTCTCTTTTCCCTTCATTGGATATTTTTCAGCCCTAATCATCCAAAAATTCCCTTGGGAAGGTATCTCTGTTTTATTGGTCTAGATACTTAAGAACTTTTCCAGTGGCGTCTTAGATGGAAATCTTGTTCTTTAGTTGGAAATTGAGGTCTAAAATGGGCCTCCTAATGAAAATGATAAAATAATGGTTTAAATAATAAGAATAATAGTTAAAATAATAAAATAATAGTTATTAATTTTTTAGGAAGAATGAAAAAAACTACTTTTTTTATTTGTATTTTCGACATATCTCCCTGTGTTTTTACTCAAATTCCAAATAGGAGAGCTCATTACATGTAGAATTGAATTCCACATCCAACGAGTATAGACATTGTATACTTTTGATGGACCTCACTACCCCAAAAACAAGAAATGCCTAAAAAAATGTGATGATGACATCATCATCATGTTTTTTCAGGTATTTCTTATTTTTCGGGTAGCGAGGTCCATCAAAAGTATACAGTGTGGGTGCTTGTTGGATGCGAAATTAAATTCCACATCCAATGAGCTCTCCCGCTTGAAATTTGAGTAAAACCAGAGGGAGATATGTCGAAAATACAAACAAAAAAAGTAGTTTTCTTTTATGATAAATATGTCAATTCAGCCATTATGGTTGACTCATTTTATTGAAATTATATTGGTTCTTGAATTCCAACTCACAAAATTTATTGTTGGCGTGTTCTCTTATAAGGCTCATTTTAGACCCCAAATTTCCTCTAATGGAAAAACCGTTGTTGATTCAAACTCTTTCCCTAAAGTGATTGTATTGTGGACCCCGAGTAACTTCTCTTTTCCCTTCATTGGATAGTTTTGGGCCTTAATCATCCCAAAATTCCCTTGGGAAGGTATCTCTATTTTATTGGTCTACATACTTAAGAACTTTTCTCGTGGTGTGTTGGCTGAAAATCTTGTTCTTTAGTTGGAATTAGGTTTTTTTTATTTGATTTATTAGTTAGGGTGGATCAGCCTCTCCATAGTTTAGGTTGCAAAACCTCCCCCCACTTACATTGGATTCCACACAACCATATCAGAGGCAACATGTCAACAAAAAGTGGTTCTTTTCAGCATTTGGTTTGAATATTTGCAAGCCGAGAGTTTTGCAATAAATTTTAACCCACCCTTAACAGATTTAGAAAATTTTGGTCTGGTGAAAGTACTTCCTTTTGATCAACCTGAGATCAATGCATATATGATTACTTCAAGTTTTGTTATGGATAACATGGGTAAGGATTGGGAATCATTTATACTTCCACTATAGGTATGATGTCAGGAGGATTATCCCCTCCTCATGTATGTATAATAATATCTAATACTCATTCTAATTTGACACTAGTAATGTCTTTAAACTTTAGTGCAACATCCTAGGGTTCACCTAGTACTCAAGTGATTATTCCTTTTGTACCTATGAATCCTACTACTATATCTTCTACAATAGTTTTTATTGGCAAATATGGGATACCATTTACATCCTCCCATTTGTTTCAAAACTTTCAAAACAATCATATGAGTTACACTCTTTTTATTTAGGGTTTTCCTTGGTCTAGAGGACATATCCCTCCTTCTTTGTCATTTGTGAGATCTTTTCCTACATACTATGGTGCACAATGAAATGCTCTTATGGTTGAAATATGTACTCTTAACTCTATAGGTATAGTAGCTAAGTTTCATATGTCTGATTTCAATCCATACTTATCGTATCATGTAGATTTTCATATGAAAGTAGTCAAAGGGACTAAAACCATTAGAAGAATGGTCATAGATGAAGGTGCCTCTACTTGTGTAATGGCCATATCCTCATAGCAAGCTTTATGGTCCCTTGATTTCGTTCCATCCACAAACTTGCTCACTAGTTACAATGGTAGGTCTTTCCCTCCTCATAATTTTCTACATGCTTTTGATACTGAATTGGTAGGGAAAGTAGTTTTGATTGAGGTTGAAGTAGTAGACGCTCCTGTTGATTATAATTTTATTTTGGGTAGGAGTTGGACTTATTCTATGTTTGTTATCCCATCACCCATTTTTCAAGCACTCATGTTTCCTTCTGAACTAAAGATGGTAATAATTGATCAATTGTCATTTACTCGAAAAGGTCATGTAGATGCATCATAATCAAATATTTTGATGAATGATCAGGCTCATCCAACAAATGATATTTTAGGAGTCATAATTTATACTTCAATTATGGGTACATTTCATCTCCCCACTCTTGTAAATTATATCAGATCAGCTAGTCTAGGGAATAAATATGGGGATTTTAATTTAATTTCAAATAAGACCGATCCATGGATTTTACCCATGCAAGTTGAACCAGAAGTACAATCATCTACATTAGAAGTTTCTTATTAAGTTATTTATGATGATTTTGTAGATCCCATTTCGACTCTTTCCATGTTTGAGGAGTTAGATGTAGATTACTTACCTCTGTGGGATGTGAGCTCTACGTATTCTTATGATTGTTTAGACATAATTTTACCTTCAAATTAAGCCATTCTGGAAGTTATGATAGGAATCAATAAAACCTGGGAAGATAGGAACCATAATTCTTAATTTCTTCCAGACATGAATATGATAGAGAATCAAGGGTTCCACTTGAAACTTTGCAGGAATATCGATCATCCCATAAACCATTCACCAAAAGAAGGAATATTTTATTAAGGAAATATAAAAAATATATATGAAACTAGGTCGATCAATATTTTCACTATATCTAATGTCGTTGAGAATATTTACATTGGAGCAAACTGTTGATTTGAAGATATTTTCATTTATACCAAAATAATTTGAGGAATTCCACGATGTATTTTCCTAGTCATATGAGGATATTCTAGGTATTGAACCATCCATTGTTGAACATGAAATAAATACATATCGTAACATTAAACCAGTTTGAAAAAAGTTGTGTTCTGTCAATCCAAGGAAGGAGGCAACTATTAAAGCTGAAGTTGAGAAGCTCCTAAATGCAGGTTTCATCTACCCTATTTTGATCATAAAATGGGTATCTAACCCTGTTTAAGTCGATAAAAAGCAAGGGACTATCCATGTATGCAATTATTTTAGGAATTTTAATATAGCATTTTGAAAGATAACTACCCCATGATGTTCATTGATCAAATAATAGATGCGTGTGAAGGAAGTGAAATTTTTTCCTTTATGGATGGATTTTCAGGGTATAACTAGATTCAAATCAAGCCTGAATATCAACAGAAGAATCCTTTCATCTATCCGTGGGGTACCTTTACATATAAGAATATTCCCTTTGGTTTGAGTAATTCTAGATCCATCTTCCAACGATATATGAATTTACCCTTTAATGATATCAAACCCATAGTTGAACCCTATCTAGATGACCTCCCTTCATAATCTTGCAAGAGAAGAGACCATATAACCCATTTACGATTAGTGTTTGAACAATCTATACAATATAAGATTTGTTTTAATCCCTACAAGTGTGTCTTCTGAGTTGATTCAGGATGGTTGTTAGGATTTATAGTGTTGAAGAAGGGGATTGTGGTCGACCCACTCAAAGTAGACATTAGAGGAAATTTCAACTTAAAATGGTCCTCCTAAGAAAAATAATAAAATAATAGTTAAAATAATAAAATAATATTTATTAAGATTGCAGGAAGAAAAGAAAAAAACTATTTTTTTGTTCCTATTTTTGACATATCTCCCTCTGAAAACTCACATTTACCTTGAAAAAATGTGAGTTGTCATAGTTATAGTCACATGTGACACATGGATTTTCCAATACTTAGACACGTGTATTCCTGTACCAAGTGTTTATAGGATAGGGTTTCATTTTTCTTAGTTTGTCTTTGAGTATTTTCATTTAAAACTCTTCTCTGGGTCTTGTTCATGCACTTCCAGTGCTTTGGTCTCTGTTTGTTATGGTCTACAAGTTGTTTTTAATTAATATTTATGTAAAAGTTTTGTGAATATAATCTTGTACTTGGTCTTTCCACTTGGTTTACCTTTGGATTGAATGTTGTTTGGATCATCACTTCTGATCACCTGTTGATTTTTTGCTCAGGTTTTTATCTTGTTGCAATCTTGTTGATGCAACCTTCTTATTCCAAGGTGATTAAGGTGATGAACTTAGCATTTTGTACAATGTTTTCTTCTAAGTGAGTTTTTGTCAGACTTTTTGTGTAGTCTAGGGTCTATTATTATATGATTTGGTACAAAGTATGAATTACTTAGGATTTTACATATGCATTGTATAGTGTTTAGACTTCATTGTTTTCTTCCATTTTAAAGAAAATCAAGACAAAATGAAAGTCTTATTGTTATATGCATTCTACACTATTTTTTTAGTTTTAGATGCACTTTAGATTGCAAAAAGGAAAATAACATTTTTCATTTTCAAATTCACATAGTCAACTTCTTTATATTTTGAAAATGAAAGATAAAGTGAAAATGTTATTGTTGAATTGCATTACACATTCAGTATATTTTCACTTTCATGTTCATTCCAAACACATCATTAGTTTCATGAACGCTTCCCATTTGAGTAATCAAGATCCTTTAAAAAGAAGGTTGATAATTGAAATGTATTAGAAATATTGTTTTTTAGGGATGAAATCTACGAGTATAGGATAATGTTTTGGACTAGGGCTTATGATTAAACTATTCATAACAATTAAAATCAAAACATAGTGGCCACTTTCCATGAAAACCTAAGATTGCAAAAAGGTGATTCAGAAATATCCTCTCGCACAATATTTAAGAACAATTTTGTCCGAGATTAAGTTATGTAAGTAGCCCTCCAATACTTGGTATAGCATACATAAGGGTTGTTGCATGTTCAGGGATTCATTCAGTAAAACCTTCGGCCTTGTGTGGTTCCAGTGTTGTTTGAGTTTTGGGCTTAGTTACCGTGCCCATGTGCATTAACTGGATTGATGATTGTTATTCCTAACCTTTTTTGTGAGTTTAGTAGCCATAGTATATTGAATTTTAGGGATCTACACATGTGACAATGGAAGGTTATTTCCATTGTACCTATGGAGGACTTGGTAGGAAACCACATCCAAAATATTTGGAAAAGTGGTTGGTGATTCAAACTCTTTCACAAAAGTGATTTTATTGTGGACCTTGAGTAACTTCTCTTCACTCTTCATTGGATAGTTTTGGGCCTTAATCATCTTGAAATTCCCTTGGAAGGTATCTTTGTTTGATTGATCTAGATACTTAAGGACTTTTCTAGTGGTGTGTTGGATGGAATTATTTTTCGTTAGTTGGAATTTGGTTTCTTTTATTTGATTTATAAGATAATGTGGATCATCATCTCCATAGTTTAGGTTACAAAACCTTCCCCTACTTATAGTGGATCCCCCACCGCAACTTTAGAGGTGACGTGTCAATAAACAGAGGCCTTTTCAGGGAACCTGAATGTATCATAAATATTCCTCATACTCCTCATACGATTTTATTATAATTAATGTGACATTGATCTTCAAACAATGAGTGACATTATATTTTAATTATTATGCATTGTAAAGGAATTAATAATACCCACTGAAAAAAACAAATCTCAAAGGAAAGAGACAAGTATTGCTCAATATAATTACAGTATAAACTTCATTGATACAAGCAGTATACAACAATGTTACTTAAACGAGAATTATAATCATGTGGATAGGATTCAAATCACCAACTCAATCTAACTGCATGGCTAACTAGAAGTGTCTAAATCACTATCGGAACTAACTAGCTAATCTCTAGTTGTCTAATTTAGCCTCTCAATTAGTTATAATTAGTTAAACTATTCTAACTAATGTGGTAGGTGAGTAGTAGGTGAGAATAGGTGGCTTCCCACATGTAGTCATGCGAGACTAGAACTAACTGAATTGGAGGAAATTTAACTGAATGTAAGTGAAGCATAACTAAGCTTGACTAGTCACCAACTTCCAACAACTGAAGGAGGTTGGTGTCGAGACTCCCAGTGGATCCTAAATTGCAGGGATTTGTCTAGGAGGTGCATAAACTTATGCATGAATGTGTAATCAGTTGCATATAGCCTCTATCAATGTTCCTCACACTCTAGATACTGGTACATATGGCCCAATTAGGCCAAGTGAACCCAATGGTACTAGTGGAACCAATAATACCTAAATGAATCCTAAGTTAGGAAAATATAGTCTAATAGACTAGTTTGGAAAAGGGAGGATTATAAATCCTAACTTGGACAACTGGGGGCCATGGAAACAAGGCCAAAAGTCACACATATACAATATAAAAGAATTAAAAAAGGTTTCTTAATAAAACAATTAAATAGGGGAAAACCTCATGGGAACCCCCCCCCCCCTAAAAAAAAATAGGAATGAGGAAAAACAAGTTAAAAACTTGCAAAATATTTTGTTGGAATTCACAGCACTATGTAACAACAAAGTAGTACTTTGGTTCTTCTGTGCATGTGAACCTATGAATACAAACTAAAATTTTGTGTCTGGAGGAATATTCATCTTTGGAAGAATAAGGATATGCTCAACCAAATCAGAAATATAGACAGCTACAAGATGAAAACTAGACCCATGTAGAGCAACTAGAATCCACTGATGAGAGAGAAAAATGTGATTGAGGATTCGAACCATGTGAGGAATACCCAAGAAAATAATATATAACATCCTTGAACATCAAACCATTTGATTTATAATAAGCTCCAAGTGTTAGGATCATGTGTCCAAGTGAATGCAGAATGTCTCCATCTTTACTAGTTCTGTGAGGAGATGAGGATGTGATCAAATACAAAGGTAGAGAAGCCATGGGACTGTGGAGAGAAAATGATTGAGATCCATAATATTATATATATTAAAAAATGACCAATTATTTTCAAAATATAATATCAACAAACTCATAATACAAAACTAACATCAAATTCCCAACAACAAGTTTGATGACAACTTGCAGTAGTTGATTTTTCACACCAAAATTGATGAGAACAACTACAAGCATTAATAAAAGATATTGAAACTTAAAAAATGAACCAAATAATATCATATTAGATCCAAATAAGTTCATATAATATCCAAGAGTGTGGAGAAAATCCAATTTATTCACCGATATGGTACATACACAATTTTCTCCTTCTTTAAAACTATGAGTATTGGTGCATTCAATCATGTAGGAATTTTCTGAAAGCTCATGATCAATGAGAGTGAATGGATTACACCTCAAACCCAATGATTTTTTAAAAATATCAAAATATCCATAAAATATAATATCATCAAACTCATAAAAAAATCTTGACATCAAATCACCAGCAGCAATTTCGAAGGAGAATTGCGGTACTTTATTTTTCACACCAAAATTGATGAGAACAACTACAGGCATGATTGGAGGCTCTTTAAAATTAAAAAGTGAACCAAATAATATCATATCAGATCTAAATAAGTTCATATCACATACAAGAGTGTGGAAAAATGGCTCCAAGTGCTCCACCGAAATGGTAGATGCATAGTATTCTCCTTTCTCAACAAAATTTTGAATATTGGTGCATGCAATCATGTAGGAATTTGCTGAAAGATCAAGGTCAAAGACAGTGGATGTATCGCTCCTAAAACATGATATTTATTCCAAAACATCCAAATATTAAAAAATATATAATATCAGCAAAATCATGAGATAAAACTAACATGAAATCACCAGTAGTAATTTGGAAAGAGACTTTTGGTACTTGATTTTTCGCACCAAAATTTATGAGAACAAATACAAGTATTAATGTAGGCTCTTCAACCTTAAAAATTGAACCAAATAATATCAGATAATATCCAAATAAGATCATATCAGATCCATATAATTTCATATCATATCAAGAGTGTGCTCCACCGAGATGGTATATGCACATTTTTCTCCTTCTTCAAAATTCTAAGTATTGTTGCATGCAATCATGTAAGAATTTGCTAGAAGCTCTAGATCAATAAGAGTGAATGAATCACTCCTAAAATCAGATATTGATTTCAAAATATCCAAATTACTACCTATATTCACACAAGCAACAACATTAGAGAGAGAGAAATCAAATTCCTCTTCATTTTCTAAAGCAACCACTCACAAATTTTGCACAGAATTTAAAAAAGAATCGCTTGAGAATGTTTGCATAGAATGGAAGAAGATTTTTTCTTCAATAAAATATATTTGAATTTCTTCTTCTGGATCATCCATATAATAATATGAGATATTAGCGATCTCATAAAATTACAGAGCAGGAGAAGGAGTCACTCTAAGGAGACTTTATTCAATTCGAAATGAATGCGTGGAATATTTTTCTTCTTCTTCATCTTGAACGACTTCATCAGAGAGAGTAGAGGTAGATAATTTTGAATAAATAACTCTTGTGGTGTTGGGTGTGCTCTCCAAATTTCTATAATTATCCTCATTGGGATTTCCAAAGGTTCTATCCAATTTTGTCGAGAGATCCTTTGGGTATTCAGCATAATCAATAAGGTAGCACAAGTTTGGAGAAAAGGCCATACATATTATTCCAAAATCTATATCACCATTGTTTATCCATTCATTCTCATATTAATAAGAATATGTACCAATCCCAATAGATTCCTCATAGAGATCTTTTCTCTTTAGAGATGAAATCATCTTCAATTTCCATTTTGAATATCTTGTGAATGGAGTAAGAAGAGGAACTGGAAATCTTGATTGCATATGAAGTTGAACCTGCAAAATATCACTGCAAAACAAAAAAAAAATCACAATATGACAGAATTAGTCCTTCTATATCGATGTGTACACATTCTCAGGGTCCGTCATGCTCACAGAGACTTTTCTAAATGAATTCAAAATTAGCAATGCACACTTTGCGGGATTTATGTGGAAACCCAAGTGCTTTTGGTGTACAATGGAGATCGGAGAAACTCGAAGATTTCTTGAGGAGGATCTGATACCATATTAGAATTAATTTTCCATTGATATTTAGGAAATAATTTCAATTATATTTTAATTATTATGCAGTGTAAAGGAATGAATAATACCGATTGAGCAAAACAAATCTCACAGGAAACAGATAAGTATTGCCTAGTATAATTACAGTATAAACTTTATTAATCCCAATAGCATACAAAAATGCTATATCAAGGATAATTCGAATCACCAAATCAATCTTACTGCATGGCTAACTAAAAATTTCTAAATCACTATCGGAGCTGACCAGCTAAGCTACAGTTTTCTAATTCAATGTCTCAGTCAGTTATAATTAATTAAACTAGTATAATTGATGTTGTAGGTGAGAATAGGTGCCTTCCCACATGCATCCCTGCAAGACTGGTATTAATTGAACTGGAGGAAATATAACTAAATGTAATTGAAACATAACTAACTTTCACTATTCACCAGCTGCCAACAACTGAAGGAGGTTGGTGTCGACACTCCCAATAGATCCTAAATTGTATGGATTGGTCTAGGAGGCACATAAATTGATTCATGAATGTGAAATCAGTTGCAGTTAGGCCCTATCTGTGTTCCCAACATTCTAGTGACTACTACATGTGCCCCCATTATCCCAAGTGAACCCAATGATACTAGTGGACCCAATAATAACTAAATGAATCCTAAATTAGGCAAATACAATCTAAGAGAATGATTTGGACAAGGGAGGATTATAAATCCTAACAGGTTTAGGTTTAATATTTGAAATATGAGAGTTTTGCAAAAAATGTTAAACCAACCTTAACTAATTAGTGTGTAAATTGAACCCAGGTGTTAGAACAATTACACTCACAACAATTGCCAATTACACATGCAAATTACTCACAAAAGGAGACTCGATATGGGGCAGAACACTAATCTGTATTGAATAAGTGTACAATAGCCAACCCTATGAATTCATAGGCTACAAAAATAAATAATTACATGAGAGATTTTAATGCATAAGGATTCCATTCAAATTTGGTCAAAAGAAGGCTTACTAAATCTAAGTAAATCCCCCATAGGTGCATAAAGCAGTTTCCAAATCTGTCTAGCAGCTCACGAATTGGAAAAATCAATTAGGAAAGCTAATAGATGGTGGAAGGACAAATCATACATGATTTTCATAGGAGAAAAGATTGGAGGATGATGAGAACAAAAAACAAGTTAACTTCACCTAGTCAAACTTTCCCAATTTCCTTAAAAGTCAGAAAAAGAAGGCAATAAAGCAAAAAAAGCAGACATGTGCTAGGGAGGCCAGGAATAAAGAAGATTTGATTCCAAGAGGTTTCCCAAGTGCTCCATGACTCAAATTTAGCAATTTTGACCACTATAGATGTGTGGAGGATAACTTGCATAAGGTGGAACATGGAAACTAGGCAAATAAGACAAAAATTGGATTAATTAATGTTTAAGGTAGCTAAATATGGGTTGATTATTCTAACATCCCCCCTTAGGCCTGAATTATGAGTAAAATATTAGAAAAATATAGCTCCTAGCAACAAGGCTTGTCACCCTTTACATACTGGATGTTCAATAAACCAAGGAAAGAGGAAAAAACCCAGTGGGAAAAATCCTCCCTTAAACATGGACAATAAAACAAAATTTGCAAATATTGTCATCACTCATGCTTCACAGCATGATCATAAATCCCCAACAGTGATTTGAGATTTCTAAATGTCTTCTCACAAAGAAATTTGGTGAAGATATATGCTACTTGTTCTGAAGATGAACAGAAGAGTAGGTGAACGGTGCCATCATGCACAAGCTGTCTGATGTAGTGCATATGGATCTCAATGTGTTTGGTTCTCTGATTCTGAAGTGGATCATTGTAGATTCAAATTGGTACTCTAATTATCACAATACATAGTATTGAGTATTCTGATTCGAAGCCACACTTTCCAAGTAATCCCTACAACCATAAACATTGAGTTGCTGCATTTACAACTCCTCTGTACTCTGCTTCTATAGATGAGAGTGCAATGGCACTCTATTTATTTCTTGACCACCTAATTGGCCCTTCAGCAAACATGAACACATATCCTGATGTTGACTTTTGATCTGTGCTATCACCTTCCTAATCACTGTCAGTAAACCCAATCAAATCAAGATCAGATTTAGCTTTGTAGAAGATCCCATGAGTCCTTGTTCCTTGAACAAAGTTAAGGATCCTTTTGGCTGCTCTCCAATGGATCTCATGAGGCTGATACATGTATATCGAAGACACACTTAATTCATAATAAATATCAGGTCGAGTATGTGTAAGATACAACAAACATCCAATCAATTGCCTATACAGTGTATTGTTTACCATAGGTGAAAAATCAGCTTCCTCAAGCTTAACTCCTGAAAGGAGAGGAGTCTTGCTTGGCTTGCAATCCTTCATTCTGAATTTGTTTAGAAAATCCAAGGAATACTTGTACTGGCGTACTTTGATTGCTTCTTTGGTTTGAGAAATCTCGAGCCCCAAGAATTGGCTCAATAAGCCCAAATCAACCATTGAGAAGGCATGGTTCATTGCGTCATTCAAGGAAGCAAGTTCATCCTTTGAGCTTCCTGTAATGAGAAGGTCATCAACATACAAAAAAATTATCATTAATGAACCATGAATCAGCTTCAAATATACATTTGGATCTGACTTGCATCGAACAAAATTCAGTGATAGCAGAAAGCTATCAATCTTGGCATACCAAGCCCTGGGGGCTTGCTTAAGGCCATACAATGACTTCTTTAGCCTACAAACAAGAGATAGTTTAGTAGAAAATCCTTGAGGCTGCTGCATGTAAATCTCTTCAGTGATATCTCCATTCAATAAATCACACTTCACATACATGTGGTGTACCTCCCATTGCTTTGAAGCTGCAATGGCTAAGGCTAGCCTGATGGAGTCCATCTTTGCCACTGGCGCAAAGGTATCATTGTATTCTATGCCATGTACCTGTTAGTATCCCTTGGCTAAAAATATGGATTTTTACTTCAGAGGTGAACTATCAGCAGAAAATTTGGTTTTGTACACCCACTTACACTGAACTAGCTTCCTCCCTGGGGGAAGATCAACCAGCTCCCAAGTGTTGCTCTTCTGGAGTGAGTTGAACTCTTATTCCATGGTTGTTTTCCATATTGGATCAGTTTTTGAATCTTCATATGTCTATGGGTCTGATTCAATCATCAGATAGCATTTCTCTACAAACATAGGATCTTTCATGCACAGAGCACTCTCAAACTGAGATCTAGTCCTCCTAGGATCATTAGGATTTACAGCTAGTTCTCCAGCTGCATGAATGGTCTTGGCTTCCCATTTTGTCCTTGTAGGAATATTAGGATCTGCAATTAAATCATCATTATCATACATATCAGAATCAGCATGTTCAACTATCTCTTCACTTACATTCATAGGTTCTGGTGGTGAAGAGGATTCTCCAACTTCCACTACTTCTAGGGGCTCTTCTTGAAACTAAACACACATTTCAATGAAGGATTTGTTTGTGCTCAAATTTATCAACTTGTACCATTTTGAATCTTTATAGTACCCAACAAATAGACACTCTTGGATTTCGGGCTACAAAGCCTTCCTCTTTTCTGTTGGAATTCTAACCCAAGCCCTTGAGGGAAAAATCTTGAAATGGGTCATATCTGGCTTGTACCCACTCCATGCTTCGAAAGGAGTCATACCATAAAGATATTTATGAGGCACCCTATTCTAGATATAGGCTGCATAGTTTATAGCTTCAGCCCAAAACTTTGGTGGAAAAGTCTTAGCCTCCAGCATGTCGGTTTCCATCTCTTTCAGTGATCTGTTCTTCCTCTCAGCAACACCATTCTGCTTTGGTGTTTAAGGGATAGAATATTGCATCTGAATACCTGCATCTACACAATATTGAATGAACTCAGACTTGGCATACTCACCACCATTGTCATATCTGAGGAACTAGAGTTTCCTCCTAGACTGGTTTTCAATCAAAGCCTTAAAGACTTTGAAGAGGCAAAAAGCTTCAGACTTTTGTTTCAGGAAGTAAACCCAGCAATAACTGGAAAATTCATCTATGAATGTCAATGCATATTTGTCCTGACTCATTGAAATATGAGGAAATGGTCCAGCAACATCACTGTGGATCAACTCAAGAGGTGCAGCAGTTCTCTCATGACTAGCTTTCTCAAATTTATGCTTTGGGTGTTTTCCTAAGATGCAACCTTGATAGACTCCTTTGGAAAACTTAATCTTTGGTAACCCTATGAACATTTCTTTTTCACTAAGATTAGAAAGATACTTGTAATTGAGGTGGCCAAATATTTCATGCCAAATCTTGCTTGTCTCATTAACATGAATCAGAAGAGCAGAGGGGTTTGAGTAGGGTAGGAGGTGTGAGAACATGTATACCTTCGAAGTGTGATTTGCAACTCCTTTTGTAAAGACTTTACCACTTGAGATCTCTGTGATATCAACTTCATCAGGGGAGAATATGGCCTTATTTGGAGACCCTGTGTGGGTCATCTGATACACTGATAAGAGGTTAGAGGCAAGACCTGGAACATACAATACATTGTTGAACTTACATTGGTCAAGATCAATCCTCCCGTTGCCCAAACTTTCAGTGAGAGAGTCATCTCCCAGTACTATTGGTGGACCTTTCGACATGTCAAGGGAGGTGAATGCCTCCTTAGTTGAAACCATATGTCTTGAAGCTCTAGAATCAATGATGAAACTAGGTGAGCTTGATGTTCCAACAACCAATGAATGAACTCTCTCTCTCTGTTCTGAATTTGATCCTCCTTCCCTCTTCTTTGACCTGTCTAGAAGGGAGATGCCATTGTTCTCCAAGATTTGGTTCAGCATGTCTATTTACTTCTTCATACAGGAGATTTAAGAATGATTGCCCTTACTGCAGTATGCACACTTTCTCATTTCTCCTTTGTTCTTCTTCTTCTGGGGGTTCTTCTTGGAACCTTGAGGCTCCTCTAGAGACTTGTTCTTGTCTCTCTTTTGCTCAGGTGGATTTTTAGGTATCTTCTTGCTTTTAAAATCCACCCTTGAATCTCCAAAAACCAGAGCTTGGTGTTTGGAAGGTTTGATGGTGACCATCATCACCATTTTATCTTGTTCTTGTGTGAGAGATTCCATGAAATCTGCAAGGCTAGGCATTTTCCAGGCTCAAGCTGTCAAATTTGTGGCATAGAAGGTCGATACAAACACTAAATAGTGAGGGCCAATATTTGAGAGTATGGCCAAAACTAGTTGTTCATCCTTCTTTTCGATCCCACATTATTTTAGCTGCAAAACAAGTGCTTTGAACTTGGAAAAATAGAGTTGCAGGGATTCAAAGCTATTGGGACTCAAGGAGATCAATTGATTTTCAATTTGATGTCCCCTCATCTCATCTATCTTACCAAAAAGATCAAAAATCTTCTTCCATACTTCATTTGGTTATGTCAATCCATCATGATGGAAAAGGAGGTCTCTGGATATGCTCAGACACAGGAGACCATAGGCCTCATCCCTCCTATTATGCCATTTAATATTCTCTGCAGCTGCATTGGGATCTGCTTCTGTTGCCATAGTCACTCTGTAGAGGCCTTTCTCTCCAAATAGTATATCCATCTCTTCTTTCCATTCAAATAAGTTAAATGGAGTCAAGATGATCTTCTGAGATTGATCCATAGCTCAGAAATTGTCCCTTCAGCCAGGAAAATGCTCCTAGTCAATGATGTAGAACCTGCAATACAAATTGGAAGGAGAGAAATTGATCTCCAAAGGCTCTAATACCATGCAGAAATTGAACCTAGGTGTTAGAACAATTACACTCACAACAATTTCCAATTACACATGCAAATTACTCACAAAAGGAGACTGAATATTGAGCAGAACACTAATTTGTATTGAATAAGTGTACAATATCCAACCCTATGAAGTCATAGGCTACCACAATAAATAATTACATGATATATTCAAATGAATAAGGATTCCATTCAAATTTTGTCAAAAGCAGGCTTACTAAATCTAAGCAAATCCCCCATAGGTGCATAAAGCAATTTCCAAATCTGTCTAGGAGCTCATGAATTGGAAAAATCAATTAGGCAAGCTAATAGATGGTGGAAGGAAAACTCATACATGCTTTTCATAGGAGAAAAGAGTGGAGGATTATGAGGACAAAAAACAAGTTAACTTCACCTAGTCAAACTTTCCCAATTGCCTTAAAACTCAGAAAAATAGGTAATAAAGCAGAAAAAGCGGACATGCACTAGGGAGGCTAGGAATAAAGCAGATTTGATTCCAATAGGTTTTTGAAGTGCTCCATGACTCAAATTTAGCAAGTTTCACCACTATGGATGTTTGGAGGACAACTTGCATAAGGTGGAATATGGAAACTAGGAAAATAAGACAAAAAATGGATTAATTAATGTCTAAGGTAGCTAACTATGGGTTGATTACTCTAACAATTAGACGATTATGTTATGGTGTAAGTACTTCCATTTGGTCAAACCGAGATCAATGCAAGTACTTTAGGTATTTTTATGGATAACATGGGGAAGGGATTGAGAGACATTTATACTTCCACTACATATATGCGATCAAGAGGATTATCGCCTCCTCATGTCATCATAACACTATCTATTACTCATTATATTTTGACACTAGTAGTGCCTTTAAACTTCAGTACAACAACCCTGGGTTCACCTAATACTCGAGTGATTATTCCTTTTGTATATGTGAATCCTACTACTAGATATTTTACAATAGCTTTTATTTCCATACATGGGATACCATTTACATACTCTCCTTTGTTTCGAAACTTTTAAAACAATCCTATGAGTTATGCTTCTTTCATTCATGGTTTTCCTTGGTTTAGAGGACGTATCCCTCCTTCTTTGTTGTTTCTGGGATATTTTCCTACATACTATGATGCACCCTTTGTTAGCCAAGATCCCTCTATAGGATTTAACTTTGAAAGCATTGTTCAAACTTTGACTGTCCTAGCTGGCAGTTATTCATTTTCACTAATCAATGTAAGGAACACTAATCCCATATCTACAATACCTATTTTAGTCCGGAACAGTCGGTATCAAAGACAATATATTTCACGAGAGGGAATTAACCCCTTATAATTTTGATAGAATTATTTTCATAACATTTTTAATTCATAGCCAATGGAAGGGGTTAACCCAAACTAACCTTATCAGAATTTTCGTTCAGGGAATTGCTCCCATCAAACTTGTAATGATAAAATATATATATAATAAATAAACACTAAATAACTACTAATAATTAAAGAAGTAACTCTTAACGAAGAGTGTAACAAATATAAAATAATAAATTAGTTATTAATTACTAAGTGAAAGCGCGTAACCCTTAACTACACATGCTCAAGCCTATAAAGGAGAGCCTCAAAGTAAAATCATATCATCATATCTATTCTATATATATATATATATATATATATATATATATATTCATGGATTATTTGTATTTTCGAAAGCGGAAGTTCGAGAAGTTCTAGTAAATGGTATTTTACCGTTAGAGTGGTATCAAAGCTATAAGGCCGTTGGACATTATTTATACTTTGTGTAGATTTGGCTTTCCCCAAAAAATAGGAAATTGTCCTCAAAAATAAAAAATAATAATAAAAAGAGGTAAAAGTAAGCCCCCCTAAATAGAGGTAAAAAGTGAAACCACTTGTGGTTTCTTAATAAGTGGGTTTGGATTTGAATATAAAATTGCATAAAAATTACTACTAAGAAGCAAGTGAGATTTGAACTTAGGTAGGGAAGGTAACACACATTCCTCCCAACCACCCAATCTACTGGCATTTTACAAAACTTAAGGAAAAACAAAATATAAAAGTGGATAATAATTGTTACTAAGAAGCAAGTGATATCTGAAATTAGGTGGGGAAGGTAACACTCATTCCTTCCAACCACTCAATCTACTGGAATTTTACAAAACTATTGGAAACAAAAGAAAAGGAGTATTATTGTAAAGGAGTTTCATTTTTCAAGAAAGGTTTAGATTTATCCAATATATATAGACTTCAATACCAGAAGGGATAAAAAACAAAAAACAAAATTCATAAGCTTCCAAAAACTATTAAAAGTACTTCAACATTATAAGCGTATTAAGTAAACTTTATGTTACATATTAAAGGTATTTTGAAAAAAAATCATTACAAATAATACTTATGTTCAAATCAAAGGATTATAATGGAAGTATATTCAAATACGTTCAAATCTCAAGTATTAAAGTATTATTTAAGTTGTAATCAAGGTCTTTTTTGAAGGAAGTTTAGGTTAAAAAAAATGGGGTCTAATTGAGAAAAGCAAGGAATATTGCCAAGAAATTTAATAACTTATGTCTCAATGCTATTTAAAATAAAGGAACTATTAGAGGGAAAGCGATTACTATTTCTATTGCTCCCGACGAATGTAATAATTATATTAGTGATGAAATTGCTAATGAGTTAGCGAATCCTATGACAAATATAAGTGAAAGGTTAGAATTTTTTAATAACAAAGAATATGCAGTAAGCGATTTACAATGGAACATTGGATATTATACTAGTGTTTCATAATTTATAGTTAACTCCTTGTGGAGTAGTAACGGTTAGCTAGTTTTGGGATTACTATGGCTAAAAACATTGGGGAATTTTATCTTACATGATGAAAAATGTTTCTGACATTCCCCTACAAAAAGAAAAAAATCACATTGTCGGACATTAACATGAAGACAAAATTAGAGGGTGCATTATCTCAAGACTTCAAAGAAATATCAAATATGTTGTCGCAGTGAAATGAGAAATCAATACAGATGATACATAACGATTTCAACAAGGTTATTACAAGTAAAGAAGAATAGATCTCTCATCTAAGAGATCATAACCAAAAATTACTTCTGCAAATCAAGAATTGAAAGGATAAGTTTCAACGTAATCAACAGTTTTAAGAGGAGAATCGATATCTTAAAAAATAATTATCATGCAAAGACGAAGAAAGCTCTTCCTTAAAAAGGCCCTAATCAAGAATTGTTAGAGAAAATAAAAGACTTAAAAGAAAGAGAGCCCAAAAATCAAGGCAATCAATATGACGTCGTCAACTCAAACTATAAAGAAGAACTCTTACACTTAATGAAAGTTAATGAGGACATGCTTATACAAGTTAGGAAGCTAAAGTAGGAGAATAAATATTTACAAGAAAATATAGATTGCAAGAGATTAAATGTTGACAAATAAATGATGACTAACACAATAGAGAAGTCATCAAAGGCTCAAATTAAAACATTAGAAAAGGGAAGCAATGCAAACCTTGTTGAAGTTAGAAATAACAATCTTATTGTCACATAACTATAAGAATCAACAAAAAATGGTTCTGAAAAACAATTACAAAAATTGTTAGAAGCTCCAAAAGTTGAAGTTCTAGTAAACACTTCATAGGTGATTCAATCTCCTTATCGCCATCCAAATTACAAGATTCATTATGATAGACAAATAAATCAAAAGGAAAATTACCAGTATTATTTCTACAAAGAGGAAAGACAAAATCAACAACTCTCGATAATTGATCTAAAACTAATTTTGTTAAGGGTATATCTCAAATGGTCGACTTCACAAATGTTGCAACTACCAACACACAATGTCATGAGAAAGCGTTACGAGCTAGAACAAGGGATAAAGTTTTCCATAATTATGCTTTGAGGACACAACAATTCTAAGGGAGAGGAAATATAATGAACAAAAATATTTATAATA
>LPNX010202971.1:12871-58408 GCA_001517045.1 Pseudotsuga menziesii
CTAAATGTTTTACATGGATATTAAAAAAAAATCATTATATATAATGTCTCATATATGTAACATTTGATAGATGCCAAATAAAAACAGAGATTCTGATATATAAGGAAATAAAGGCATTGATATATATATAGATCTCAAAAAGAATAAAGATGCTGATATATATAATGCCTTGATATATAATACCTTACATAAGATCCTTATAGATTTGAATAGCTTCTAGAAACACTCTATGTGAGAGAGTTTATGAGAAGAATACGAAGAAAGTATGGCGATATTAACGTCGCGGATTGTAACCTTTTATTATAATAAATGTCACATGACGTGACAAGTTTTGTGGATGTAGCCCATGGGATTGGGTGAACCCCATACATTGGTCTCTTATGCGCTTGAGGTATTTTATCCTATGATTTTGATGTATTGTATCTTATGCTCTTGTTGTATTTTAACTTATGTGCTTTGAAAGTATTTGATGTTATGTGCTTAACGTACTTTATCTTTATCGAAGGTATGCGTTTTCGTTTCAGGATAATAAATTCATAAAATTTGTAAGATAAATAAATCTTCTCATGGTGTTACTCATTGGAGATGTTATAGGATGGATGTAAATTGTCAGATGATTGTTTTACAAGATGTGTAGCTTTAACATTAACAAATTTGGTTGGACATGTCCCATTTAACGTCTTGAAAAAAAAAAGGGAGAATTTTCCACTAACACGTTTGACTGCCTTGTAGTAACAGCAAAACAAAACTATTATACCCCTTTTCCACACATAACGACATTGGGGTATGAGAGGTATGTCACACAATTAGATGATGACGCCACATCTTTAGAGCATTTATAACAATAACTAATTCCATATCATGAGTTGCATAATTCTTTTCATGAATTTTTATTTTCCTAGACTCATAAGCAATAACATGCCCTTCTTGAGTCAACACTCCACCTAAACCATCATTGCAGGTGTCAGTACACACTACATAATCTTTATTTGGATCAGCTGTTCTTAAAATAGGTGCGTTGGTTAATAAAGTTTTTAACTTTTTAAAGCTATCCTTGCATTTCTGGTTCCAATCAAATTTCTTTCCTTTCTTCTGCAAAGAAGTTATCGGATTTGCGATTCTCAAAAAACCTTCAATGAACCTCCAGTAATAACTGATAATTCCCATGAAGGATCGAACATCAGTTACATATTTAGGAACCGGCCAATCTTCAATCACCTTTATCTTTTCAGGATCCACCGAAATCCCTTCCTTAGTCACCACATGACCTAAGTACTATAATTTATCTTTAAAGAAATCACATTTACTAAACTTTGCAAAGAGTTGATGATTTCGTAACTCCTGCAAAACAATTTTTAAATGTTCTTTATGTTCTTCTTCAGATTTCAAATAGATTAATATCTCGTCAATAAACGCGACCACAAATTTGTCTAGATATTTATGCATTACATTGTTCATTAAACACATAAAAACAGCTACAACGTTAGTAAGCCCGAATGGCATGACGACAAACTCGTAATGGCCATATCGAGTCCTAAAAGCTGTTTAAAATATGTCTTCATCTTTAATCCTAACTTGGTGATATCCAGACCTTAAATCAATTTTTATAAAACACCATGGCTCCACATAGTTGATCAAACAGATCATCTATGCGAGGCAACGAGTATCTATTCTTAATAGTCATCTTATTCAACTGATAGTAATCTATGTGAATTCGCATAGTTTTGTCCTTTTTCTTAACGAAGATGACAGGTGCCCCCTAGGGAGACACACTGGGTCGTATATACTTCTTCTCAATAAGTTATTTTAATTGTGAATTTAGTTCATTAAGTTCAAGTATATTCATTTGATAAGGGGCCTTTCAGCTGGGTACTGCACTAGGTACCAACTCAATGGTAAAATCTAGTTCCCTTTTCGGAGGTAGTCCCATAATTTCTTCTGAAAATACATCAGCATACTCTCAAAAAACTGGTATGTCCTCCAATTTTAATTTATCTATTTTATTTAGATTTTCCTCATCAGTTACTGTTACTGCATAAGCATTACAACCTTTCCTAACAACTCTCTTAAGCTGCAGAGCAGAAATATGCCTTATGGTTGTTTTTCTAGGGATTCCCTTTACACTTATTAATTTTCCATCATTATTTATACACGTAAAGGTTTTATCATAACAGTTTAAGATCACCCTATGTTGCTCTAACCAATCCATACTGATTAGTAAGTCGTAAGAACCAAGAGGTAGTACATTAAGCTTTACAACAGTTTCAAATTGATCCATAACTACTGCACATTTCTTTACAAAACAAGTTACCTTCCTTTTTGCACCAGTGGCTAACTAAACCAACCAAATAATTTTCAAAATTTTCAATAGGCAGCTTACAATTTTCTACCAATTTAGGTGAAATATAACTTAGACTAGCTCCTGGATCAATTAAAATAGCTATAGGGGTTTGGTTTATCATAACTTCTACTTCCACCATGGAAGTTTGATAGTCTGCTTGTCGATTCTCCAAGGATGTATTGATTCTGGGCATAGTCCTCACTAAATCTCCAATAGTCATTTCCTCCTGTATGGTATGAATATTACTGACAGTCTTTTTCTGATTAGGACAGACTAAGGCATAATGTGGGCCATTACACTCCCAGCACTTTATGGGTTCTTTGCATTCAAATTTCTTTGTGTAATTACCATGATTATTAGTAGACTCTTTACCCTTTGGATTATTCTGATTGCTTGGTGAATTATTCTTATTCCCTTGGAAATTCTTGTTAAGAAAATTTCTGGCCTTATTATTTTTAGAATTCCGGTTGGGCACAAACTCTTTCTTCTTTTGATCATAATGATTATTATTCTTTTTTGCCTTCCAGTTGGCCATGCTCTCCTTCTTCCGATTCTGTTCATAACAGAAATTGGCTTTCCTCATAGCTTCTTCCTGAGTTTTTGGATTGTCATACTCAATCCTATCCTTGATGTGATCAGGTAAATAGCTGAGGAATCATTGTACCTTTGATTTTTCATCTACAAGGTATGGCACATACCTAAGTAGACTTAAAAACTTGTTGTTCAAATATTTCATAGTCATTGAACCTAGTTTAATCTCATAGAATTCTTTTGCTCTCTCTTCATAGTACTGCTCAGATAGAAATTTATTCTTAAAGTACTTCTTGAAGGTACTCCAATTTACGTTCTTCTCCCTTATTCCCTTCACTCTCTTTAATTCTTTCCACCATATATCAGCCTTCCCTGAAAGATTATAGATAGCCATTCTAGCCTTTAATTGGTTAGAATAGTTATAAATCTAGAAGTACTTCTTCATCCCAGATAACCAGGATTCTGCTTCCTCCCCCATCTTAGTTTCTCCATTGAATGTTGGCAGTTTAATATTTTTAAACTCCCCAGAAATTTCCTCATAAGGTTTATATTTTCTCTTTTTAGTATAATGGTTGTCATCACTACTATCACTAGTGGAATGAAAATTATGTTGATCACCAAATACTTCTGAAGATGAGTTGCTTTCATTTTTAGTCTATATAGTCTTTTTATATTTGTGTTGGTAACTTATATATTCTGAATCAACTCTTTTACCCCTTCCTTCAGCATGAAATATTTCTGTTAGGATATGATTTAGCTACTCCTGAGCTCTCAGGATCCTTTCAGTTTCCTTTTTAACAGATTCCATTTCAGATTTTAATTCTTTTACTATTTGCAAAAGTTTTGAGAATTAGTGGTTATGTCTTCTTGTATAGGTTCTCTTTGTAAGTTTTCTTGTTCAGTAAAGGGAGATTCCTCTTCTGCATATTCCTCCAGTCTTTCCATACCTGTTGTTAAACTCAGAAACAATTTCTCTATTGAATAACATTAAAAGAAAATAACATCAGCAAAATAATTTAAATTCACTGTTTCATAAAATCAATTTGGGCTTCATCAAGGCCTAGTGTTTGAACCTTGTGCTCTGATACCACATGTTATAACCCCAAATTTTCACAAAAAAATAATTTTTTTTAATGTAACATAAAATGTCTAAAGTTACAGTTTGATAACTACTAGCGGCTAGCGAAAAAATGAAACAGTTAACAAAAGTAGTAATTAACTTCAAACACATAAAAACTAATACGACTTTAATTTTGATATGTTATGTATATGACGTGCATTCAGTTACTTCAAGCTGTACTGATGATTTGATTTTGTCAAGTAGGTGAGAAGTTATGTTCTAAATTGGGGCTTACTTAGCAATTGCTAACTCAACTGGATTTCTGGGTCTTACAGGTTCAATAGGTAAATTTTGAACAAGTAGGAGTTTGTTAAAGCGTTAAATCTAGATGTATTTCTTTAGCATATATCAAATGCTAGAGTAAAAATTGATTATTATAGTTCAAGGATACTAAGAGGTAAAGTAACTTTCTTTATTGTTTTTGCATCTATGATAGCATTTTAAGTTTAGTAGTAAAGAGTAATATCCTTGATATACTACTGTCTTTTACCAGCATGTCTTTAAAGTTATAAGCCAAGTTCCTCACAAGTTTTACTGATGTGCATAGAGCTCATAATTTTATATAAAGACGCTTTTACTGAAACAAGTATTTACTGCTATTGCTATGTCTAGTATCTAAATGTTGCTTTATAAGCATGAATATCAATCTAACATCTTCAAAAGAAAAGCTTACAATAGATTACTTAGCTCCACACTTAATTCTTCTCTAGTAGAGAAGAATTATCAGCCTATTATTGTATACAGTTATAAATGTTCACTTGCACAATAGTCGTCAAGTTATGATTTTGATCTTCCAAGTTTCATCATGACACAAGTAATGTAACAATAATTACATTACCATATCATTTATTAATATTACTAAGTGATACTCTCTTTAACCCTATATAGTCTTACTATCTTTTTATTTACCAAGTCTAATCTAACATTGGTTGATTATAAGAATTTGATTCTTTATGGAAACCAATAGATCACTACTTCTGAGAAGTCTCCCATCTATGACACTGTCTACCTTATGCAAAAGTAAAATTTGTGCTTGTATAGAAAATACTACCTAACTCTTATTTACAAAAAGTTGAACCTAAGATATTAACCTTATCAACTTTGATTTTGCAGAATCACTAATGTAAACATAGCATTAATCCTTTTAAATAGGGTTTATGAAAGGAATTATTAGGAGTACTATTGACTATAAGTCAAAGGCATAAATTTCCACAATGATCTCCACTTGTATTCGTTTTCCATTGATTGAACTTAGCATTTCCCAATGCAAATGATAATAATTTATAATTATGTCTTAACAATGGGTTGATGGTAAGGTTATCGAAAGGCACATACAACAAATTGTCTTTATACCAAAATATAATATTGGTTGTATAAAATATATGATTATACCATAGGTTGATTTCAATGTTATCCGACATAGAATGATGTGTTATCAAACCTTATCATTAGTGTTAAAAATATGTATGATTGGCAATAATATTGTTCTTCCCTGACAGTGCAGGAAACTATACAGTTCAACCCACTGCTGACTAAATATTTTAGTGGCCACGGGGAGAAGCCTCCATCATGTAATGAACGATTTAAAAATTTGCAATGTAACCCTATCTTCTTCATTCTTCTATGAGGGTTTGGATTTGCACTGTCTTGTTTCTCCGCAGCCATGAGAGGCTTGCTTGTTCTCATTTTTCAGTTCCATTAGGTGTGTATTGGAGTGCTGCAAATATTGCATGAGGGTTGAGAGATACACAGCTCGTATCTTGGTTTCTTTCTGCAAGCATTGTGTTGCTGTGAGAGTGGTTTTACTCTCTCAGTAGTTTAGAGTGTTTGTTCTTAACGTTTCCATTGCCATAGCTTTCAACTTGCTCTATCATTGGTGTAATTTGGAACCCGCAGTCTCTGTCACAGGTTAGCATGAGGGTTTGTTCCTCAAGGTGCTGTACATTGTGCTGGTTTGTTTACCTCCTCGACTCCAGAGTTCTTTGCCTTCAGGTATAAGTTTTGCCCTATTATCATTTATACATTTCAATTTACAGTTTTTGTATTAGAATGTACAGCTTCTAATTTAAGCCTTCGGTCTCCTTGCAGGTTACAATTCGTATTCAAGCTTAGAATAATCGTCTCCAATGCTGGTTGACTTCAAGACAAAAATGGGTAAGTCCCATTTTAACGTGGCATCTCCCTACTTGCAATGGTTAAGGGAAAAAGGGTTACAGTTGGAAAGGAATCACGGCTTCGGTTCCTCCAATGTATAGATGCTTAGTTTCAGTTATTACTTAGTTTTTGTTATTAAAACCCTTGCCTATTGCAGGGTAGTTTCGGCTTAAATGCCATGACTTGTATTTAGCTTTTCTTGACTTGTAAAAAGAATTTACAGCCTTATGGCTTGGTAACATCATACTCGGTTTCTTAAAGTATGGAGATTTCTCCTGTACTTATGGTTTTTAATTAACTTATGTTTCGAATAATCTGTTAATTTATACTTTGTCTTATAAAAGATATTACTGTAAATGAGGTTTGTTCTTCTTCACGGCCAGTGAAATAAATTTACTGTTTAAGATTTCTCTTGTAACTAAATTAAGTTATTGTGAAGACTGTAGCTCAGTCGTAAAGTAAAATTTATAAATTTATAATTATCAGTTAGGATGGATTAGCTAGGGTTTACTGCAAGAGAACTCTTGTATAGATGTATCATTGGTTATGTTTACTTCTATTTTGTTATTACAAGAGTATTGGTGTTATTTAATCTCTTTATGAATTATTTTTAAAAATAAAAAAGTATATAAAAATACTATAAGTTCTTGTGATAAGACTGTAACCACTCTAATGCCTAACTTATAGTCTTTTAGTTTAATTTTTTTACTCTGTTAGTATATAATATGTTTATAAAAAGATAAAAGAAGAACTTGGGTTTCGACCCTCAGGTTTAACTTGCACAGGTTATGAGCTTGTATTTGTTTATTGTTCTGTAACTTAGTAAAGATTCAGAGTTTTGTAAGGATTAAAACATTAACTCTGTAATTTTGATTACTTTTTATTAATAAAGGGTTTGTAAACATAATCTTTTTCTAGTTTATATTAAATAAATGTTTTAAGATAAAAGATTTAAGTGTGGTTAATACCTTGTTTAGATACTTAACTGTATCTTCTATAATTTTTATTGTATTAGTATATTTTTTTATACTAAAACTCTAGTGTAGTCTCACTATTTCTTTTCCAACATTTTTATTTAGTTATATTCAGTAAAATAGTAAACATAAATAAACCATAACACTGTTCTTTTCGTAATAATTTAAACATTGGATAAATTACTCTGCTATCTACAGAAACCGAATCCTATGTTTTATTTTCATTCTCTTATGAATATCTTTCAGCTACTTAAAGCATTCTAACTGTGCTAGAGTATGACCTAGTTTCCAGGTGTGGAAAAACACTGTCTAAAAATCTATTTTCATTCTAACACATTATTTTCTAAACCAAATTCATTTCTTTAACAATCTAATAAGAATACTAATTCTAACATTTCACAAATTAGATTTTAACATTCATACACCAGTCAAACTAAGATTGATTTGACTAACACATTAAAACAAAATAACATAGAACCTATTTAGGATAGACGACAACAGCGTTAGGAGGCCATTCCTCCCTACCAATATCCTAGAGAGCCCTTAAAAAATGCTTCCTCAGGACCCCCGAGCCTATTCCTGGTCTCCTTGGCTGAGAACTGGTGGAGAATGAAAACAGTAGAACCCTCTATCAACTGACTAGTTCAATATCTCAATAAAACACTCTTCTCTCAGCAGTATGATCTTCAGCTTAAAAGATGCAACTAGATCAATCAGCAGTTATCCCCTCAAATAATTTCCAGATTTTCCTTCCATTGAATTTCTCTGAAGTACATTCATTCAACCTGAATGATCACTTCTCTAGAATGAGCAGCGCCAACTCTCTTCAATGGGAATTTTTATAAAGATTGCCTAGGTCTTTTGGGTCAGTTTTCATTAATTGAGCCACCTGCTCTGATCCCACTTTCTTGGGGAATCATGACCCCAAATGTAGGGAGGTTGCCACCTGCAATAGTTGGAAGTGGTTTGAGGATGCTGCCACATGTCACTTTTCTCTCCACCCAGTCTCCTCCACCAATTTGACCAATAAACACTCTTTCAACAGCTCTCCTAAGATGTTGTCTCCTCCTTTATTTTTTATGAATAAAATATTCAGAATTTACATTAAATATCCTTGACCCTGCTGAGTCATCAATTACAACTTAGCATAAAATTTAACATATTGTCCTCAATTAATATAATTTTTTTTTTGCAAAATTGGGTCATGTGACATACACCTCTAGATCCATGTCTCATTATCTTCCAACTAAAGTATTGCATCTCTCTTCCTTCCTCTACCTCCCATGGTTTCAACTCTTCCTCTTGGTTATTCTTGGCCAAGGATCTGGCCAACCAGCCTAATTGTTTTGCACACACAAAATCATTGGAAAAAATTGTATAATCCATTCTAAAAGAAAATAAATTGTATTATGCACATGCATTCCCATTCTAATACCTTCCAAAAATATTGTCCCTCCAAACTAAATATCCAAAAGACAATAAAGGATCTCCTAGATAAAATCTATCCTTCTCTAAAATCTCATACAACTACGTAAAATAGTTTTTTACAGTCATAGAAGTGTCTCAATAAATTACATAAAAACTGTTCAAGAAACCAGTCCCTAATATAATGTTTTCAACACTACATAAATGCCAAAAATGGGTTGGAAACAAGAATTCATAGGATCAATACCTTTGGAAATATCTGCACTTTCAGTTTAAGGGATGCATAATCAATAGACTGGTTTGATGTGTTCAAATATTTGTCCATCCTTTGATTCCAACACTGACCAAAGTCTAGCCTCAAGCTGTAAACATTTTTTTGGAAAGGCTATCAACATTAACATTAATGTCCTTATAGACATGAGAAAAGGAGATGAAATTAAATTGTTTTCATTTGATTTAGAAGCCCCTTTCTAAGTGAATAGGATTAAAATAAGTTTCAGAGTTAGAAGCCCATCATATTTATTTGGGCCCCTTTCCCACAAATAGCCCCACACCATCAAAATAGCCCCATTCCCTAGATTTATCAAGAGGCTCATGAAAATGATATCTATGGACACTGATTTTGGAAACTTGTAATTGAAAAAGATAAATCTACTTTGAATAGCACATTGGAAAGAGGGAATGAATTTGTCCTCAAATAATCCTGCATTCCTAGAAAGTCACATGTTGAGGATACCACCAGGGAAAGGGATTTAAATTATTTTAGTTCTAGCTTCATTTCCTAGGTTTTAAAACATCCTACTATTGTCTCCCATTTCCAAACTCCTCTAACTCCTATCATATTGTCCATCTCATCCCATAGCTGTCTTGAATAAGCTCAAAAGATTAACCAAATGGATTATTATTTCCTCCTCCTCCTTACAAACTATACATTAGATAGGCCCTTGTTTGTTCTTGTTTTGGATAGCTTCCCACATTAGGAACTTGATCATTAGAGCCAAGCACATAAAAAATATTTCTTTACACAAAGGCCTAATCTTCCATTGTGGTTTCCACCATATTCACTGTCCTTAGGCCACCAAATGACAAACATAGTTTTGTAGCCTTAGATAGGGGTATACATACTAGGGGATTAATTATTTGACCAGACCAGTTCATCATCTACCTTCTTAATGCAGTCATGACTCACTTTCAGTTTTTTTGTATATACATCCTTTAACTCTCCTTCAACACCATCCAAGCATAGGAAATTTGATTTCTTCCATTGTTTATGCCATATAGATGAGAATTCTAGCAAGGTTACTTGAGATAAGTTATAGATGCCCTTCCCTTGAAGGGAAGGAATTAAGTTTTCAAGAAGTTTATAATATTCTCCACTTCCAACCCAAGGATTATCCCTACCCTTACTCATTCTCCATTATAAAACTTCCAAACTAGACAATTCCCCAAAAGATGGAAGGCTATGACAATGGCCTTCAAACATATTGACACATTATGAGTATTCTTTGAAGGTATTCTAATATGTTCTTCTAATGAATTAGCTTTAATGTACTTTTGAAGGATAGCTTGACTCCACATACCCTTATTTGGTATGAAACTTCGTTTGCACTTGGTTGATAGAGCCTTTAAAAAATGATGGATATTCTTAAGCCCCCAACCTCCAAAGTTTTTTTCCTTTGTTGTGATTTTCCACTTGAATGGAGGGATACCCTCATTCTCTTTTTTCTTTGATCATAGGAACCTAAAGCTGATCTTTCTTATTTTTTTCCAACACCCCTTTGGGAATAAAGGCCAAGGAACGCTAGTAAATTGGAATTCATTCCATAATTGACTTGACCAACACTTGAACCAAGCAACCAAGTTAATACGCATGGCTACATGATAGTGATGTAATAGGTTCATATTACTTGAAATGTGGTCTGAATAATCAGTAATTGTTAGACATCTCAGGCCATTGAATGTTACACCCAAAACATTCACCAATATTTATGAGGTGTTTCGTTTGATGATAGTATTGGATTAGGTTGGAATACTTTTCAAATATTCTCTAAACTTCCTTTTCCAAAACCCTAAGTTCTTCCATTTATGAGACAACGAGTTATGGACACCAAACCTAAAATACAAATCATGGGTTCTGTGCAACGCCTTGATTATTTGGGTATGCCTGGGATTACACGTTTCTCTGTTGGATTAGTTAATTGTCACCAGTTTTTCCCTGTAGGAGTTTTTCCCTGTAATATAAACAATTTATATTGTTCTTATACTTCAGAGTATTGTCACCATGAAGCTCTTCTCTAAAAAATAAAAATAAATGGTAATCATGAATTTTTGTTTTCTATTCTTGTAAGGCTCCTTCAAGGATATAATGTAACTACATAATTTCTTCACATTTCCATATATTAATCTACTTGTATACCAATATGTTTTTTCCTTAATTTATCTGCCTTTTTGTGATTAGTAAAGAATGAATTTAGTTACAATCCCACCTTTGACTTCATCATACGTTGTGTGATTCTACAACGTGCTAGGATTTATAATCCTCCCTTGTTCAAACTGTCTATTAGATTATATTTTCCTAACTTAGGATTCATTTAGTTATTATTGGGTCTGTTAACACCCCTTATGTTGAAAAATTGAGGAAGAAATGTGGTTGAGAAATGATAAAGGGATACATAAAAATTGGTAAATCTTGGTAGTTTTGAGTCCCTTATTAAAGTGCACATTTTGGTTAATTCATTGAAAAATTCAAAGGTGTAGATTTATGAGTATGAAAATCTACGGTTGACAATTGATCTGCTGGGGGAAAGTTGTGCAAGGGAGAAGTTTTGACAGAGAGGTGGAAGTGGCTAACAAGACGGAAAGATCAACGACTGAGTAATAAAGTAAATAAAATATACGGTTGTGAGACAGTCCACGGAGTAAAGATGCAGGCTTGAAAAAATGAGAAAGGCTAGCGGATTATGTAGAACAGATTTTGATCCAACGGTTTAGACAAAAAATGCAATCTTATCAACGGTCATTATCTATTCCGGAGTATGAAGCTGTGAGATAATTAAAAAGGACGAGTGGTAGCGGAATTTAAACTACTTTCCACGTGGTGACTTTTGGTGAGTTCCGCTGAGGAAAGTGGTAAGAGAAAAACAGCTTGGTAAGGGCCCTAGAATAGTTCGTTGTATAAAAAGTGAAGTTGACCTAGGTAAAGTCATTTCAATTGCACGATGCGGGTGAAAGAGAAGTGGACAGTGTGCCATATTTTCCAAAGTCAACTTCTACGTATCCACAGTTATAGGTGAGCCTTGAAACACTGAAACTTTGTTTGAAGACTTGTCGCCATTGTTTATTATGGAGAAGGAACAGGGTTCATGAGTATTATGTAGAGTTTTGGATGATAGAGAAGAGGTTGTTGTTGATAGGGAGATGAATGTATGTGACCCTATTCTGTCAGTTGGTAGTGTATCAGTTTCAAAGGAGCATTTGTGGCAGTATAATTCGCAAGGGAATGATATTCTGAATGTCTACAGTTATTTCTTATATTATTTTTCTATTGAACAAACCCTACCTTTTCCCAAATTTGTTGAATGGTGCGCAAATAGTTACTCCTCCGAAAGAGTTATTATGAGCCATACAACGTAAAAAATCCTCTGTAAAGTTGACGCGAAAACTGTTCGCGGGATATTGAGTTTGCTTGATAATTTCTCTGATAGTTGTGAGTCTTTGAATGAGCAAGTATTAATTGAAATGTATAAAAATTGTAGAATTGAAGTTAGATGCCAGTTTTTATCCAGTATTCTGAAAGATGGTTAGTCGTTAGAAGGTCTATTTTTACCATACAATGTTTAAATTTTCAAGGAGGAAGTACAGTTGGTCATGCCACTGGTTAGTCAAATTTTGGGTTTGGATGATGATACTCATATTAATGAAGTCATCTTAGGTTTCTTGCTAAGTATAGATTCAATTGACCTTGAATATCATTCAACCCGTTGCTATAATCTTGATGAGTTCCTAGTCGAAGTTATCCATACCTAGTTGGTCGAATTCCCTAAAGTCAGGTTCTTTAGATATCAGTCATATTTACTGAACATGCTTTTGTGTTCTAATGTGTCAGAATTACAGTTCTTGTCCACCATATTCTCTCCGGACATCCCGAAACAAATTAACATGTTTGAGTTCGTAAGTACAATCATGGCTGAGATTTACAAATTATTGTTTGATGATGTCTTACCAAGGGTGTTGGAAGACATGAGACTTATGTTACAGTCTTCCTCAGAAGACAGAATAGGATATTGGTTCTTATATAAAGAATTTACTGTTCTGAGAGTGTATGGGTTCACTGGGGAACCATACAAGTTACCCGCTTTTTTGACTCCAGGAATTTTCACATTAGAGTTTATGAGACAGAGGTTACATGCAGAAGAAGAACATTTTTGGGCATTTAAAAAATCTTCCAATGTTAAATTTCCTCTCAAAGTTGGTCTGTTCATTTTTAAAAATAAAAGCGCCTTGTTAGTCATAGAGAAGTTGTTAGAAGTTATGGATTTTCATAAGGAGCAAAGAGTAAATTATGATCCACATCACATTCTTTCTCAGAGGAAGCAGTTTAACAAAAATAAACCATTTGATCATCAAACTGTTGAAGGCTTAGATAAAATAGCAAATTTGGCTAATTTTGAAGAAAATTCAGAAGCTGATGAAGATAGGAGGAACAGATTGACTGCAGTGGATCAAACGTCTCTTAATTCCAGCATTTTGAATAAGAGGAGTCTTTCTGAAACTGATGGCATGGATGTAGATGAAGATATTTCTCATAAAAAGATCAAAACACACCCTCAAGGTGATCAAGCTATTTCAGAAGAAATAGTTTCAGAAGATTTAAAGAAGATGGTCTTGTTCCATAAAAAGTCTGTATAGATGCATCAATATTCCTTCGAAGAAGAAGGTAACGCAGAGTCCAGTTCCCGCTACAAATCCAGGACAGAGTTAGTATCAAGTTATGCTGACAAAAAATTGCAATCATCAGAGGAAACTAAGAATCTGCTTCCTCGAGTTAGAAATTTAATCAATCAAAAGACTTCATTGATTTCTACTCGAGACGCGGAGAGGAATACCCTAAAATTTGCTGTGGTTAGTGACAAGAAAGTGTCTGAAATGGAGGTGAAGTTAGAAAAAATCAGTGTTCCTGATAAGATATAACTCCATAAACAAACTGGAGATGTTATTTACTCTGATTTGTTACATGCTATTATGAAAATTAATAAATCATACTCCCTTGTAGATAATATGGAGGTTCAATTGAAGCATGAAAGGGTGGAAAATAAAGCAAATTTGATTCAAATTAAAAAGTTGCAAGGAGATTTTGTAAGCCTAGGGACCGAATCGGGTAATATGCAGGCAACCAAAAATCTTCTAGAGGAGAAGGACAATACCATTCAAGTATTGAAGAAGAAGATTAAAGTCCCTAATGCTGAACAAGTTCAGTCTTCAGAATTATTTACACTTCAGGAAGAAAAAGAAATTTTTTATCAAGAGATGATGGACTATAAAAGGAAAATCATTGAAGCTGCAGGAAGAGAAAAACAAGTGGGAAGTAGAAAGAACCGAATTGATGGCTCAGATTGTAAAGCTGAAAAAGGATCAAAATGATGAAAAGAAAATTATGGAAGAATTGATGAGTTAGAACCCTATTGACACTGATTTAACCCTTGTTAATATTGAAAGACCATTAAATGAATTTTCTGCAGATGCTCTATTAGTTCCGATGTCAGAGGTGAGTATGAAAGAGGTGGAGATTAAAGAATTAAAAGAGGAAAATGAAAAAATAAAATCAGAATTGTCTAGGAGCATTGAGGAGAAGAATAAAGCATGGAATGATAAAATACAATTACAGAAAAAGTTCAATGAATTAAAGGAAAGAAGTACAGGAAAAACTCCTTTACAAGGAGCTAAGCATTTGATTTGGGATACCCTGTCTGTGGAAATCACCAAGTTTAGGCATTATTTAAATTTTATTGATGATGAAAGTGCACTATTTAATTTAGCTACTCAAAGATTGAAATTGGCCAATGAAACCATGGAAAAGAAGCCTTTGAATACTGCTCACGATGCTTTGAATTTCTTAAATTCTTTAACATATCAGAATTTGCAAGACATTGGGATCAAGGACAGAGTAGATATTGTGTTATGTGCAAAGAAGTTTATAAACAAACATCAACTCATGAAAGTGGTGTAGGATAAGGTGAATAAAATGTCTTCTCAAATAAAGGATTTCAGGCTTGCTTTTAAAGATCTATTTGATGATGGTATTCCTTCTTTTTGGGACGACGAAGGAAGGTTATTTTTGCAGGAGCAATGTCACAGTTTATTGGTACAGAATCATATGGACCATTCCAAATTTGAAGATTTAGTCAAAGGGTTAACAAGAAAGATCATTGTGGAAAAATTGACAGAGGACTTTAAGATATTGGATAAGTTTTTAATTATTAAGAAAGAATTTCCTGCCGGGTCTTATAAAGCTTATGTGGATTTGGAGGTGTCAATAAGAGAGATGACAGAATATGACACTCTAAATGCGGAACAATGGAAGGTCGTGGAGGAATTTGGAAAGACCAAGTACATACTTCATTCATGAAGACAGCTGTTGCAGTTCGTGAAGTTGTATGTTTGGGATACCTTGCAGTTACTAAGTTCACCATAATAAAGAAATCTATTATTCAAATCAAAGCATGTAATTATTATTCCTAGTTATTAGGGATATGGTTACAAAAACTTATGATTAACATATTAATTGGTTATTGATATTCTTGGGAAGAAACTATTTTTGTATATATTTGAATTTATTTGAGGTATTGGGGGTTGGAACCCATAAGCTTGGACCGATGTTTTTGAGAACTTATGATTTTTGAATGAAATAACAGAGCCAAATGCTGGTTGATCTTCAAAGATTCATGTGTTTTTTATGTTACAGTCTATGCCTTCTTTTCATGTGATTGTTTTCTAAGTGTTTACCTTCTATTATGTTTTCTTTCATATCTGAACGTAGTGTTTAATAGTTTCAGAATTCATACATGCTATGATCTGGCTATTGTTTCAGATATTTCACAAATATTTCCTCTAAAGTTGATATGGAATTCATCTTGTGATGCTCTATATTGATGGACTGTTCATGTTTCTCTCCTATCGCCTGAAAATCAATGAATGACTGTAACTGAATGATTATCTTGCCTTTGTTGGGATTCCATGTATGAAGCTTTGCATTATCTTTATCTATTTTGACTCCACTGCCCAATGGTTATATGTGTTTTTTCAACCATTTGCATAACTTAAATTATTGATTTCAATATCTGGTCTTGTTAAAATTTATATTTGAGAGATCCCTCTCCGGAAAGAAAAGCCAGTTTCTTTCCAAAGTGGTTTTTGTTGTTACCTTAAGATTACCTTTCACAACCTTGGGTATATTTTGAGTGCTAACAGGGTCCACTAGTACCATTGGGTGCACTTGGACTAGTGGGGCCACATTTACGATTTAGATTTGGCTGCTGTAATACATGCCTTGAAAATGTGGCACCATCATCTAATTGGTAGAATATTTTTATTAATGTCGGATAACATAAGTTTAATATTCTTGTTTGATCAACAAAATCTAAATGCAAGGCAAACAAGATAGTTAGCTTTCCTTAGCGAATATGATTTTGAGATCAAACATATAAAAGGAAAGAAGAATAAGGTGGTTTATGCCTTAAGTAGAAATGCAAATCTGATTTTTTTTGCCGTTGTTAGTAGCTATAAAATAGAATTGGATGATAAGTTTGAAGACGGAGTAAAAATGGATAAAAATTATCAAAATTTAAGAGAAAAAGTTACAGAAAACGAAACTAAAAATATAAAAACATATTTCAGTTTGAATGAAAAAGGTTTAATGGTGTATAAAAATAGATTATATGTACCCAGTGTACTAGAAAAAAAATTTCCTATCTTAAATGAATTACATAAGAGTCCTTACTCAGGACATCCTGGTTACCAAAAAATGATAACAATGCTAAGAAAATACTATTTATGTCCCAATATGAAAAATGAAGTGGTTGAATATATAGCTAGGTGTATAGAATTCCAGTAGATTAAAGCTGAGCATTGACACCCATCAGGTCTATTGTAACCATTACCAATCCCAGATTGGAAATGAGAAATTATCAACATTGATTTCATAACAGGAATGCCTAAAAATAAAAAGAAAATTGATTTTGTGGTGGAGTGGTAGACAAACTTAGCAAGGAAACTCATTTTATACCTGTTAAAACTACTTATAAGGATGCTAATATTGCTGATATTTTTATGAAGGAAGTTTTTCGTTTGCATGGAATTCCTAAGATGATAATTTGTGATAGGGATCCTAAGTTTACTGGTAATTTCTGGAAGTCATTGTTTAAAGGATTGTACACTAAATTAAATTTCAGTACTGCTTATCATTCGTAAATGGATGGAAAAACTAAAAGAGTAAGTCAAGTTTTAGAAGATATGTTAAGGATGTATGTTAGGGATCAGCCAAAGAAATGGCGAGAATATATGCACTTAGTCGAGTTTGTTTATAACAATCATTATAAGCTTCAACTAAACTTAGTAATTTTGAAATATTGTATGGTAGGAAGTGTAATACTCCCATTTCATGGGGTAATTTGGTTGACAGATTAATGTTAGGACCTGACTTGTTAAACGAAATGGAACTAACGGTGAAACGGGTACAAAGCAATCTGAAAATTGCACAAGATAGACAAAAGAGTCATGCAGACCTTAAAAGAACTCAAAAATAATTCCAAGTAGGTGAGCATGTTTTTGTCAAGGTAAATCCCAGAAGAAACTCCTTTAAGTTGGGGAGTTGTGCTAAATTAGCACTCATGTATTGTGGACCATTTGAAATATTGTCGAGAATTGGACTAGTGGCTTACCAATTAGCTCTGCCACCTAATCTCAAAATACATAACGTATTTCATATTTCTATATTGAAAAAGTATGTACATGATGTGACTCATGTAATTTATTGGAATGTTATCCAGGTAGAACTAGAAGGAGATTTTCAGGTGGAACAGGATTGTATCCTCAACAAGAGAGAAAATTTTCTAAAGAATCGCACCATTGGACAAGTAAATGTGCAATGGAAGCACCTTAGTCCAAATGAATCAACCTGGGAATTTGAGAGTCATATGCAGGAAGCATATCCAATTTTGTTCCAGGAAGACTCAGATGATATTTAAGCAACATCAAGGATGATGTTGAACTTAAGAGGGGGTATTTGTAACCTACTTAGAACTAAAAACATTTTATGTTGTGGAAATACATTACTTTAAAATTCATTGTAAATTTTTATGTTGTTCACCAAGGATTGTCAAGGATTACTGTAATTGAATATTTTATTATTTAATAATTAAAAGAAGAGACACATGTCCAAAGAGGATTGTTGAAGAGTGTTCACTGACCCACTAGGAGGAATGATCTAGTATAGAAGGAAAAAATGACAAATGACAGCAACAACATTCACTTTCTAGTAGATGCATGAGGCAACTTCCCTGAAATTGTGGCCATGTTCCCAAGAAAGGAGGATCTGACCAGGTGGCTCATTAAATTAAAAACTAACCCAAAGACCTAGGAAAACACACACACACACACACACACACACACACACACACACACACACACACATATATATATATATAAAATGAGTGGGAGGCTCACTACATTCTAGAGACTAGAACCTTGTGGATGGTTGGACACTAAAAAGTTAGCTACACGAGAGAAATTCGATGAGGGGAAAAGCTAAAGTGAGTTGTTGGAGTTTTGACTGCAAGTGTGACTGCTAAGTTACAGAGACAATAGAATAACATTATACACAATATCTTCTTCTTGGTGGTTTAGTGAAGAGGCTTGAGGGTCCTAAAGCAAGTAATATTGGTTGTTTTTAGGAGACGATTGGGAGGAACGGTTTTCTTTGGATGTTTGTCCACTTCGAAGGTTAACAGGTTCTATATTGTTCTGGATTTTTATCTTTAAATTGTTTCTGTTTATATTTTGAAAGATTTCATGAATGATAAAATATTCAAAACTATTATTTGTTTTTGAATTAAAGTAGGAAAGTTTTATTTCCTGTAAATTATAAGTTAAATACAGGAGAAATGAATTCTACTGCTTTAACAGATTTTCATAGTAGAAATTGTAGACTATCTTTTATTATTATTTAGAAATAGTATCATATTATAAATACAGCTTCACTTAATATAAAGTATTATACTTAAATAATAATTGTTTAGCATTCCTTTAGTTTTCATTTAAATTCATTCATATAAAGAGGTTAAACAGAGCTATCATCGTTTTTAACTAAACACAAATTCTTTCTATAGTTAGGGCTTGCCCAAAGTTAAACATATTGAATCCCTCAATCAAAAATTTATAACCTGCCCAAAACATCATATCTATATTTGAGACACAATGGCTTCCAGCCGAGAATTCGAGACCCATAAAGGTAAAAATACATATGAATGATGAATATACTCAGTATCAATTTCATACAGCCGAAAGGCTTATCGTTTTCAAAAAACGATTTAAGGATTTTAACACAGGTCAAGGTTTCAAGGCTTGTAAGGCTAAATTTCCAAGTAATTTATAGAATAACCAAAACCTACAGTGAAATCACCTAGTTATAGAAACAAAACCTGAGTAGAATTTTGGAAATGTTGGCACCCTAAGTTCAACATATCATCAACAAAGAAACGTTGTAACCTTTTCAAAAGCCAGAATGGCGTACATTCTAACAAAAAAATTGATGCAGTAATAGTAACAAAAAAAACACAAAATATTTCACATAATAATAAACAATATATAAAATATACAGAGTAGTACCGAGAACCAAACAAAGGTTTAAACAAAATTAAAATGAAAATCGCAGTCACTATATTGCTTAAGATATGCTAAAATTTTATAGTAAGAGTTTCAAACGATCGTAATACAACTTCCCACATAAACTCCATGGTCTGTAAACAAAATAGGGATTAAAAAATATTAACTCTGTATAAACCCCTATCATATCCCGAAGGATTATAAAAACAACTTATATCTCTGCCATTAACATTTTAGAGACAAAACATGAGAGCATTTACCATTAAATAGAGGGGCTCATAGAAATCCTTATATCTCCCAAATGAAGACAGACCAAAAAGAAAAACTCTGTTCCAACTTCGCCTGTAACATTCACACCTTAGACTGTCAAGGACCGTAGGGTTCCAAGGCTCATAGGTCTTACCATGACTCTTCGGCACCAGATACCCTTGACCCGAACTGACTCATTCAAGCCAAGAAGCAACTATCAAAACCTCCTGCCAAGCAAGCAATGGACAGAGGTTAAAACTTTGGAATTTGGACATTATAAAATAAATTGCAGCAAAATGAAAACGAACTTTGTGAAGGAGAAAATTACCCATCTTTGTGAAGGAATCTGTGGCAAGTCGAGACCGTGACTCTAAAGATTTGGTAACCATTGCCTTGGTCAAGAGAAATAAAGGAGGTGTAATGGTGGAGTCGAAGACCGTTGGCGCGGTGATGAAAACGTTGGAGTGTGATGTTGGAGGTTGCGGAGTCGAGTGATGGAAGGGCCGAGAGCCCTCGGCTCTCCCCACCTATTTAACAACGCATAAAAAAAACAAAGAAAAACCCAACCCTTGTCTTTTTCGCATAGGGTTTACTTTTTATCTAGCCTGGATGACACCATGAGCCTTCACATGGGCGGTTTAAATTTTAACCTACCTCCACATGGATTAATTTTAGTTACCCACTTTCTATAGTTTCATAGTGAACTTCTTGTTTTCTTTTATTCTTTTATTTTGTCACCTTGGTATGTGTTGGATTTTTAGTTGTTTAGGATTGCAAGGGGGGCTAATCCTTCATTGGAGACACTTGCATTAATACAAGGTTAAACAATACATTAGCTATCATAAGCTAAATAAGATCCATAACCTTGTAACACTAGCATTGAAATAGGGTTTGTAAGTAGAGGATTTACATCGTGAAAACATGACAAATCGATACCTATGGAAATATAAGTTAATCATACAAAATGTATCATATGATAAGGCTATCATGACATATCAACTTTTGAAAACAAGTAAATTTATCATAAGACTTAAAACCTGTATACCAATATAGTGTTATATGAAACATATATCGAGTTATCATAATTGAGTTGTTAAGTATCAATTTTATAGATTTTCATTATGGGATGACTCCTAGGTTGATAATGGAATTTAGGGTTTATAATAATTCTTAAAAGCTATGTGAAGCTGGGTTAGGCCTTAAATTGATCTAAAAAATCTGTGATAAAAAAAATTCTTATGGAATTTTTGAGTTGTTATATCTCATAGTATTTTATCTTATCGTTAACCACCTCAATGATGCAGTGATCATTGGGTATAATGCCAAGTTGTCTAGGTTGCAAGAGGAAGAAAACATCATTGTCAATTCACTTTGGTTTTCCCGACGGATAACTGTTTGTTTTCTTTTAATTTTTTTCTTAACTGAAGGATTCCAACGATAAATGAGGATTCGATACTTTTACTTTAATTCTGGTTCTTGGAACTATGGGTTTCGTGACATTATGAACTTTCTTTTTCTTTCTTGTTCGACGACTGATTTTTCTTGTATCCAGTTCGATGGAAACCTTTTCCTTCTTAACCTATAGTTATTCTAGAATAAGATTTTCAAGTTTGTTTTAGAAGGATTAACCAGCAAGTAACTATTATTACCATATGAGGAAAGTGTAGTTGTGAACCTTCATTAAAATATTACTTAGTAAGTTAAAAACTTCGAATGTTGTTTCATGGGATGATAGGTTACGTTTTTTTAATAAATTATGAAATGCATTTGCATTCATTAAAACTTATAATTGATTTAAGAGAGTAAATACTATATTCGTTATGAATTAGTTTATATAGGAGATTGGTTTATAACTTATGAAATGCATTAACATTCATTAAAACTTATAGTTGGTTTAACAAAGTAGATACTATATTTGTTATGAAAAGGAGATTATTATTTATCATTTATGAAATGTATTAGCATTCATTAAAATTTATAGTTGTTTTATGAAAGTAAATATTGTTATGAATTAGTTTAAAAATGAGATTATTATATATAATTTATGAATTGGGTGTGTATTCATTAAAAATAGATATAAAAAGGTGTCGACATATACAAATTATGGTATATGTTAATAAAAGAATATTTTGTACCATGTGAGAGATTTAAAACTATATATAAGTTTTAATCTTTCTTATAAAGAAAATGTTATATTGTATAAGTTATGAAATAAAATGTTATTTTTTTATAAAAGGAAAAGAAATTATGTTGGTGTATTTTTGGTTTTGTTACATTGTGGTATCCGAGCGAGGTTACGACACTTGGCCCTATGGTGTCCATACACATATTTATGAAAACTAACAATGTTTAAATTTTTGTTCTTATTACTTGTATAGCAGAAAACAATTTTACTAAACTGCAGGAAGATATGGTCGGAAGATGATCCCCTACCTCACCTGCATGGGTTGAACATAATAATGAGGATCCACCAAATAACAACATTGTTAATAATGATATTCTGCAAATAGTGAGGGAATTACAAGAAGAGATTACAAATTTTAAGACTGAACATGAAAGGGTATTGAAAACTTGAGAAGACTTAAATGAATCCCTACTATCTAAATTGAATGAGATAACTAATGAAAAGAGAAAAAAAAATGTAGATAAGAAAACTCATCCTTTGACTGTCTTTAGTAAATCAGAGTATTCTAGTGATAGTTCCGAGTGAAGATATAGAAAGAAAAGAAAATATAAAGATGAGCTAATGAGAGAATTCAAAAAAATAAAGCCTCCTACCTTTGACGGTGAAGTCAAAAATGATTCGAAGAGGATGAGGCTTGGCTCTCCGAGATGAAGAAGTACTTCACTATGTACAATTACTCCAACTCTATGAAGGGAAAAATGGTCATCTTCAATCTAGTCAAAAAGGCTGAGATTTTGTTGTAAGACAAGTAAAAAGAGAAAAACAAATTAATGATATAAAAGTAAGCTGGAACTGGTCTAAAAAAGGATATTAAAAGGAATACCTCTCAGAATATTACTACGAAGGGAAATATAAAGAGTTTTATGAGCTAAGACTGGGATCTATGTCCATGCATGACTTTTGTACTCAGAATTCCTATCCCTGTTAAGATATGTGCCTTACCTAAATGAAGACAAATCTAAAATACAAATATTTCTAGGTTGCTTTCCTAGATTTTATAAAGACAAACTGAAGTTTGATGAACTGAAAACTTTGTATGAAGCAATGAGGAAGGAAAAATTAACATATGATCAATCCAAGAGTAAAAGTGAAATTCCTTATAATTTGAAGAGAATAGATGGAAGTAGTTTTAAGAGAAGAGAGTTCAAACCTTTTAATAAACACAAAAGTTTCCAGAGAAATACCTTTAAGGACAAACAACAAACAATAAGAGCGGATTATAAACAACTTATGAGAATTGATGAGCATAACGATAATTATTTTAAGAAAAATGAAGAAATAAAAAGAGAACCCTTGCAGTTTTGGGGATGCGGCGGGAGTCATTTCTATTAGTATTGTCCTCATAAAAAGAATAATTGGAATATTCACATGGTTCAAGAAGAAGCCACATTTGGAGAGGTTGCTCGAACATACCACATATTAGCTCCGCGTTGGACAATCATCAAGCATATTATCAACCCTCCATGATTGAGGTAGATAGTAAGATCCTTGACAAACCTATTTCTATATTAATTGATTCTAGATATACCCTAAGTTATATATCTCCTAATTTAGTATATTTGTGTAAAATGAGAAAATATGATTTTGAAAAGTCATGGTTAGTGCAATTAGCCACCAGAACAAAAATAATTGTAACCAATTTTATTTCTAGTTGTGAAGTTCTTATGCAAGATTTAATTACAAAAATAGATTTGAATGTTTTACCATTAGGATCTTACGATGTACTAATTAGGATGGATTAGCTAGAAAAACATAAAGTTGTGCTAAATTGCTTTGAGAAAACTTTTGATTTTATTGATGAAATGGTGAAAGTAAAATGGTTAGAGGGATTCCAAAAAAGGTTCTTACTAGGAAATTATTTTCCTTGCAATTGAAAAAGTGTGCTAGAAAAGGATGTAGGGTGTTTTCCATACACATCACTGAAACTAATGATAAGGAAACAAAACCTAGTTTAGATGATCTTTCTCTTTTAAATGATTTTAAAGACGTCTTTCCTGAAGATATACCGGGACTATCTTCGAACTAGGATATTGGATTTACCATTGAATTGGTACCTGGATTAGTACCCTCCTCGAAGGTCCCTTATCGAATGAACACACCTAAGTTGGTAGACTTAAAATCACAATTACAAGAATTAATCGATAAAGAATATATTAAACCGAGTGTGTCTCCATGGGGAGCACCTATCTTGTTTGTTAAAAAGAAGGATGGCACATTGAGGCTCTGTGTTGATTACATACTATTAAATAAAATGAAAATTAAGAATAGATACCCTCTTCCCCGCATCAACGACTTGAGGTTTGGGTACCATCAAGTAAGAGTTAAGGACGAGGATGTCCATAAAAATGCATTCAATACAAGGTGCAGGAATTACGAGTTCCTCTTTGTACCATTTGTCTTAACCAATGCCCTATCCATGTTCATGTGTTTAATGAATAGTGTTCTTCAACAATGCTTAGATAAGTTTGTAATAATATTTTTTGATGGCATATTAATATACTCTAAAAGTGAAGAAGAGCATAAAGAACATTTAAAATTTGTCTTGCAAACCTTAAGAGAACATAAATTGTATGCAAAATCTAGCAAATGTGAAATATTTCAAGATAAAATTCAATACCTAGGTCATGTAATATCTAAGGAAGGTATTTCGGTGGATCCAGATAAAATCAGGGCAATCAATGATTGGCCAGCTCCTAAGGATGTAACCAGGATTCAATCCTTCAAGGAAATCATGGGTTACTATTGTAGGTTCATTGATGGGTTCTCCAAAATTTCTTATCCTATAACTTCACTTCAAAAGAAAGGAAATAGATTCTTGTGGTATAATAAATGTCAAGAAAGCTTTGAAAAACTTAAGCACTTACTAACCACCACACATATTCTAATAATTTCATATCCATACAAGTACTTCCTAGTGTGTATGGATTCCTGCATAGAAGGATTAGGTGGTGTGTTATTACAAGAGGATTATGTAATAAGATATGAGTCAAGAAAACTTAAAATACATGAACGAAACTATGAAACACATGAGTTAGAATTAGCTGTGATAATACATGCATTAAAGATGTAGAAACATTACTTAATAGGAATAAAATTTACCTTAATGTCGGATGACATAAGCTTAAAATACTTATTTAATCAGCAAAGCTTAAATGCTCGCCAAGCAAGTTGTTTAGCCTTCTTGTGTGAGCATGATTTTGAAATTAAACACATTAAATGAAAAGAGAACAAAGTGGTTGATGCCTTGAGTAGGAATGCCATTCCACATTGTTCAACTACCTTCTGCAGTTATAAAACAAGTCTCAAAGGTTTAATAAAAGAAGCAGCTAAAAATGATGAAGAGTACTTAAATATTAAAGAACAATTGGAAACATATGATAAGGGAAGTTGTTCGGCTTATTCTATAAGTTCAAAAGACTTGTTAGTTTATAAAAATTGATTATACATACCAGATTCTGAAGAAGTTAAACGGTTAATTCTAAATGAAGTACATAAGAAACCATATTCTGGACATTCGGGATACCAAAAGATGATAACTAAGTTAAGAAAAATCTAATATTGGCCTAACATGAAGAATGATGTTGCAAATTACCTAGCTATGTGCATTGAATGTCAACAAGTAAAAAATGAACATCAACATCCTGACGGGTTACTGCAACCCTTACCTATTCCAGAATGGAAATGCGAGATAATAAGCATGGAATTTATAACAGGATTACCTAAAACAAATCAGGAACATGACTCATTAATGGTAGTTGTTTATAAGTTAAGTAAATTTTCCCACTTCATACCTGTAAAATATACTTTCAAAGCCATTAATATAGCTGATATTTTTATGAAAGAAATATTTTGGTTACATGGTATTCCAAAGGTTGTGATTTCTGATAGAGATGTTAAATTTACTGGTAACTTTTGGAAATCCTTGTTTAAGGGTCTAGATACACAATTGAATTTCAGGACTTCTTATCATCCTTAGACGGATGGACAAACAAAAAGAACTAATCAAGTGTTAGAATATATGTTGCGAATGTATGTAATGGATAAACTAGGGAAATGGGAAGAGTATTTGCATTTAGTAGAATTTGCTTATAATAATGGGAATCAAGCCTCATTAAAAATGAGTCCATTTAAATTTTTGTATGGTAAAAAATGTCGCGCTCCTGTGTCTTCGAATAACCCTGTTGACAAGATTGTTCTAGGGCCAGAAATGTTAAAAGAGATGGAACAGATGGTGAAAGAGGTACAACAAAACTTAAAAGTTCCCCAGGATTGGCAGAAGAGTTACAAAAATTTAAAAAGGAATCCAAGAGAGTTCACCGTTGGTGATCACATATATCTAAATGTAAAATTGAAGAAGAGTTCTTTGAGTTTGGGAAGATATTCCAAGCTAGAACGAAGGTATTGTGGACCTTTTGAAGTGTTAGCTAAGATAGGGTGGGTATCCTATCATCTTGCACTCCCACTTAATATAAAAGTATACGATGTATTTCATGTTTCGTTATTAAAAAATATATACATGATGCTACTCATATAATTGACTAGAATGTGATTCAGGTAGAACCCGAGGGTGAGTTCTAGACCAGACCTTTTCGCATCCTAGACAGGAGGGAACCTATGCTTTTGAATCGAGCCATCATTCAAATAAAAGTGCAATGGAATCACCTCATCCCTCAATAGGCAACTTGGGAAATGGAGGATAAAATGTGAGACGCATATCCCTCCATGTTCCGAAATGAGCAAGAGATCTCAGAATAAAAACGAACACCAAGGAGCAGTTTTAAGAATAAGGGGGCAAGAAATGTATTACCCCCATGAAATTAATTTTATTTTTGTATTTTTAAAATTATTTTTATGTAATGAGTTATTAATAAAAAAACTCACGGGGACATTTGCACAAAAACTATTTTTATATATATAAATAAACGGAAATGACACTTGGAGAATTCAGCTACATGAGGGGACACCACCATGGCACAAATGAACATGTGTAAGCAAGCTAGAGAGATATTTACCAATCAAATCCAATCTAAAACTCAACAACCAGACAGGATCCTAAATCATATGGATTTAAGGATTCATTGGAGATTTGATTGGGATGGAATAAGACCTAGGATATATATATATATATATATATATATATATATATATATATATATATATGAGTGCATTGGAATAGCACAAGATGTTGTGTTGNTGATCGTTTTTCTATTTTATAAGTCCATCGTTAACTTGTTACAGACACGAGGAGAGAGTGTCGTGAGGAAGTTCACTTGCTCTTCTAAAGGTGCATGGTGGTGATCCAGCTCGGGGGTGGAGTTGAGTTGGATTTAGAGCTACTCTCTTCTATGGTTGGGAGGAGCTAATTATTCAAGTAACTATTTTCCATTTATTTTCTCAAGTAAGTATTTTATTTATTTATTTTATTTTTATTTGATAAGTTAGTTTGTGCAAAAAATTGGTTTAAAGAATGACTTATAAATCCAAGTCCTGTAGGTGATTTAATATTTGGGTTATGATGAATTTTTTCGTCTATGATGTCTGCATCTATGTATTTTATGATGAGTTATTCAAATCTGGGCCATCAAACTGTGTATTATCCCAATTTTAATTTTAGAGTATGTCTTTGTTTTCTTTACTCGATCTGCATTGATATGTTGATAGTCATGTTTGAATATAATGATTTGTATGTAATGATGTATCAAAACGTTCTATGATTTACCACAATGTTTTATTTCGATACGTGTTTTTTATATTCAATTTGAGGTGGATCTATACTCGGTTTCCAAACAAATTGTGGTCATCATCACATATCAAAGAAAAGATTCATTTAGTTATATGGATAAGAGATCACTATTGGAATTCTAAGAGTATGCACATGTTTTAATAGAAGCACCTAAAACAGATTATTGTAAAAGACCCTCCGTCCTAGGATGGAAAAAATTTGACCTGATGGCATGGAAAAAGTATCCTAATATCAATAATCTGTGGGCATCTTTCAACACAACTAAACTATACTTTGTCTATGTAGTTCAAACAAGTTTGGACATAATGATAGCCATATCGAATTAAATTCATAGCAACAAAATATTCCAGGACAAGGGACACACTTATCTAAACTGATGTTACAGGGAGCTACTTTCAACAGTCTTCCAGCTACTTCATATTGCACATATGGTAGGATAGGTTGGAAATGGCTCATGGTTAATTGACAAACACAATTGAGAGGGTGAAGCATTGGGAATATTGTGACTGTTGGGAGGTAAAATTATAAGTGGGTGACAAGGTCTTACTTAAGTTGGGGAGAAAATCGAAAATACAAAGTCTGGCTTCAAAATTCGCATAACTAGGATTATGCCACAAATACTTCTTTTATATTTCAGAAATGATTGCCATTCCGACTCTTAATCAATAAAAATATATCAAGGACACTACTATATTTTATTTTAATTGGGATTGATAGCATGCAAATAAGTGTTATGCAACTAAGAATAGACTACCAGAACCATGGAACTCTACCCATAAGTCATAGAGGCCAAACCCGTTAGTGAACTGTACAAAACCAAATCCTTTGCCCACAAGTATTTTTACATAAACAATCTCTCCAAATGACCCAAAAACCTGCCTCAGATTTTCGTCCATTGCATTTGGATCTAACCCACCAACAAATATTTGCATGATAGTTGAAAAGTGAATAAAAAAAAACACACACCTTAAAAAGCCTCAGAGTAGTACATTAAGACATCCACTTACAGTTTTATTATTTGGATGATTGTCTGACTAGAAGCCTTGACCAGCAACTGCAGCTGCAACACCATATGCTTGAGGGTAATAGTTACCTAAACCAAAAATAAATTAAGAATAGCAAAAGGATTTTCCAAAACCATGTTTGTGGTATTCAAAATTCACATGCAAAATGTCCTGACAAAAATCAAACATAATGAACATGCAAAGAATGGTAATATCCAGGTGACCCCTATCTACCTCAAATATGATAAAGTCTTCAGTAAACATATTGTGACTCATCAAGTAGCCAATGCTTGTATGCCTCAGTTATTATAATCACATCAACATTGTATTCATGTTTGTTATGTCGTAACAGAATCAATTCCCACCCACACTGACATTTGCTTATGACTTCCAACATCAATATTAAACTTGTTGAAAAGGTGTGGCTGGCTGGGGATTTCCCTCTTCTACTTGAGAGTTACAAAAGCATTTTCCAGAGAAATCACCAACAAGATTTCAAGTACTATACAAGTATCTATATGGCCTTTAGTATAAATCATACTCATGACAGCCACATTGTCATTTTACAATACATGTCATAGACATAGCTGCAGGATACATATTTTACGTATGAAATAGCTAACAAGCAACAAGACACTAACAAGTGCATGTTTCAAGTTCAACCAAAATCTACTTACCAGCTAGCTTCAGCATAGATTATGATTTTTTTACTGTCTAAATCAATTGAATTTTAGATTGTCCTTCAAATTAATGTAAAACATTATACAGGTAGCCACAAAATTTTAAATAATAACTAAGAATGAAATATGCTAACATCCATAGAAAACCTTTCATGTACCACCTATTCTGATGAAACTATAGATATAATAATATTGTTAAAATTAAACTAGCATTGTTACTAATAACAACTACAACAACATAGTATTGATATTATAGCTAGATGCATGTGATGCTCATGGTTGATTTTGAACCATGTGCATCTCAACACATGAGGGATGGGAGGCATCACAATGCTTAAGAAACAACACATAGCAGAAAAGATAGAAGGGTAAAGGAAGGGTAGTTTTCTCTATTACCCCACAATAAGTTGGAAAGTCTGAGGAAATACTTGCTAAAGATAAATGTAAATTTCCCCTAGCATGACAGGAAAATTATTATTCAGAACGTGAATAAAACCTGTTGTTACAGCTAATTTTACCACACATGGTTGATCACACTTTTATGGCCTTCCCTGTCCCTCAGCAGACTCTTTGGACCCCATAGAATATTATTGTACCTTTGATGTTTCCAAGATAATCCCTAAAAACACCCATTATTTGTTGTACGTGACTTTTAATCCCTTTCTCGCGTATATACATGGATATTACCCTTAAACCCGTGTACATCGGGATGTGTGCATAAGTTCAAATATTTTTGAAGTTTTCCTTGATGTGGATCCGAGTCACTTGTCTCTTGGCCTTCCATATGCCTGGGGATTGCTCGGATTTGACCTTCCATTACCCCATTGAAGCACTTGGATACATTGAGGAGGAGGAATTGAAGAGCAAGAAAACTATATTCCATTTTTGTCGTAGCTTGCTTATACTTGAGTCTGCATCCCTTTGTCCCTTGGACCACTTTGTGTTCTTCCAAAGCTTGCCTTTACTTATGAGCTTGCTTTTGAGAGATGGAGGATGGAGGTGGTGGAGGCCCGGGTGGAGGATTCAGTTTCTCCAGTTTGGAGACGTGCCAACAAAGGTTGTCACTTATGTAATCTTTGATTTTATTAATAGAAATATCTTTTCCTGTCCAATGATGTGCATTTAAATGAATATTGAATCCATGGATGTGATTAATTTCTTATGCATTATTTATTATATATGCTAGAGTAGGCCTAACAATATATTATATAGCATGCTTGCCTTGTTTACTGTTGTTGAGAGTAAATTGCTAAAGCAAGCGGGTTTGGAAAAATCTCAATGGGGATCTACTTCAACCGTATGGAATAAGGTATGTTTCGATATCCTTTAGTGTTAGATGTTGTATTCCTCTTGCATATTGGGAAGGGATTGATTTATGCGGTTTCTCTGTCGGTTGTGGTACACCCCAAGCCATAGGAAGTTTTCTCTGTAACATAATTGACAACCATACTAGGGACATTCCTTGTTTTTCTTTGGGGTTTGGGGGCACAATGTGCTTGATATTATTGACTTGCTCTTTGTTTCTCCCCGTTTCGGTGTCACATTTTATAGTATGTTCATCCATTGACACTCACTTTTATTGGTTTGACCCTTGGCCTACTTTTTACCACTGTCTTCTCTGTATACGCATGTTTTTAGCCAAAAGTCACGTACATACATTGATTTTTGTCCAAAATTCGTGTATACATGTAGGTTTTTGGCCAAAAGTCATGTACATACACAACTATTCTTTAAAAAGTCACGTACATCCTCCCTTTTGGTTGAGTTTGATGTTGTGGGAAGTTGTTGGGTGGGTTGTGAGTGTGGTTGGGTCTTCCTCGGTTCTGATGTTGTCTATTGGATGCGTCTTTTGTGACCAGAGATCGCTTTTTCATTGATTTTTCTTTGACAGTAGTTCTAGTCATTTATATTTTTTTTTTTGCCTTTAGTGCATTACTCTTTTTGTCTCAGTGTCTTGCTGGGCTTGTGTTTTATACTTGCTGCAGAGAATGAGAGTTTTAAATGACTTTTATTGCATTTTCATTCTTTTATATTGAAAATACAAAATAGTTGCACTCTTAGTTGCATCTTAGATATGGATTTGAGGAGGTACTTGCATTGGATTGCTTGGATGAGAGTTGTGTTTAGGCTTTCATATAGGAAGGATTGCATTGGCATTCAGAAAGGAATAATTTTACATGCACTTCATGTAGTGGTGTACCCTGTTTTTCATTCTACACATTGCATTTGCATTTCTTGTTAGGTGTGCCTTTTACTTCATGTTATGTCATAACTTCATAAGTTGCATGACCATTACCCTTTGAGTATCATAGACGAATAAAATCATTACTTAATAAAATGTATTACATTTTTTTCTTTTCTAGAGTGCATCAACAAGATTAGGTTTTAGGGTCTTGGAATAGTTCATTGTAAGTTAATTCTTTGAGACTACTAAACACAAACAATTAGGTGTCTGTCTAGGTGAGAGAGTGAAATTCTTGATATAATTAGTGTTTCTCAAGATGCTCCTCTTACATGGGAGTTAAGCATGAGTTAGTTCCCACGATTGTGATTGGGATGACCCCTGGTCACTTTCTGTGAGCACCGAAGATATTTCCAGGATTGTATTCATATCTGGGGGCTCTTTCGAGAGTTTTGGGCTTTGCTACCTAGTCCATATGGTTGATGCCTCCTGCGACTATCCGCCTGAGCATTGGTTATATTCGGGTGTTCTTAGTTTCTTACGTAGGCATCATAGGGGGTACTTGAAGAGGTTATCCTGTAGGTGTTCCAACCGGGTAGAGGTTGGACAGGACGGTCTCTTTATGCGTTGAAACCGAGGGCCACTATAATTGTTTATGTACCTCCGCTTGTAGTGTATGGGATTTTCGAGCCTCTCCTAGGCGAGACATACTTGATACATTCAGGAGCTCACGTATCCTCCCCTTGGTTTTCTTGTATTTTGGCTGTATATTTTCTTAGGAGTGTGCTCTTTATGCGCTAGTTGGCCTTTGGGAACACGGTTACTTAAGTATATTTATGCTCTCTTGAGTTTGGGTCCTTTTATTTTCAGCATGCCTGGTATCCTATCACCCCTCCTTGGTCCTAGTACATACACTAGTGTTGAACTTGGGGGCAAAAAAGCCCCTTACCATTCTCATAGATTTGGGAGTGGTCACATTCCTCCCTCTACTCCATTTGTGGAGGATGTTGACTCCATTCTCTCAGTATTTACACCAGTGGTCACCCTCACGAGTGTGGTAGTGGATGCGTGAACGTTGGGTCTACACCTTACTTTCCTTTTTATGACCCATCATTCACTGCATTGTTTTCTTTGGGTGCAGTTGTCATGATCATTCCTCCCTATATCCTATAGTTTGGATTCTTTATTGACTATTTTGCGTTGTTTTGGAATAATATTATTGTCATGTAGGGTCCTTGTTTTTCACACTCTCCGAGGTATTTGATCCGTTCGTACTTATTACATGTATCATGTCTAAATTGGCACATAGGTTAGGATTTCACATCCGCTTGCATCTTTGCATAACCTTATGACTGTTTCATCTTAAACATAGGTATAAACCCATTCCATCTTGTCACAGAACCTTCTTGTTGCTTTTAGAAGTGACATGTTGTGAATGGTAGAGCTTTCTCATACATGGGTACCCTAGTTAGATCTTGTTTTGCATTTGGTGCCCATGCTGACATTTCTCCTTTAGGCATGGGAGTCCTTTGTATAGTACCGCCATGTCCTTGAGCAAGAGCTTCATACTCCTCTTGACCTTTATGCTGGTCATTTCCCTGGGACTCCCTTGTATATGTCAATTTGTAATTGCATTATCATGAGTTTTGCTTGCCTTATTGAGCCTTACGTCGGCTTCCATGACTTTGAGTATCAGCCATATTTCCTGAGCTTGTCTCATGTCTAGCCAAGCATAGCCTTTTTATACATATTTTGCAGCCTAACTCCCCTTTTTTTACCGCGTGGGACTTTCCCCCAAGTGTCATTATCCTACACATTTTCCTTGTATTGAGAATATGTATGTTTCGCTGCCTGGAACTAGTTTGTTTTCCCCTTGAAACTCATTTCCTCCTATATTTGTAACTATAAAGCACTTTTATTCTTTTTCAATATTTTCAAAATATCTAAAAAAGTCCAAAAAAATAAAAAAACCAAAAAGCTGGACAGGAAAAGATGTTATCTTCGACAGCAGTTGAGTCATGTCGCCTTCAAACAAAGCACTATATATCACATCTGTTGGTTGGGTTAATAGTTTGACTTTAGGAGTTGTACTCATTTCTCTGAGTTTATCTCCACCTATTGGTTAAGCTTCCAGTCCCTATGGAGCCTCTGTTGATGCCTCCCGTGTCGCAGAGATGTACCAATTTTGTATATCGAGTCTATGCTACCTGCATTCAGTCACCATTCGCCTTTATGCTCTTGTTCAAAGGAAGTTGAAGCCTGACTTGACCATTCCTCAGTTGTCTTGACTTTGCATATTGGCCATTATTAGTACTATTACTAGTTCATGCACATCTTGTTCGATTCCTTCCACATTATATAGTGTTGCTGAGTACCTCGTGGTTGATGAGGGATGCCTTAATTCCCTCCTTCTAGCAGATTTCATCCCATCGACTTCAGATCATTTATTTTGGGAGAGGAGTCTAGAGTCATTTGAGTTCCTTGAGACTTATAGTCATCAGTGGTAGGTTCTCTCGCCATCGACAGTTTTGGGAATACATCAATTTCCCTTGATCGATTGATTCTTCCAAGTGTTCGACCTCAACACATTTATTCGCACTTGTTAGATTGCACTCTAGTACCTTGATTCCCATTTTCATTATTGGTGGGTGATCTCACGTCTATTAATGGTATACATCAATGATCGGTAATCAGATGATGGACTATTATGTTTGACCTTGACACCTCTATTCACATAGTAGGACATGTACTCGTAGTGGTGTGTGTAAAATACTTTCCAGATTGGTGGCATTTCATATATATGCTACCTCCTTGATCGTGCCATTATTCATGATATTTCAGCTCTCATGACTTGAATCCAGTGTATGTCAGATATCTTCAGCCATTATGGAGATCTTGATCCATTGTATATCCTCATCATGGAGATTCTGATCTATTATATATTGTATGTGGTGATGACCACACATGTCACATTTTGTATATCATGCCTATTCATGTCCATTGTACTCTTATGTATCTGGGATTGCTATATGTATTTGCAGTATTTGCAGAGATTGATTATTGTAATATACTGTTGGATGGCTGGTTCTTCCACCTGGTTCTTCATCACTCCACTTATGGGATGGATTTATAATGTATTTCGGCCATCATGTTACCCCTCTAACCTCACACATTAGGGGGAATCTGTTACAGCTGATTTTACCACACATGCTTGATCACACTTTTATGGCTCTCCCTATCCCTCTGCAGACTCTTTGGACCCCATGGAATATTTTTGTACCTTTGATGTTTCCAAGATCATCCCTAAAAACACCCTTTATTTTTTGTACACAAATTTTAATCCCTTTCTCGCGTATATACACAGATATTACCCTTAAACCCGCGTACATCGGGATGTGTGCATAAGTCCAAATATTTTTGGAGTTTTCCTTGATGTGGATCTGAGTCACTTGTCTCTTATCCTTCCATATGCCTTGAGATCACTCGCATTTGAACTTCCATTACCCCATTGAATCACTATATAAGGAACCCCTTGGATACATTGAGGAGGAGGATTTGAAGAGCAAGAAAACTATAGTCCATTGTTGTCGTAGCTTGCTTATACTTGAGTCTGCATCTCTTTGTCCCTTGGAGAACTTTGTGTTCTTCCCAAGCTTGCATTTGGTTTTGAGCTTGCTATCAAGAGATGGAGGATTGAGGTGGTGGAGGCCCAGGTGGAGGACTTAGTTTCTCCGGTTTGTAGACGTGCCGACAAAGGTTGTCACTTATGTAATATCTGATTTTATTAATAGAAATATCTTTTCCTATCTAATGATGTGCATTTAAATGAATATTTAATCCATGGATGCATTTAATTTCTTATGCATTATTGATTATATATGCTAGAGTAGGCCTAACACTATATTATATAGCATGTTTGCATTGTTTACTATTGTTGAGAGTAAATTGCTAAAGCAAGTGGGATTGGAAAACGCTCAACGGGGATCTACTTCAACCGTCTAGAATAAGGTATGTTTCGAGATCCTTTAGTGTTAGATGTTGTATTTATCTTGCATATTGGGAAGGGATTGGTTTCTGTAGTTTCTCTATCTATTGTGGTACACCCCAAGCCATAGGAAGTTTTCTCCCACAGAGGAGCAGTACTTTTGGAGATACTGTAGAAATAATATCAGGCATTTTTGCAGAAGAATTTGGAAAAATAGGGCTTCCTGTTCCAAGAGCTTCCCTCCACTGTTTCAAAAAAGGAGTACATTGGACAGCTCGCCTTGAAGAGGTGCATCTTTCTATCTAACCAGATCAGAAATATTCCAAGTTTTGAAAATTAGGGTTTCTCTAACAAACCCTAGATCATCCAACTACAGAACTAGGACGGACACCTCAAATCAGTAAGATCTAATCTTTTGCTATTTACATTTGAGGTTCTCATTTCAAAATGACTAATCACACCAGCTTGATGACAAGCTTGGTGAAACTGACAACTTTCAAGCATGGAAGTATTGGAGCTCACTAGTTCTTGAAGAAAATGAATTGGACACCTACATAAGTGGAAATTTCTAGTTCTAGAGGGAGATGAGGCTAAAATCCTTACACAAGAAGAACTTGGTCTAGGACAAGAAGATCATTGTTGATTCAATAAAGGATCACCTTATACCACAAGTGTCTTCCCTAAAGACACCTAAAGAGATGTTTGATTCCTTGACCAAGCTATTTGAAGGGAAGAACATAAATTAGAAAAGGACTTTGAGAAAACAGTTGAAGAATGTGAATATACAGAATGCAGAGACCATACAGACATACTTTACAAGGGTCTCTCAAATCAAAGAACAACTTGAAGCAGTAGAAGAAGAAGTGGAGAATGCAGAAGTTGTGATAACCACCTTGAATGGCCTCCTAGGATCATGGGATTCATTCATTAAAGGAATGTGTGCCAGAAGGAAGTGATTACTTTCAGCAGACTCTAGGAAGAGCACACATAAGATGAAGCTTGACCCATAATAAGAGAAGAGAAGATGAGAGCAACTGAATATCAAGCGCTCATGATTCAAAGAAGATCCCTCAAGCGACGAGGAATATGAAGAACTCAGTTATTGAAGAGCCTCTTATCCATATTGAGCATTTGGATAAGAAATGATGCTGTTATGAATGAAGAATATGATGAAGCTGAAAGAAGGAGTCTACCCACGAAACAAATAAAGATAAGTATTCAATTGTCATTTCATGATATTGTTTTGTTATGCATTTGTTTATATTCAGTTGATGTATTATGCATGATAGAATGTTTGCATTAATGACAGTATACTACTAATATGCATGTGATGGGTAAGTAGCTCATGGTGCTATACAACTCTCCATTGCTACATATCTAGAATGAAACCTCTTTGCTGACATATTGCATTAGTGCACAATCTCAATGATGTCATGGTAGAGATGGAAGGCATATAGAAAGGTTCCGTGAGATATGGATGAATGTTGTATTGGCTAAAATAGTTGCATGATTATATCTTTATGCATAAGAATTTTCTATTATGAATATGCCTTATGAAAATTTTCTAACCATACAGCTAATGCTTTTGACTTGTAGGAAAGATCGCGTACAATTGCCTACAAGAAAAGAAGGACGAGACTTGTTCCGAAGAAAAAGTGATGACAGTTCGAGAAATAATCCAAGATGAAGAATAATATGACGATACTTTCAAGGAAAGAAAGAGGCCTTAGGCACACTCTAGTTATGTGACAATGTTGAGTGACATCATTGATGCAGATTCTTCCAGCTATGAAGAAGTAGCCACGAAGAAAGGGAAGGAGAGTACCAGTTCAAGAAGAATGATGTCTAGGATGCGGTCTCTGCAAGTAGATGGAAACATCATGGGATACAAGTCAATATTTGTAGCACGTGGCTTCTCACAGAAAGAAATCATAGACTACAAAGAGACATTTGCAGCAGCTAGAAGTTAAGACACATGACAGGTAGACTCATGTGTGCAAATTAAAGAATGCCTTGTACGAGCTCATAAGACACCCATGGGATAACACATACATGAGGATCTTGAAGATCACCTAGAGTGATGAAGATCTTAACCTTTGCTACAAGATTTAAGATGAATGCCTATAGAGGATGACAAGCTCATAGATGGGTGCGAGAAGAACTTTTGGAAAGGTACAAGATAGAGGATCTTGGTATCCAATGAACCTAGATGGATACATAGAATATTAGTAGTAGATAAAGCTACTTGTCACTCCAGTACAGAATGTTTCAATACATAGAAGGAAGAGGGAGAATGATGCTCCATTTCAGAGGGAGTGATTGCAGAAGATCCTGAGGTTCGACATGGTATGATAGGATGGATAGATTATTGATGACTCTAGGATTTACTGAGAGTAAATCGGATTCCAACCTTTACTTCAAGGTTGTAGGTGGAAGACCAGTGATGCTCCTATTATATGTCGATGAATTGTTCCTGATAGAAAATAAGAACTCATTAAAGTTGTAAGAAGGAGACTTGATGCCGGGTTCAAGTTGAAGGACTTGGATATGATGCACTACTTTCTAGGCATGGAGGTGTGGTAGAATGCGGATGGAATCTCCTTGGGGAAAGGGAAGTATGCAGTAGAGATCCTGAAGATGTTCAAGATGATGGACTGCAAGGCCATGACCACACCTATGGTATCGAACCTGAAGCTATTGAGTGTTGCTTCATCAGAGTCGGTTGATGCCATGATATATCGTCAGATGATTTGTTCCTTGATGTATCTGACAAATGCGAAACCAAATATTTTCTTTGTTGTGAAAACATTGAGACATGTTCACTTGATGGTTGCAAAGCATGCAGTGAGATACCTAAAGGGTACATTTGATTATGAGCTCAAGTATGAAGTGAATCAGAAGATTAACTTGGAAGGGTATGTGGAATTGGATTGCGTAGGAAGTTCCATTGATAGGAAGAGCGCTTCGAGGTGTTGCTTCAATATGAGATTAGGTGTGATATCTTGGTTTAGTAGGAAGGAGTCCTACATGGAACTGAGTACAACCAAGGAAAAATATGCTGTCACTTGCTTGGCTACTTGGGAGAGAGGAGCAGTGAAGCTCCAGTTTGTGATCCAGATTGAGATCTCTCAAAAGAGGGAGTTTTAGCATAGCCGATGAGACAGGTTGTCTGAGCATAAAATCCCAATGAAGCTCGTAGGTTTCTCAGACATAAATGGTCTTATAGGTTTTCCTCGGATGTAATCGGTCTTGGTGAAGCTCGCAGGTTATCCTTGGATGTAATCAACCATGATGTGATTCTATGCTAGAAATGGCCAGAGTGAAGTTTGAATACTTCAAGGAGAAGCTTGTTGTTCTCCAAATCGAGGTTCCTTCCAAGGTGAAGTGATGAGTCCGAGGGCCTTTTTTACATGGTGGTAGGTGGGGCCTCCCATGGTCATATGTAAGTGTTGTGCCCTTCTGAAATGGTGGTGGGATTGGTTCCTCCCATGTTCAGATATAAGTTATGTGCCTTTCTGACATGGTGGTAGGATTGGTTTCTCCCATGGTCAGATGTAAGTGTTGGGCCTTTCCGACATGGTGGCAGGCTGGGCCTCCCATGGTCGGATATAAGTGTTGAGTACTGCATCTAGTATGAAAAAGGACTGGCTCTGTAGTGGAAATCCTTGCAGAGGCAAGGTACTGCATCTAGTATGAAAAAGGACTGGCTATGTAGTGGAAATCCTTGCAGAGGCAAGGTACTGCATCTAGTATGAAAAAGGACTGGCTATGTAGTGGAAATCCTTGCAAAGGCAAGGTACTGCATCTAGTATGAAAAAGGAATGGCTCTGTAGTGGAAATCCTTGCAGAGGAAAGGTGTTGCATCTAGTATGGAAAAGGAATAGCTCTATAGGGGAAATCCTTGCAAGAGGCAAGGTGTTGCATCCAATATGAAAAATGAATGGCTCTATAGGGGAAATCCTTGCAAGAGGCAAGGTTCTACATCCAGTATGAAAAAGGACTGGCTTTGTAGGGGAAATCCTTGCAAGAGGCAAGGTGCTGCATTCGGTATGAAAAAGGACTGGCCCTGTAGGGGAAATCCTTGCGAGAGGAAAGGTGCTGAATCCAGTGTGAAAAAATACTGGATATGTAGGGGAAATCCTTGCAAAGGAAAGGCAGTACATCCAGCATGAAAAAGGGCTGGATCTATTGATGAAGACCTACATGGAGGCTAGGCCTGCAACCAGCATGAAAAATAGTTGGCTTTGTAGAACTTCCTATGATGAGAAGAATTGAGAGATAGCACCAGTTGATGGAGATAGCTAAAGCAGTGATGATGATGATGATCTAGTGATGATCCAACTTTGATGATGATCCAGTGATGATCCAAACTTGATGATGATCCAGACTTGATGTTGATGCAGTGATGATCCAGTGACGAAGACTTGTGCTGATGAATTGTGTCAAGAGAATACCTTCATAGTTAAGAGGGAGTGTTTATGTATCTGTAACTTCAGAATTTATTCACTTGTATATGTTATATTGTACCTCAATGTTCCTATCGGGAGAATCAGTTGTATTTCATTGTACCTCGATGTTCCTATCGGGAGATTCATTAATATAATAAAGTCATGTAAATTCATTGAGGTTAACCCTCCGTTGTAAGTCAGTGCAATCGTCCCCACAATGAGTTGAGTTTAACCCTCCTTGTTGATCAGGGTGGCAAAGTCCCCATAGTTGAGGGGCACTAGGGTTATTAGAATCTCCTAGAAATGTTGGCCCTGGTAAGTAATTGTCAAGTCGGAAACTAGTATAAATAGAGAGTGAGACTCTCTATTTGACACACACACTCACTCAAATGGGGCACATGAGTGAGAGAGGAAGTGCTGGCATAAGTGAGAGAGATCAGTTGTCGAAGATCATCTTTATGACTTTGGGTTTTACTGTTGCCATTGGTGTTCATTCTATCTCTGAGGAAGTTGCGGGGTTTTCTCCTTTATGGTTTCCCCGAGGAAAATCTTTGTGTCTATTGTCTCTTATGATTGATTGATGTGCATGTTATTCTCTCAGATAAGATCCTAAGATCATATTGCTTAAATGATAAAAATATAACACTTTTCTAAGTTTAAATATGTTGGAATATTCATGGATAAAAGTAGATGATTAGGAGGCATCCCTTTTCATATTTTAATGCAGAACTTACCTTGAGCATGGAAACATGACCAGAAGTTCTCCCAAACCAAAGCAATAGGATACAAAGCCTCAGTGGGTAAAGGAAAAATATGGAAGAAGAGCCAAGCAAAGGAAAGAGATGGGAGTGCAACAAACTTTTCAATTCTTGCAGTAAGTATGTAGGAAGGAACAAGAAACCTATTGGCCTGGGAAAGGAGCACAAGGAAGAAGCTCGTGTGTGCAAGTAAAGAAAGTGCGCCATGCTAGTGACAGAAACAAAGGAAGATTGTGAAGGAAGCAAAGGACCCACACAGGCAGAATGGAGAGGTGCATGGGGAAGGAAAGGAAAGCACAGGAGCACGCAAGTGATAACGACCGGAAAGCGACAGGTGCATAATCTAGATCATGGCTCTTTTAAGGTAGCGTAAGCCTCCAGGTACGCACGTATGAGGGGATATTTGTAAGTCAGGCCGATAGTTCCTCATGTCAATTCATAATCACCACAGTTTTATCTTGAGGGGCTGCTGATGGCACTACTACATTTTGACCAAAAATCCAACGGCCATCATATCGGATTTTCGACACTTCCCTGTCGCATGTACGACACTTTGATTTTTTGTTAAGCGTCGGAAACTTGTCTTCGGGTTTCCGACACCTAGGTAACCGTCGGTTAAGCGACACCTAAGTAACCGTCGGTTAAATTTAAAGCGTCGGTTAAGCGACGGCATATCTTCGATAGTAGTGAAAGTTTTTAACAAAATAACCTTCAAGCCGTCGGTTAAGCGACAGAAGGACCGTCGGAGAAACGACGGATATTAAGACAAAGCGTTGAAAAAACGACAGATATAGCCGTCGGATAAGCGAATTTTATTAAGACAAAGCGTCGAAAAAACGACAGATATAACCGTCGGAGAAGCGAATTTTATTTAGACAAAGCGTCGAAAAAACGACAGCTACAACCGTCGGAGAAGTGACGTTTATCAAGACAAAGCATCGAAAAAACGACAGCTACAACCATCGGAGAAGCGACGGAGAGCTAGATAATTCGTCGGAGAAGCGACAGAAGAAACCGTCGCTTAAGCGACGCATGTGGAAATTTAAAAAAAATAAAATAAAATTTCATACCATAGTTACTCGGTAGAGAAAGTTTGTAGAAAGTAACTTTCGAATCAGTGAGCATTTCATTGTCTTGTCTTGTTACAGTGGGTACTTTATGATATTCGAAGGAAAACTACTGACACAGATTTCTCTTCAGCTTTTAAAAGATAGATATCTCCAGCGAGCCCCTGAAAGCCCTTGTATATGATTTGAGGGTTCAAATTCCTATGACAAAATCATATGGAATTTGCAGTGAAGAGAGAATCCTCCATAGACTATATGCCAAGAATAAGTGTTCAGCCCGGAGAAGATTGTATTCAAATAAAAAATAGTGGGGGAGATGCATGCGAGCAAGCACTTTGAAGCAAATAGACAAAGGGATTTAGACGATTTTCTGCATGATGATCCGATGATGATTATGATGAATGCAGCAGCAGCACCACCAGAGGCATGCATGTTGTTTTCTCGAGTACCAAATATTTGTTGAGGGTATCGAGTACTCTGGATGTGACAGGATTGGTGTGATTCCTCTACTGTGGTAGGTATTCTCTACTGAGCAAAAATGCATAGGGACAAATACTCGTCCAGTCGTCCTTGTTGTAAAATACCGAAACACTCAGAGTATTTGAAGCCACCATTTGCGGTCAAGAACCCTCGAGTAGGAGATATCTTGGAAACAAATCTATGATTTGCATGTACCCATACATAGGCACGAGTGTTTCCATTCTATTTCCCATGGCTCGACTGGATCAATCAAAAGCCCTCTATCATGCACTATATAATAACCCAATATCTTGATTTCTGCACCCGCCCATTGATTTTTCCACATACATAGGAATGTGTTTTCTGGAGATTGATTAATAATATTCATCTGTGGTTAGGAGGTTGTGGCTACTGAGGATGCAATTATCGAGTCACTCGCGCCACGCGAAGAAGATGAACGAGGTGTATTCATGGCATGGAGGGGCGCCACTGCTCTAAAATTAGAGCCCTGTCTAGAAGAAGAATAGATTAACGAGGTTTTTCTTGCTCTGAGCAATTCATGGCAGAGAGTACCGTGTTTCCTGTCAAGACGTCTTATTTGTTCATGTTCTGAGTCTGTAACCACCATTCAAGAGTGAAGATTTTAAAGTCATATTTGTTGTTTGAGTCTATAACCATTTAGCAGTTTGAGATTCTATAATCATAGTAGAAGTCATGGAGATTTTATAGTGTTACATTATATAGTCGTAAAAATTGTTCCAAAAACACATAATATTGCAATATCCTATATTCATAGAGCTTGTTACAGTGTTTGAAGAAGATCAATTCAGCCTCATGGATATAACAATGTCTGCCTTCATCTTGGCTTGCTGCGGACTGTTGTTTTTCATGGTGAAAGTTGCCAAGATCTTATGGTGGAAGCCTCTGCAGATCCATGTTAAGCATGTTTCCCATACTGATAATCTAAGAGGGACTAAATATTCTTCAGATACAAAGGAAGTTTTGCTCTCGCTTAAAAAATAAGCCAAAATTTTTAGTTTTATGTACACAAAATTTCATTCAATTCCTTCTTTCTCAAGCTATAAGGAAACTTATGCATAAACTGATCAGATCACCAAATATTACACATTTACAGATGCTGGAATAATAGAAAGACTGTAATCATGTACATACCAAGAGCTCTCCCTGACTCGGCAGCAAATAAAAATGATATCGGCCCCCAAAACCCATACATTAGCAAATCCCTGCGACATATATAATCTCTATTTGATCCTGACACTGCGATATCTTTGTTCTTTGCCACTGCCTTCAAATCCCCTTGAATGTTGAAATACTGCATTTTACAAGTCCATTGTTTGTGCTTTCTTATCATGGATTCACATCTATTGCCACAATGCAGTACCCAGATAAGTGTTAAACAGCATGAGTTTAATGTATATAATGACTTGCACTAAGCAACAACTACATCATGATTTTGTATACACAAAAATGTAAGAACATTTAAAATTAAAATATACCAATGTACTTAGTTATATATCCCTCTTTTGACAAAAGAAGTCACTACACAAAAATTGGAAAAAGGTGCCACAATATTTAATCAGTAAACTTGGCTATTTGCAAAAGATGGGGTCCAATGACACACCTCTAAAATAGAGACTTCTCCAGGATTTCTAAAAATCACCAAAAATTTCATATTTGATACCTTGGGCACATATTTTCACCAATAGTGTGAAGGAAAGGGGTTTGTTATTTCATATTTGATACCTTAAGAATGTAGATGGAACTACGGAAATATGGATTCAGGTAGGAATGGATATGCACAAGGCATGGTTGGTAGGGGATGGGGTTATTAAGCATTGCAACGAGTTCAAATTTGTTGCAAAGCTGGGATTTGTTGGAAGGGCAAGCTTCTTGTCTAGAGTGTAATTTGTCATGATGCTAAGGAGCAAGGTGTGGTTGTAATTATATTTTCTTATGTTTTTTACCTTATTCACAACACCTTTTATCCTTTCAATTTTACATATTCTTCCAACATTAAATCCAAGCAATAGGAAGCACATTAAATAAAAATCAGATGGGTGCCTCCCCATGAAAAATATACCACCAACTGTATATTTTGTTGCATTATTAGTAACAATTTGTACCACATGTTCTTCTTTAGCCTTCTCAATAATAACTGAGTTTAAGAGCTCTTGAAAGCATGAGGGGACTCTTGACTTGGTCGAAGGCATGGTTTTAGGAACATTGTGCCTTTTGATCAAGAAACAATAAATTTTTAATGTTTTTATTTCTTCTATCTTTCCATTTGTCACTCATGATGGTACAACTCACGTGTGCTTGTGATTGATGATACTCTACAAGAATTGGGGTCACATACTTAAATGTCTCGACTCTCAACCGATGAATGACCATTTCCTGTGTATTTAGGAGCAGCAAGCTTTCTTGGTGGTGTCTTCTTCATTTATCATTGTTTGGGTGGAGTATTTTTGTGGTCTTACAGTTTATGCTCCCATATCCTTCATTGAGAATTTGGTTTTTTGCTGCAGCAATGAGTTTCAACCAAGCTACTTCTCTTCCAACTTCCAACTCCAACAAGAATGATCTGTAGATGGTGGGGCTATGGCCTGTCTGTCTCAACAACATGGAGTTATATTGTGGAATGAAATACTATGCCCTCTCTCTATGCTTGATCTACTTAGCTCCAATGCTTATGGTGCCAATGTCCCTGTCCAATAGAGGGTTTGAGTCCTCTCAAGCGCGGGCTCAATACCTTTACTATGCAAACCCATTCAACCAATGAAATTGTTTAAACAGAAGTGCAGCCCAGTACTGTGTCTATGCCAAAATTCGAGACAATAAAAATACACATTTGCACATCCCTCAACTATGGATGCAACATAAGCAACAACGCTCTATCAAATAATCAAGAAGATGCCAAGCACTTTATCGTAGTCAATGCCATTACAGCAACTTTTAGGTATTAATTAAACTAAGGTAAGTGCATCTGAGTGGAATCCTGTAGGTGACAGTCAAATACACATTCTGAGGGCGATTTAATAAATCTAATCGGTTTATACCATGCTGTAATATAACTCATATGGTTGTGTACTAAGAGTTCACACTGTCACTATTATTTATGGTGATTTACTCAGCCATCAGACCCAAGAAATAATCCAGCCATCATTTGTGTTTCTTATTCCTTCTCGTTATCATTTGTGTTTCTTATTGCTTCTTGTCTCCTTGTGCATTTGAACTGTGGAAATATACATGATGAAAGTGAAGTAAGGTTTTTTGTGTTATTAGTTTACAACATAATAGCTTTCCATTATTGATCTGGAAGGCCAGATGAAGAAG
>LPNX010202991.1:0-21237 GCA_001517045.1 Pseudotsuga menziesii
CTTGTATATCACTGTATATTCAGACACTTGTACACTCTGCTGGACTTTTCCTTGTACATAACAATATCTCTGTACATACTAACTGTTGTTTATACTTCACACATTCACATCACTGAATATGGATCACAATCCATTTACTTCATACATTTGTATATACACAATCATACACATACTGTATGCATCAATATAAACATATCTTGAACTGTGTAGGCAACTTTTCTCCTGGGCTGTGTATGTCAGAGGCAAGATCAGACTTTGTACCTTGTTGCTGGGCTATGAATGTCCAAGATAAAAACAAATTTTTGGTCACTGCAAAATATCCATGCTTGAACTGTTCAAGCCAAAATTTAGTTTACTGCTTCTCAAAGAAAAATTGAACTTCCCAGCTGCTAATAACAAAGTATCCTTCCTCTGCTGTTGTCCATAAAAACTCAGACTTTAAACCATCAAAATTCCTTCCTCTGCTAATTAGTGCATCATACTGTGTATATCATCTGTAGAAGACCCTGAGAGTTGTGGAATTGTTTATAAACCTTGGATTGTGGGCAGCAACAAGCTCAGACAAAAACCATCTTAAAACTCTGTGGAGAAATCGGGTTCTAGCTGTCAAGACTTGGATTTCAGCAGTAAGAAATCAGACCTCAAACTCGGGTCTGTGAAAAGGTAAGAAGTTACTTTCAAGAAATCACAAGCTTCCAGCAATGAACACAAGATTCAAACATTCAAACTATTCACTGTTTAAACCCCAAACAAAAATCAACTTCGGATATCCTTCTTTGCTGCTGTATACACCCAACAAATTCGGATAGTTCAGGATTGTTCTATGTTGAATTAAACCCAAGAAAAATCTCTATGGAAACTCGAGTGATGACTGAAAATTTGGATCTGTTGTGTATGCTGAGAGCTCAGTCTTGTCTTGGTTCAACCACCAGAGAACACCAAACAAATCAATAGAAAACTTGGGCTGTACCAGTATTGACTTAATCCCAACAAGAAACTTTGTGGAAAAATTCGGGTATCTTTCCTCTACTGCTGCTCAGACCAGCAAAATTTTTTTTGGGTATCTTTCCTCTACTACTGCTCAGACCAGCAAAAAAAAAATTCAGGTATCTTTCCTCTACTGCTGCTCAGACCAGCGAAAAAAAAAATTCGGGTATCTTTCCTCTACTACTGCTCAGACTAGCGAAAAAAAAAATCTCAGTTCAAACCCCAAAAAAATTGTGTTTTTAATTATGACATCTTCTTGGTGTATAAATACACCTAAACATGCGTTGGGGAGGCTAGGGCCGACTTCAAGGAGAGAACCAACAAGTTTTAATTTTAATTTTTTTAAACTTAAACATTTAAAGGGGCCGACCTCATGAAGGGGTTTTAAACAATTTTAATAATTATTAAAGTTGTTTTAACACACAAATGTTTAATAGGGCCGACTTCTACGAGGGTTAAGTTATTTTGTTTAATTTAATTATTGTTAACACTTCACCTTAATGAGGGTTTAAAAATCAATTTATTAATTTTAATTAAAAAGAATTGTCAATGTTTTCTTTTAAGGGATTGTTTAATGATTAAAATTATTCACAAAGGTATTAAGGTGATCCATTTTAATTTAAGTTAAGGGCTAGAGTTTTTAATTGTTCTTTATGCTATTTCAATCAATGGTAAGGGTTATATGGATTTGAGTAAAGGACATCATCATGGGCTTAAGAGGGAATCATTAGTATCATAGGGTCAACTTATAGATAGTGGGATTAGGGACTTCTCCTAGGGTACCATGACCTTATTAAAAACACAAATGACCACAAAATGGGTCATTTGGACTCTTTAACGTTCTACACTTATTCAACCCACCAAGGAAACTTTCTAGGGTATTAGGGCATAGGTTGTGGTACTGGAGAACCATATAAACAACTTAGGGTACTTAACCATTCTACAGGGGGTTCAGGGATTTTTCCATTGTCCCAAGGCCTCCAAGGGCTTCAGACTTGGGCTTGGACAAAGTCAAAAGGTCTCCTTTGACACTGACACTTACTCACCCTCAGGTGCTCCTCAAGGGGCACCAAGACACACTGACACACACCTGTTGGCATCAATGACAATTTAGTCAACAGATACCAACTACTAGCTTCTGCATAACGATAGGGATATGCTCAATGCACAAAGTAGGGACTCTTTGGGTAAGCCTGGTCTGCTTCCCCTCAAGAACCCTAATCAACCCCTGATCCTCCCCTGCCACTGGTCGCACATACATACAAGGATTACCATTAGGGCGGATTGGTCCAATATCTGCATTTTAAACATTAAAAGGATTGAAAACTTTATACATATGTATATATCGTTTATGATTAAAAATTCATAAAAACTTAAAAACTTGAAAAACCAAAATACCTGATGCTCCCCGTGCTCCTTCAAGAGGGAGGACAAGATCATTGTCACCCCGAAAATCCATCCCAGCATATGGAAATTGCTCCAATGCAGGTAGCTGCCGCTCCCACCATAAGTAGAATTCATCATCATAGACACTCTGAACCGAGCCACCACCGCCCTGGCGTAGAAATATTTCTCCCCACTTACTCAGTCTAGGCTGACAGGGAGAGAAAGTTGTTAGACATACTGCAAAGCTAAGGGCGGGAACTCTCTTAAAGAAAAAGGCCACCAATATGCTAGAATAGCCAAAGTTCTTACGCCGACCTCTCTTGCAATCATAGAGTTGCTTCTTCATTATCAGGATTACTCCCGAGCACCAGTCAAACAAAGCTCCCTATAGGAATTCCACCGCAATTCTCATTTGATTTTGAATTGCAATACAGAGTGATGACGATCCTGTAACCCTTACTACTATGCTTACCAACACTTGTAATGGCAAGCTACGGATATGTACAATAGGGATGCAAGTTCCCCTTTTCTGAGTGCCAGGCGCACAATAAGTATCAATATAGTTCTTAACACTTAGAAGGTCACCGCCCCTACTAGTACCTTCCAAGTTGACAAGAGCTCCCCGTCGTGACAAACCCGCAATAAAATAGATGTCTTCTAGTGCAATTTCTAGAATCTCACCTTGTATGTCAAACACACCTAGATCATGATCCCAGTAGTTGATAAAAAACTCCAGCAAACGAACATTAGATCACATAGCTGAAGTACAAAAGAACTTTAGCAGCCCAATTTGCCGTAATGCATGCACCGTGGTGGCACTACGAAGTGCATCTTGTTCCATGGTTTCATGTTCCCTCTCCCTCCACTCCAACACCACGTTTTAACCTGTCCATAAAGCCATTTTCAAATATTAAAAATCATTCAAAAACTTTGATTATGGCCCTAATTATGTTTTTCCTATGTTGCACAGTATACGCGACTGTCCTTTGGACATGTCGCGTATCATACATGGGTTTCTTTCGGGCAAGTTGCATATAAAACGTGTGTACGCAACTGTCTAAGTTACATACCTGCGTATACAACATAACCTCTCTAAAACTGGCTTAAAACATTAAAATTTGACATAAAATTAAAAATTTGATTGGATGAAATGGAAGAGCATGAAGAGCTAATTTACATGACACTTGCAGGTTTGAAATTCGTCCACTGGTTCATCCACTCCGAGCGATTGAAGTCAAAGGTAAAAATGGCTTAGATTGGGTAAAAATATGAAATGGTGATTTTGATTTCTATTTTCGAACTATTTATGGAAATAATATCAAAATGTGGGTTTTTTAGCCTATAGTTTTAATTTTTATAAAAAATCAAACTAATACCATGTCATTTTTACCTAATGCAACAGATCCGAGATTACTCAAAGTTGTTTTCCACTCATCTAGGATAGGATATTGGTCATTTATATGCATTTTTTCATTTATAGCTAATCCGCCTTAACCCTAGGATCACTACCGTGACCACGGACCATGGTATTTAACCATTATTACCTTGTCTGTGCCATTGTTCTTCTGTGGATAGGGCTTTCCTTCCATGAGTACCCTAGTTTAGAACACATTTTTGTCATTTTGTACTCATGCCGCATTTGTCGTAGGTTTAGGGGAGCCTCCTTAGCTACTTTTCATGCCAAATTGAGCCTCATTTTGGTCTCTTTTTACAAGCTATCCCCTTTATGAGTCTCCCTGCCCTTATGCAGTTTCGTTAGGCCCAGGTCTAACTCCTCAAAATAGACTTGACTGCTGAGTAAACTTGTCCATTCAGGCTCATTAAGAATATGTGAATGGGCATCCACATTGGTGGTAGGTGATCACTTTCTTGGACCATGTGGAATACTACGAGAAAGGATCGCTCTCTTTTCTACGGAATTGAGAAGAGTATTCTTAGGCATAGATTTATCACTTTTCTGGACGTAAGGGACTAAACTTACAGAAAAGGAGCAGTCGGTATGAGATTAGTTTTCTCTTTTTTCATGCTCTAGATCTAAACATGAAAAATATTATGAGTGTACTTTATGTCTTTGTCATGCTTGTTAAACACTAAGAACAAAGCATTGAGTTTACTGTTCTATGCCCCATTCCTTGTAATCAAATGGATCTTTCTAAGTGATCTTGCTTTCCTTCACACTCGTAAAACTCAAGCTATATGCTACTCTTGAAGGGGCGTTAGGTAGGTGGTAATTTAACCTTTTTTGGACCTCCTTGACTAAGTACGAAAAAGGTTCACCTTTTCTTCTTCGGAAGTTAAGAGAGTTCTTCTGTGCTATGTTTTATACTTTTCCAACCCCAAGAGACTAAATTGGACGAAAAAGGAACCCCCTGGAGTCTTATTCAGAGTTTTCAGACTCTCTAAACATGAAAACACCAACGAGCATGTACTAGTTTGGGCTCGTAAAATACACAAATTAGTGATATCATCAAGCATTATTCTCTCCCCTCTTCAAGCTTGTCAAAAATGAAGAGAGACCTGATTTGACATTCCTGGACTCATTAAAATTTAACAGGAAATATAAGGAAGAAGTTTTCTTTTTAGGTTACAAACGGTGGCAGCATGTCCTCCTTGAACATAACACTCTTTGAACTTTCTGATACTCATGTCTCAGTGTACACTTTTAGTTTCAGCTATCACTTCGAGTTGTCTTACTCCTCCACTTGTCCTTTACACATGGGTATTCTGATCTTGTCTCCTACATGACAGATAAGTTTAGTTGTCCTATCGGCAATTTAAAAGCTTGCTTGGGTCATCTCTCTATTTTGCTCACTGTTCAAGGATTTATCCCTATTTCTGCTTATTATTCTGATTCCATCATTATCCTATCTGACTATCACTTGTATCTACCTTCCCTTATCCAGATCCTAGTCACTCTTCTGATCCAATGGAGGATCTATTGCCTTCCTCATAACAACATGGTTTATCATCGGTACTTCCTAAAGATGAAGACCTAGAGTTTTGGCGATGGTACCTCAGAATTCACTTTCATCATTGGTGAACTCCTTTTCTTCAATTTTCAGTTTCACCCATTGATTGACAATCTGTTGAATCCTTTCCATGTTCGACTTCAACACATCTATTCCCATGGCCTGGGTTGTACTGGTTCCTTTGGATTTTGATGAAGACCTTGGTTTCACATCTATAACCTAAGTTGTGTAAGATTTTGTTGTGTTCATTTTACACAGCTTCCATATTTTGAAGACTCATCATTGTATATATATTGTGGCTTCGATCCACCTTTGTAATATACATGGTCGTATACCTGTATTATATGATATAATCAAATATTGTAAAGGAGCTTGTGGTCCAATATCTTGAACATGGCATCCTCAGATATGATTTTGTATATGGCATTGATATGTATTTGTTTAAGGTACTTCCCATGCTTCCTTGGACTTCTGATTTCTCCAATACGAAGATTGTAATGTATTTTGGCCATTTCTTCCCTTTGAACTCACACATTAGGGAGCATCTGTTATCAGCCAAAATGGCACTTCTCCATTCGAGTGCTGACATTCATCATGTCAGTACACAAAAGGACAATTTGGATTGAAGTATCCAAAACACTATAGATGTGCATGACCTTTGATGCATTATCCTCAAACCAACCTTATATATTTTTGTTCCAAGTTTTGGGTTGCATACGCAACTATGTGCCTTGCAACTTGCATATCATACATGATTATATGCATTGCAACCCACGTATACTTTCATACGTGAGTTTCCTTCGAGCTACATGCGTGTCATACGCGAGTTGCCTATATTAAAACCCATGTATACCTTAATTCAACCTTAAAAAATATAAATCATGATTAGATGAGATTAGTTGGGTCCTAATCCATAACCATCCCAACTATCTCAACCGTCCCAACCTTCGAAACCACTCTATTTCCCAAAGTATAAATAGAGGCCTTGGGGTGGGGCTAATCAATGGATTTTTGGAGAGCAAAATTATATTGGTGGTATATCTTCAAAGTCTTGGAGTAGCAGAACTCAGAGTCCTTGGTTGCAGAGGAGTACTTTTTTCAAAATCTGGGTTTGTTGATGTATTTGTAACTTCAAAATGTATTCACTTTTATATCTTATGTATTGTACCCCGATGTTTATTCCGGGAAGTATCTATAATGTAATTGAGTAATGTCATGCCCCGATGTTCTGATCGGGAGACTCAATAATGTAAACAAGTCATGTAAAGTTATTGAGGTTAACCCTCCATTGTAAGTCGAGGAAATAGTCCCCACATTTGTGTCAAGGTTAACCCTCCTTGTTGATCGAAGGGCAAAGTCCCCACAATTGTGGGGCACTAGGGTTATTAGACTCTCCTAGAGATGTCGGCTCTAGTAAGTAATTGTTAAGTGGGGCTGACATGTTAAAGTGGACATTAAGTGAATGAAAAAATATAAATAGAGAGTGAGCCTCTCTATTTATCACACACACACTCACTCACTAGGCCACATGAGTGAGAGAGAAGTAGTTCTCTCAAGTGAGAGAGAGAGAGAGAAGCTATGGAGATCATCTTTATGTTTTTAGGTTTTACTGTTGCCATCATTCTATCTCTGAGGAAGTTGCGGGTTTTTCTCCTTTATGGTTTCCCCAAGGAATATTCTTTGTGTCTCTTGTCTCTTGTGTTTATTAATGTGCATGTTATTCTCTTAGTTAAAGATCCTAAGATAATGTTAGCTTGAATGATAAAAATATAACATGGTATCAGAGCTAACCTGAGAAGAAGACATTGTACAGCTGCAAAAGCTAGGGCTTCTTAATTTTTGGGTCTCTCTACACAATCCATAAGCAAAAGTATGCTAGGCTGACTCTCCATTAAAGGGTGCATCTTTCTGTCGAAGCGGAATTTGATTCCGGACATTTTCAGTTTTTGGTGTGGGAAATTAGGGCTTCTTACAGAAGAGGAATTGTTGAGTGAGCCTGGCATAGGATTTCTCTCCTCATTAAAATCAAATTTTAGAGACCTGGGTTGATATTTTTGGTTGGATGAAACTCTGGGAAAGTCAAACCCTAGTTTGACCCTAGGCTAGAAAAACCCTAAAATACTAAAACTGATAAGTTTTGGTACATACACTATATCTTGGGATTGGAGAAGTCTCAAGAGCTGAAACTTTCATAAACCGAAGTTAAAATCCTTTTTTACACTGTATCCAAATTTCAGACTCAGATTGCTATATTCTAGGAGATATGATTCCTCCAAGTTAAGGTTCTAGCCTCTCCCAGGATTCATCCCCAAACAGGACACCTGGGGCGAATTGCTATATCTCGCGCTACAAAGTTCCAAATGAAAATTCTAAAGATTTCCCAAAAATGGCACGGACTTTATTTTCTGTGGTCCAAGTTTCAGACCTAGAAGATGAAACAGTGACACGTGGAAATCCGTACAACTTCGCTATGTTGAACAATACTGAAACATGTCACCTTGGGAAAACGCTCATAAGTCCCAATTGGTGAAACCAAATCTGATGAACAATATGGTGTTGGAACAGGGACAGGTGAGGCTACCTTAGTGTGAATTTTCAGACACATAGGAGCAGTAATTTCAGAGATACCATATAAACAGTATCAGGCATTTCTCATAAAAAATTGGAAAACTAGGGCTTCCTGTTCCGAGAGCTTCCTCCACTGTTTTCAGAAAAGGAGTACATTGGATAGCTCACCTTGAAGAGGTCTATCTTTCTAGACAATCAGATCTGAAAGATTCCAAGTTTTGGAAATTAGGGTTTCTCTAAAAAACCCTAGATCATCCAGCTTTGGAACCAGGACAGACACCTCAAATCGGTAAGATCTAATCTTTTGCTATTTTCACTTGAGGTTCTCATTCCAAAGTGATCTATCACATCAACTTGATGATAAGCTTGGCGAAGTTGAAAACTTCCAAGCATGGAAGTATATGATCTCTTTGAAGAAAATGAATTGGACACCTACATAAGTAGAGAGGTTCCAGTTCCAGAGGGAGATGAGGCTAAAATCCTTACACCAGAAGAACTTGGTCAAGGCCAAGAAGATCATTGTTGATTCAATCACGGATCACCTTTTACCACAAGTTTCTTCCCTAAATACACCGAAAGAGATGTTTGATTCCTTGACCAAGCTATTTGAAGGAAAGAACATAAATCGGAAGATGACCTTAAGAAACCAGTTGAAGGATGCGAAGATCCAGAATGCAGAGACCATACAGTCATACTTTACAAGGGCCTCTCAAATCAAATAACTTGTAACAGTAGAAGAAGAAGTGGAGAATGTAGAAGTGGTGATAGCCACCTTGAATGGCCTCCCATGATCATGGGATTCATTCATGCGAGGAATGTGTGCCAGGATGAAGTGATTACTTTCAGCAGACTCTGGGAAGAGCACACACAAGAAGAAGAAGCTTGACTCATAATAAGAGAAGAGAAGATGGGAGCAACTAAAGATCAAGCTCTCACCATCCAAAGAAGATCCCTCAAGCGATGAGGAATATGAAGAACTCAACTCTTGAAGAACCTCTTATCCATCTTAGCATTTGGATAAGAAACGATGCTATTATGAATGAAGAAGATGATGAAGCTGAAGGCTCAAGAAGGAGTCTACCCACAAAACAAATAAAGATAAGTATTCAATTGTCATTTCATGATATTATTTTGTTATGCATTTGTTTATGTTCAGTTAATGTATTATGCATGATAGAATGTTTGCATTAATGATAATATACTACTAATATGCATGTGATGGTAAGTAGCTCATGGTGCTATAGAACTCTCCATTGTTGCTTATCTAGAATGAAACCTCTTTGCTAACATATTGGATTAGTCACCACAATATCAATGTTGTCCTGGTAGAGATGGAAGGCATCTAGAAAGTTTCCGTGAGATATGGATGAATGTTGTATTGGCTAAAATAGTTGCATGATCACATATTTATGCATAAGAATTTTCCATTACGAATATTCCTTATGAAATGTTTCTAATTATACAAATGCATTTGACTTGTAGGAAAGATCGCATACATAATCACCTACAAGCAAAGAAGAATGAGACTTGTTCTGAAGAACAAGTGACGACAGTTCAAGATGGAGAATATTATGACGAATGCAGTGACATCATTGATGCAAAACCTTCCAGCCATGAAGAAGTAACCAAGAAAAAATGGAAGACTAGTTCAAGAAGAATGATGTCTAGGATGCAGTATCGATACATGAAGGGAAGTTTGTAGTTCCATCATGCAGTAGATGGAAACATCGTGGGATACAAGGCAATATTCGTAGCACGAGGCTTCTCACGAAAAGAAGGCATAGACTATGAAGAGACATTTGCATCCAGTGGGAGTTGAGACACATGACATGCAGAATCATGTGTGCAAATGAAAGAAGGCCTTGTATGAGTTCAGAAGACACCCATGGGATAACACATACATGAGGAGCTTGATGAAGACCTGAACCTTTGCTACAAGGTTGAAGATGAAAGTCTATAGAGGATCTTGGTATCCAATGATTCTAGATGGATACATAGAATATTAGTAGCAGAGGAATCTCCTTGTCACTCCAGTACAGAATGTTTCAGTGCATAGAGTACGAAAGACAGAGGGAGAATGATGCTCTGCTTCAGAGGGAGTGACTGTAGAAGATCTTGAGGTTCAGCATGGTACGATAGGATGGACATATTACTGATGACTCTAGGTTTTACTAAGAGTAAAGAGGATTCCACCTTTGCTTCAAGGTTGAAGGTGGAAGACCAGTGATGCTCCCATTATATGGCAATGACTTGTTCCTCACAGAAAAGAGGAACTCATTAAATTTGCAACAAGAATACTTGCTGTTGAGTTCGAGATAAAGGACTTGGGGATGATGCACTATGTTCTAGGCATGGAGGTGTGGACAAGGGAAGTATGCAGTAGAGATCCCGAAGAGGTTCAGGATCATGGACTGCAAGGCCATGACCACACCTATGGCATCGAACTTGAATCTATTGAGTGTTGCTTCATCAGAGTCAGTTGATGCCATGATGTATCGTTAGATGGTTTACCAGAAAAATATGAGACCAGTATTTGCTTTGTTGTGAACACATTGAGACATGTTCACCAGAGTGTTGCAGAGCATACAGTGAGGTACTTGAAGGGTATAGTTGATGATGGGCTCAAGTATGAGGCGAATTAGAAGATTAACATAGAGGGTTATGAGTATTCGTATTAGGCAGGCAGTGCCATTGATAGGAAGAGCACTTCGAGGTGCTACTTCAGTATGGGATCAAGTGTGATCTCTTGGTTTGGCAGGATGGAGTCCTGAATGGTGCTGAGTACAGCTGAGGAAAAATATTTTGCCACTTGCTATTTGGGAGAGAGGAGCATTGATCTAGATTGAGATCTCTCAAAAGAGGGAGTTCTAGCATAGTCGGTGATACAGGTTGTCTGAGCATAAATCATGGCAAAGCTCGTAGGTTGCTCAGATGTAAACAAACTTGTAGGTTGTCCTCGAATGTAATCAGTCCTGGCGAAGCTCGCAGGTTATCCTTGAACATAATCATCCCTGATGTGATTCTATGCTAGAAATGGCCAAAGTGAAGTTTGAGTACTTCAGGGAGAGGCTTTGTGTTCTCTAGATCGAGGTTCCCTCCAAGGGGAAATGATGAGTCAGTGAGCCATTCCGACATGGTGAGAGGATTAGGTTCCTTCCATGGTCAGATGTAAGGGCTGAGCCATTCTATCATGGTGAGAGGATTGGTTCCTTCCATGTCATATGTGAATGCTGAGCTATTCTGATGTGACTGTAGGATTGGTTCCTACATGATCATATATAAGTGTTGAATTCCATTCTTGGAATGGAGGCACTTGGTCAGTTACCAGGAATACTCAGCTTGGTGCTAAGATGCCATTCTCTAGGAGAATGGAGGCACCTGGTCAGTTACCAGGAATCCTCAGTCTGGGACTGAGAGCCATTCTGGCGCAATGTGTTTACACATGGTTAGATGTAAGTGCAAAGCCCTTCCGTTGTGGTGTGTTTGCACATGGTCGGATGTAGGTGCAGAGCCCTTCCGATGCAGTGTGTTCTCACATGGTCATATGTAAGTGCAGAGCCATTTCGATGCGGTGTGTTCGCACATGGTCGAATATAAGTGCTGAGCCATTCTGGTGTGATGTGTTTACACATGGTCAAATGTGAGTGTTGGGCCTTTCTAACAAGATGAGGTCAGATGTGAGTGCTGGGCATTCCTTTCTGACAAGATGAGGTCAAATGTAAGTGTTGGGCGGGCCATTCTGACTTAGGGTCAGATATAAGCATTGAAGAATACCTACATGGAGGCGACCTACATGGAGGCTAGGCCTACAACCAGCATGAAAAAGGGCTGGCTCTATAGAACTTCCTGTGACGAGAAGAATGAAGAGATAGCACCATTTGATTGAGATAGCAGAAGCAGTAATGATGATGATGATTCAATGATGATCCAGCTTTGATGATGATCTAGATCAAGTGATGATCTAGACTTGATGATGATCCAGTATGACGATCCAGATCAAGTGATGATCCAGACTTGATGATGATCCAGTAGTGACGATCCAAATCAAGGGATGATCCAGACTTGATGATGATCCAGCAGTTACGATCCAGATCAAGTGATGATCCAGACTTGATGATGATCCAACAGTGACGATCCAAATCAAGTGATGATCCAGACTCGATGATGATCCAGTGATGAGCGAGATCCAGTGATGATCCAGACTTGATGAAGATGACTTGACAATGAAGATGACTTGACAATGAAGATGAATTGAAGATGAAGATGACTTGATCATGATCTAGATGATACAGAGAAGAAGACTTGTGTTGATAAATTGTGTCGAGAGAATACCTTCCTAGTTAAGAGGGAGTGTTGATGTATTTGTAACTTCGGAATGTATTCACTTGTATATCTTATGTATTGTACCCTGATGTTTATTCTGGGAAGTATCTATAATGTAATTGAGTCATGTAATGCCCCGATGTTCCGATTGGGAAATTCAATAATGTAAACAAGCCATATAAAGTCATTGAGGTTAACCCTCCATTGTAAGTTGGGGCAATAGTCCCCACATTTGTGTCAAGGTTAACCCTCCTTGTTGATTGGAGAGAAAAGTACCCATAGTTGTGGGGCACTAGGGTTATTAGACTCTCCTAGAGATGTCAGCTCTAGTAAGTAATTGTTAAGTGGGGCTGACATGTTAAAATGGACATTAAGTGAACGAAATAATATAAATAGAGAGTGAGCCTCTCTATTTATCACACACACACTCACTCACTGGGGTGCATGAGTGAGAGAGAGAGAGAGGAGATGTGGAGATCATCTTTATGTTTTTGGGTTTTACTGCTGCCATTGGTGCTCATTCTATCTCTGAGGAAGTTGCGGGGTTTTCTCCTTTATGGTTTCCCCGAGGAAAATTCTTTGCGTCTCTTGTCTCTTGTGTTTATTGTTGTGCATGTTATTCTCTCAGTTAAAGATCCTAAGTTAATGCTAGCTTGAATGATAAACATTTAACAGGGTTGTTTTGTTATCTATTCACCTTTTGTTAATAAAGAGAATTCTTCTTCCAATCTTGTATTGTTTATCTCATGTATATTGGCTTAATGAATATGCTCAATGATGTTATTATTATGCTTTTCATCTAAACTTTGATTTAAATATGTATGAGATATTGCTTGAAGAATTGGCTCTTTGCAGGTGAAGAGAAGCATCCCTAGAAGCTTTGGAGAAGATTGGAGCGGGAGAAGATCAAGCTTTGATCAACCATCATTAATCGGGTAAGTCAAGACTTTATTCCTATTCTCTTTCCATTCTCTGTAAAAGTTGATTGTCTGCAAGTATAGTAGTATGTTGGTAACCCCAGACCCTAGGTTATAATGGTGAAATTTCCTGAAAAACACAAGGTGTATCAAATGTCAGCAAGTTAAAGGTGGGCATTGTCTCTGCCCACTTCGTGAAATAATCAACATCGACAATGATCTGTTTGTGCCCCCCAGTCGAGACTGGGTTGCATGTCACATAATCTATCCCCCACTTCGTGAAGGGGCCCACTGAGATGAAAAGAAATAACAGAGCAGGATGCGACCGCATCTTTCTGGTGTAAAGCTAACAAGGATGACAGTGTTTCACGGCTTCCACACAATCTTTAAAGATCGTGGGCCAGAAATAACCGGCACGTAATATCTTCTGGGCCGTCGCTAACCCAGATAAATGATCTCGACACACTCCACTATGGGCATCATTTAGGATAGTATCTTCTTCTTCGTGGGTAAAACATCAATGCAAAATGAAATCTACCCCCCTACGATATAAAGTATCTCCAATAATGAGGTAGTTCTTGGCATGTACACGTAGTTTACACCATTCTTCCTGCGAGAAGGCTACAGGGTACTTCAAAGTATGGAGATAGATAAGTATATCTCCGTACCAGGGGTCAAAAGTGGAAATCAAAAAGATATGCTCATCTAGGAATGAGTCTTCTTCAATGGCTACATCTTCCTCTACTAGAAATTCTACAATGAGCTCAGCAAAAACTAAGGATTTCTTGGATTTGGTGGATTGGAAATATAAGTCAAATTCCTGAAGAATGACTATCCATTTGTTGAATTTGCCTCCAACTATCTGTCGTGGTCCTCAGTAAGATGTAGTGACGCAACCTCTGAATAGCATACAGAGCTTCCAAGGCCAACTTGTCGACATGGGAATACCTAAGTTCAGGGCCGGCTAAAGCACAACTGAGATAGTAGGGGACATGCTCTTGGAGCTTATGGTCCTCCTAGACTAGTACTACCCCTATGGTTGACTTAGATGTGGCCAGATACAATATAAAATCTCAAGAGTAATCTGGCGGGCGCAATAACCATGCCAACAACAAAGATTTTTTTAATTCCTCGAAAGCAAGTTGTGCAATTTCATCCCATACAAATGGGGTGTCCCATTTCAACAGGCACATGAAACCTTTATTAATCTTGGAATAATTTACAATAAAACGTCGAAGGAAGTTCGACTTCCCCTGCAGGATTTGAAGCTGCCTGATAGAACGAGGAGGAGGAAAATTTACGATGGCCTCAACTTTCAAAGGATCCACCTGAATGCCTTTGTTGGAAACAATGAATCTGAGCAGTCTCCCTGACTCGACACAGAAAAAGCACTTGTGGGGATTCAAGCGAATTTTGTAGTGTCTACATCGTTCAAAAATCAAACGCAAGTGATATGGGTGATCGATCCTCTTACGAGAATGCGCTGGCAGATCATCAAGGTAGGGTTCGACAATGGCTTTAATGTCATAAAAGGAAAAATTCATTGCCCTTGCATTTTTCAATCCAAAGGGAATTTTCTTGTATGCAAAGGTACCCTAAGGAAAAATAAAAGTTGTTTTATGTTGGTATTCTAGTTTAATTTGGATTTGAGTATACCCGAAGAAACCATCTATAAACAAAAAGGCTTCACTTCCCGCATAAGCATCAATAATTTGATGTATAAATGGCGTGGGGTAGTTGTCCTTGGGACAAGATTTGTTTAGATATCAAAAGTCAATACAAATGCATATAGTCCCTTGCTTTTTGTCAATAGGAACAGGGTTGGATACCCATTCTGTCAAAGCTATGGGGTAAATGAAACCGGCTTTCAGCAATTTTTCAACTTTAGCCTTGACCGCTGCCGCTTTACGTGAGTTGACAGGTCTCAAATTTTGTCGAACGGGTCTAGCATCAAGGTATGTTTGGATTTTTTGCTTGACTATTGATGGATAAATGCTTGGCATCTCCTCATATGACCAGGAAAATACGTCGCGGAATTCCGTAAACAAGGTTGTATAGATCGCAATCTCCTCTGGAGAGCAGTTCACACCAATGTGTACATTTTCCACAACGTCTGGGTTTACAGAGATGTTGATAGGAATTGTAGTGGAAATGTTTGCCATATTCCCCTCAGCAAATATTCCTTACCTTAGTAAGGGATTAATAGGTGTATCAACATCACCTTCCAGTCTCATATGGAACTCCTGGTTCTTGATCTTGCTTAACTCTAGAAGAAAATAGGATCGATGGTGAAGATCTTCGCAGATCTTATCTCGTCCGCACATGGCTTACAGAATCTAAGCAATCTCTAGAATGGAAAGAGTTCTCTACCCAAGCAGGAAAATAGTCTTCTTCCGGCTCCTCTGAGACTGTGAGAGGGACCGGAATGGGATCAACAGCGGTATGAATGATAGCTTGATAAGCTACTTCCGTTGCCGATAAGGGCACTTCAGGTTCGTGGTGGGAAGGAAGAACCCAAGGATCTGTTCTATCAATAACCGTCGCTATAGACTTCCCCACACTAGTAGAACCTAGATAATTAATTGGAGCTAGAATATCAAATGTGCCCATCAATGATGCGTACTTTCCATCCCCTAAGCACTCTGAAGCGGTCTAACCTGATCAACTAATCGTACAGTGGACTCGTTATTTTCCATGCGGCCTTTTCAAGTAAAACTGAGTTGGTCTACATTAACTAACTTCCCTTCATCAGGAAACACTATCTATGTCGGATTCATCGCTATCTGACTTGTCTTCTTCTTCTGCTTCACATTGATATAAGTTCTTGGTGGTCTCTGTTTTTAAACATCTGTGTCTTGGGTCCCACTTCTCTCCGCAATACTTACACTTTCCTTCTTTCATCCGTTGGGCTTCTAAGGTGTTTTTGTTGTCATTCCTTAGATGTGGTGGCTGGTATTTGGTGTCGGTTTTGGTATTTGGAATAGACCTTCTATCTTTGTCATGGTTTTTGTTCCACGCCTTTTTAAATTTTTCTTCAATGATTTTTTCCTTTTGTCTCGCCTTATCCAAGGTTGATACATTTAGTAACTCTAGTTCATCTCTTATATAGGGTTTTAGTCCATACACATAAGTCTAGAGGCGTTGACTGTCTGTGAGTTCTGGCATATGTGTCTCCAGGGCTTCCCATTCGTCGGTGTATTCATCAACATCACCTTTTTGCTGCAGCCTGGTAAGTTTTGCGAAGAAGTATTTTTCTTTTAAGTATTCAAACCTCTTAAAGAAATCATTTTTGAATGTTCTCCACTTGCGCTTAGTTTCCTGTGTTGTAGCCTTCAACCACATGTACCAGTTGTAAGCCCGTTCTTCTAGTTGCATAGAGGCATATTTTATCATTTCCTCGTCAGCTGTGATATCGTGTATGGAAAAAAATTCTTCTGCCTTGTTGATCCACGCCACGCTCCATTTTGTGTCTCCATTGAATTTTGACAATTCTAACTTGGGTTTCATTTGATATCCATTCCTTTTTGGAGGAGAAAGTGAATACTCATGATTTGGATAGAGATCATAATCGAACTCTTCTTGTGGACTTCCTCTTTTGGGAGGAATTGTCTTATGCTGCCTTGAATTTGAGGATGGTTGGTCTTCCTTTGACATATTGCACACTAATGTAGTAATTTTGTTTTCCAAATGATGCTTGAGTTTTCTTAACCCGGATTCAAACAATACTGTGATGTTTCTTTTTACACCTTCCATCTCCCAAGATACTGCTTCGTTGACTTCTTTTTTTACAGTCTCTAATAATTCAATTTTCCTTTTGTGTAGTTATCCTTCGATTTGGTTGAGTCTTGAGTGTAAACCCTCAATAGTTTTAGAACCTTGGCCTTGTTAAGCTCTAATTTCGCCATTCTTTCTTTAATTTCATTCATTTCTTCCATTTTTCTTGTGCAGGGAGGAATTTTGTTTTATTAAGAATGGTGAGGTTTAAGGAATAATAATTAATTATTATATAATAAAATCTTTATTTTATTATTTTATATAATAAAACAAAAAATTGAATTATTATAAATATATTATAATAATTCAAATCAAAGCAAAACCTCAGTTAAAGCTGGAAAGCAAAACCATGTGTTTGTTTTATTTATCTTTTCTCTTTTTTTTACTTTCCTTTTCCTTTCTTTTGCTTTTTTACTTTTTTTTTCTTTTATCTTCTTTTTCTTTTGGACAATGTCCAATATTTTAGGAAAACCCTAAAATAAGGCTACAAGCCAAGCCAAAGGCCCAGATTAGCCAAACAAGGCTCTAATACCACTTGAAGCGGACTAAAACTCTAAAACCCACATGAATTCCAAAAATTAACCACTGTAAAATTGAATATTGAATGATGATTTAATTACAATGATGAGAAGACCTTTTATAGGTCAAAATACATTGTTTCACTAAAAGGGTGTGATCCTATGTTTTAATTAATACTACATTAATATTAAAATAATTGCTCGTAATATTAGATACATAACAATCACTCTCATATCGATGAACCAACATAGAGTGGAAAACCCCACAAGACCAAGTTTGTTCCCACAAAACCACACAAGGATAGGCCATGAGTCTTACTGGTTGGGGGACTTTCTCGGTCAGTTACCAACCTAAGACCTTCGTCGCAGATAAACTAACCTGCGTATCTTCTGCAATTTGTTTTACATTTCTGCCAAAATTTAAAACAATAGTTTTGATAGCATTTCATAAAGACGAAAAAAAACTTCAAAAGTACAGAGAAGCTTACCCTTCTCAAGGTTGACAACTCGGTGGAACTGTAAAACCCCATCAACGAACATAACCTTCTGAGATAGCATCATAAGGTGTCGAGGGCCAAAGGTGATGGCTCCTCCATCTCGTTTCACAAGAAAAATATTGGTGAGGCCAAATGTGATAATGAAAAGAAAAAAAACTAACAGTAAGCGAAACCCTTTCAAGCTGATGGATGTGGTTTTTTTTTCAAGGTGCATTAAACCCCTAGGGTTTTGCACAAAGTTTGGTTTCCTCCAACGGGGGTCTTTATTGTTTTCACATGGTCGGATAGTGAACAAATTTATTTCCATGTCCTTTGTATTTCCAAGAGTCATGTCATAGTCTTAAGGACCCAAGACTATATACTTATTACAGAACTAGCATATTTTTGTTGGAAATATATCGTATCCACAGTTGAGACATTTCAATGTGCATGCGATGTTAAGGTATTTAGTAGGTACTTTAGTTAGGACCTTTACTTATGTTAAAATATAGATATAGTATGTGAACATCAAAACTAGGATATGGTTTAGGTCGTTTCCCCAAGGCAATAAGACCACCCTTTTTCCTTGTCACTTGTGGCTTTATAGCTTAGAGTTGTTCTTTAGCTTTGTTTGTCGGGGTGATCTCACCCACCTGCACAAAGGTAAACAAAATTTCATGCGTTAGTCAAAAAGACTAAGTAATACCATGACCTATTCCTTTAACAGCTCAAAAGTAGAACCAAACTGAAGAAAAACTACAAACAGTCTCAATAGAGTTTTACAAACAATTATTGTAACCAAACAGTGTCAACTAAAATGCATGATGTAATACTGACAACAGTTTAGAAAGTAAAGCATGCTAATGATTAAAACTAAGGTGGGCACATAACTCTTGTAGCTAGTTAATAATGTTGTCAGCATTATGACATAAGAATTATGAAGAATAACATCTCGTGGAATTATTTCCTAGGAACTTCTAAGTTACTTGCAGTAAATAATAATAAAAAATTATTATGAAATTTAGGGATGTCACATCGTTCAGCTTGACCTCTTCTCCTAGAACAAGTTAATTGGAAAGATCCTATAATTCACACATCAATTCCTTACCCTCTTTGCATCATCACACCTTCCATCCACAACACCAATCATCCCATCCTCTCTTCTATATATTAAAAGATATGGTTGATTTATACTACCCTTGTTTAAACCTGTTCTACACCGAGACTAGATCCCTTATAATCCATCTCCTCTAGCTCTCTACCCATAAAACCATATCCATAGTATTAAAATCTAGCATTAGAATCTTCATAATGAAAAGCATGCATACAACCATGGGGGTTACACATTATAGAAGGCTCAAAAAATGATGAAATATGAGTTGCAACTACCTTACCATGGGAAATATCACAATTCAAATTGGCTTTGATAATCTCTCAATATTGATCGCAATAAACAATGTGTTTGGTGCCAAAAATTTCCTCGCTTCAACCACTTTAGAAGCCAATGGTACATACAAATCTAGCAAATCACAGATGAAAGGATGATAGGTTCTATCCCTCCACTAGAATATTTGTAACCAACGTCTCTAACCATAGATAACATTTCTTTTTCCATGGAACATGGAGTCACAAAGCTAGGTAAATGTCTCCCTGCCCTAGGGAATCTAGGGATCTCCTAAGCAACTGAGGAGGACCATAAATGTCTCCCTACCCTAGGGAATCTAGGGATCTCCTAGGAAACTGAGGAGGACCATATTTAGACACCCTCAAAAGGTTATTTGAATAATCTACTAGGTCTTCCATCATCCTCTCCTCATCTCGAGAACATATCATCTCATTGAACTAAGTGAAGTCCATTTTCACTTCCTTAATTTTTAATTTTATAAATATCTAAAAATCTATCTTCTTAAAATATGAAGCTACAAATAAATTATTAATTAATCAAAACCACAATATAATGGTGAGTAAATAAATAATTATGAGATGATCTATGTTTAATAAATTTAGAATAGACTTTAAATAATTTTTATTGTTACACATCTTTAAGTATGTAAAAGTATAATTCAAAATATATTAAATACAATTTAATTTATATATTTATATTTACAAACTAAGCATATATTTATAAAAATATATAAATTGTTTTATAAAATTTAAATATATATTAATATAATATTTTATATAAATATAAAAAAATTTTAACAAAATAAATCATAAAAAATTCCAAAACAACCGTATAATAAATAATATCTAAATCAACTAACTAATAAAAATAAATGTAATCAAAATGAACAAGAATATATATATATATATTTTTGGGGCAAAGTGTAGGTCCCAAAACAACTAATAATTAATTTATAGTTTATTCAAGCATCTAGTTTTTGTTTATTTTTTGTTAAGCCTCTAGTGCCATTTGTGCGCAAAATTTTTGTTTTATTTTTTCTTTTCGTATGGGCTATTTTTTTTTCAAGGTTTTTAAATGTAATAAATATTTTGATTTATTAAAATTAAAAATATTAAATAAAAATAAAATTTGAATTAGGATTTAAAATAATAGTATAATTTCAAGCGTTAAGTTTTGGTAGAGTAAATGGTCCAGAGAGATTTTTTTTGAGAATATTGTATCAAACACACAAAAACAGTATTATTTTTCATCATGTTATTCATTTATATAAAAATATAAATTAAAAAAATCTAATTTTTTTCTATATAAATTAAAAATAATTTAAAAAAATACATATAATTTTGAAGCAAAGTTTCACTAAAATCTTTATATAATATTTTGAGGTGTTTAATTTCTACAAAAGAAAGGAACAACAAGCTATTTTTTTTTTTTTGCATGAAGTCATTTTTTTGGCTGAACATGAGGGCCAAGAAAACCTGCAGTAAGAAAAACAAGACTATGAATACCCAATAACCATAGCAAAGCCATTGTCTTGTCTATTTGTTTGACAATAGATTAAACAAAAAACTAATATATTTTCAGTCAAGTAAGGGACAACACAAGTCCTTAACAATATATACATGTTAGATTGTTTGCTTCAAATAATCATAATAATACTTCAATACCAAATAACTATCGCTAAAGGATTCCCAATAGTTCTTCAATAGAAAGCAAATTACATCTATTTTTTTTAAGTTACTCGAAATGGTCATTTGCAAAAAAATGCCTATGAATCTACAAACTATAGTTATGACCACTTCATAATTGTAAATATTCAACACAATGAACTACCACCAATGACACCAATGCCGATCTCAAGGAAGGTATACGCTGCTTGTAACTTTTGTTTTATATATATATATATATATATATATA
>LPNX010202991.1:25610-58310 GCA_001517045.1 Pseudotsuga menziesii
TTCTTCATACTCCAGGAAAATGCATCTTCTGCTTCGAGCACCAAGCTTGTTTCTTTGCTCCTTTGGAATCAAGGCATAATAGGTGGAACCAAAAACTCTGAGATGCCTGACTGAAGGGAGATGGCCAAACCACATTTCATGTGGAGTCTTGTTATCAAGAGCATTTGAGGGACTTCTATTTCTCAAATAGGCTGCACATTTTACTGCATCACCCCAAAACATTAGTTTTACATTCTTGAAAAACATCATTGAGCGAACCATATTCATTATGGTTCTATTCATTCTTTCTGCTACACCGTTTTGTTGAGGATTGTAGGGAACTGTAGTCTGATGTGCAATTCCATGTTGGCGAAGATAATCTTCAAAATCATTTGAAGTGTATTCTTTCCCATTATCAGTACGAAGTGTACCAATTTTTTATTGTGCTTGTTTTTCTATCAATGCATGAAAGTCTTTGAATGTTTGAAATGCTTCTGATTTTGTCTTTAGACAGTATATCCAGCACATTCTTGAGTAGTCATCAACAAAGGTCATAAAATACTTATTCCCATTTGTTGAAGGAGTTGGCATTGGGCCACATAAATCAGAATGCACTAGTTCTAATTTCCTACTTGCTCTGAAATTAGATTCATGGAATGGCAACTTACTATGTTTCCCTAATATACATGCATCACATTTGTTCTTCTCTTTAGGAATGGTGGGCAATCCAAATACACCATTCTTTCTCAACAAACGAAGACTGTTATAATTTAGATGACCAAATCTTGCATGCCACAATGAACTAGATGACAAATTAGCTTCTCCATGCTGAGAGAGGTAGGCATAGTTCTGAACTCTTGCAGATGAACCCTTTAGCTTCAACAGCTTCCCATCTTTGTATCCAGTCATAATGACTTGGTTGTCAGAGGACTTTCTTATTTCTACGATTCCATCAAACATGTGGATGGAATGGCCTCGCTGTCGAATCTCCACCAAGGACAGCAGGCTTCTCTGCAACTCTGGAAGATAGAGAACATTCTTCAACAAGAAATCAGGGAATCCAGGCATCTTCAGTAGAATGGTGCCCATTCCCTTTGGTTTAAGACTTGACTTATCTGCAAAGTAAACTATGCCATCTATTGTTTCATTAAGTTCTTTAAAACAGTCTTTTCTAAATTTCATGTGTGATGTTGCACCAGTATCAAGCAGCCAACAATCTTTGTAAGAGGAAAGTGAAGTCATTTCATTAATTCCAAGATTACAATGTGCAACAATACAAGAATCAGAAGATTTACTAGCATCTTGGTCATCTTTCTTCTGGTTATGTTTGTCTTTGATGGAGTCCCACGAAGCCCAACACTAATTTGATGTGTGCCCAGTCTTTCCACAAGGCTTGCACTGCAAGTCTGATCTTTTGTTTCTGCCCCCTCTGCCTCTGAAATTTCTTCTTCCTCGTCCTCTCTTGCTGCTTTCTCCTTTGGAATGATCTTTTCTAGAGAGAGTGGCACAAACTATTGATGACAAAGATTGCATCTTTTACAGCTGTTTGTGTAATTTACAATAATGAACTTAATATGACAAAGAGAAATAGAAAAAATAATAACCTTGCAGGTCTACAGTCTCTACCAAGGTGATTTACAATCTCAACTTCAGGTTTTAAAGTGATACAATGACAGTATCGCAGCTTCAATTCGCAGCAATTCAGGGAGAAGAAATTCAGTACCAATTCGCAGCCTTCAGGGTCTTTATGCAATTGGTAATGGTGTGAAACACAAGGATTTTTCTCTACATGGATCACAAGAGATGGCACTCTTTACACACAACACTTCCACTAGTGCACTAATCAACATACATTATTTTCAACGCAGCATACATATATCAGTCACAATATATCAGTCAGCATATATTAGTCAGCACAATATATCCCATGAGAGAGGTGTAGGCAGACTCAGCTTCATGCTCAGTTTTCCAACCCTAATATTGCAATAATATTGTAAAACTGGCATAATAATTACAAAAACACCAGCATAATAATTACAGGAACACCAGCGTTTTTGCAGCAATTTGACCCTTCAAATTCACAGATGATCCTCCACGCAGTCAGAGAAAGGAAGCTCCAATACACAGCATATACACTTCAACAGAAGGTCACGTCTCTTCAGACATTCGGCGCCAGAGGTCGCAGTCACTCCATGCAAGGAATTAGGTCAAAAATAGGGTTTCCACCCTCCACGTTGGTCTTTGATGGTCACGCAGTCACAATTCTGGAATATATATTGACAATCTCACAAGAATGGAGTCTTCTCTTCACAATGTCTTCAAGCTTCACGCAGCTTGAGAAAAGGGACAAGCAGGTCTGCACCACAGCGCAAGGCGATCAGGTAGACATACACACAGTTGTAATGTTGAAGTCGCAGCACACAGCAAATTCTCTTCTTGGATGGATGCAGCACGCAGCAAATTATCAGTGTCTTTCTTCCACAAACACGTAGAATCCAAATGCAGTCTCAAACAACGCAGTATCAAACAACGAAGTCTCATACCAATCCCAACTTCAAGAAGATCTGAAAGGGCCTCTTCTACTGCGTTTGGCACACTGACAAGCACGAAGTCTAGGCCCAGCTCATCGACAAACTTGCTTCCCTCATTCGAACTCTCGACCTTGCACTCGCTCAGCACTACTTTCAGGTATTTCTCTTAACCATGGTACGAGAATGGAATGGAATCGAGTCAGCCATGGCGGATAAGAGATGAGGCTACAGCACTGTAATATGACTTGAATTGGGAGAATTTGAAAGCGTATACCAGCAGGTTCACTCTCCAATACTTCAGTCGCAGCAATATATATGTATATATATCAATCGCCAGTCTTCAACGCAATCACACTATATATGTATATATATCAATCACACTATATTTGCAGTCAACAAAAAAGGGTTACCTCCGTTCATAGGAAGAACGCAGACAGCTTCACGCAGTCTTCCCAAGATTAGGTGATGTTGCATTAAGGAAAAATAATAAATATATTTAAAAAAATTAATAATAATAATATTATAAAATAATCTGCTCTTGAGATAGTGTACTTACATCTTTAAAAAGTTGCTGCACATATTAATGGATATGAATGATTAGAATGGACAAAATCTTATGATGTTGATTTTGGACAAATTGAGGAACACATTGTGATTGTGTATTTTCAATAATATAATGCTATATGATGCTTATTTAAATTTCTATATATATATATATCAAATGTTATAATAAGAGTTGGCTAATCTTTAGACGATGTCCATTTTTTTAAGGTGAGTTTGACCAGAATTAGGTAACAGGATTTGTTGTTGAAAATTAAATGTTAGATGCAAATAATCTAGAGTTTAGCGTATTGTGTTATAATACTGCGTTATATTGCATGGTTTGCTTATATGCTTGTATAGGTATGTGTGGCAACTTCTTTAAACTAATATTCTTTATTTAAAAATCGATTTTTTATTGTTTAAAAATGTAAAATAATAAAATTTTAATGGTTAAATAATAATGAAAAGATTATACTTTGAGGGAGGTTAAAATTTTATGAGTAAATAGCCGTTATTTGTCATTTTAGCCGTTATGTATTACTATTACTAATTAGTTATTTGTAATAAAATGTGTATATTTCTATATTTTATCTTTATCTTTATATTTTTAATATGGAAAGTTTAATTTTTGTTAGTAAACTTTATTTAATTAATATAAAGGAAAAAAAACACTAAAAATAAAAGTAATTAATAATCATTTTTTTTCTCAAACCTTTGTTTCTCTATTATAAACTTGACTCAAATAAGTCTACAATTCATGGTTTTTGGGGCCCGTGGTAATGATCCATATTATTCATTATAAAGAAGCTATGGTATTTGGTGGCTCATAGTATTCCTTGTCAAGAAGCCCATTTAAAGGTTTCCACCATAAACTTTCTTTATCATTACATGTGTCTACTTAACCATTATGTTTATTATGAACTTCTAATTATAACACCCTTTGTAAACTCAATAATATATGGATAAGTTTGATCTTGATGGAAAATTCATCATAGGTTGTTTGCTAAATTTTTAGATTGGATTTATTTTAATAATAAAAATGAAGCTTGAAGAAAGTATGCAAGATTGTGAATCTCATGTTTTTGTATTTTAAAAAATATTTATATATGGATAAGTATGATCCCCTTCGGTCTTTGACAAATCCATGATAGATCCTTAGCTCAATGAATGTTTGCTAAATTTATGAGATTTGATTTATAATAGTTTTATTAAATGCCACTATTTGGTTGAGATCAACTTACATGTTACAACAAGAGTTAATATTTATTTCCATATTATAATGATTGTCCTTATTGATAAGCATACCTTAACTTTTTTTTTATGAGAAATGAGAATGTTCATGTAAGCATCAAAGTACTCCCATGCCCTTGGTATGCTTGCCTTTATCACCACTTGAATTAACTATTACCTCACCTGATGCGAAGGCGAAGATTTTCCAAACAGAAGTAAAAACAGACAGTATCATGAGAAATTCTTAAACCTAACCAAAAACCACTAGAGACTTGACAAAAAAACCTAGTTGAAACGATCATTTAAACTAGAGGGGTTTCTTCAGTGATGGGGCAGGCCTATCGTTCTTCCTACGATAGAGTAGGCGAGATGGTGGTGACATTCGGTGCCAGAGAAAGAGAATGCGGCTACTGCTCAGACTGCTGGGCCGATGAATCCTTCAGATGCTTGAGGAGAGGCTCCACGGTAGAGGGAACCAGAAAAGGTTTGACACGGGGTGCTTTCGTAGAGTAGCCAATTGCGCTGCCGCTGCCACCGAGACTAGTGAGAGCCTGGCCACCAGATTCACTACCACTAGCACCACCACCCTGAGCACACCCCCCAGCTTTGTGCATGTTCAGACTAGAGATGCTGGCTGTGCCTTTCCATGCAAAGGAGTTGTCCATGACCGTAAGCTGGGCGTCAATCTCTACAATTTTAGCTTTCATGGAGTGAACAGCTATTCGAGCCTTAGACCAATTGCTGAGCATGTCCTCCGCCAAGTTGCAGAGCATGTTCTTCAGCATCCAATAGTGGTTAATTTGACTACCTTCCTCACTCATCGAGAGCTTGTGGTTGAGGACCCGATTTTCCTAGGCTTCCACCAAAACATGGACGCACAGAGAGATGCGAGGTTCATAGTCCACCGGGATCTGAGCACTGCAACCCCTCTGGGATTTGCCCCGCATGGAGCTAGCTCATCTAGGAGTTCCTCTCTGTCGGGACATGGCTGCCAACCTGAGCCTGAAACTAATACACAGAGGAGCATTCTTTCCTGTACTGAACCTGGAGCACACTGAAACAAATACTCTGCAAACCTCCTGCCGCACTGCAAACCCAAAAATGCTTCTAGCCAAAGCATAAAACTCGACATCGTTCTGAATAAGACGCTTGTCATTCGAAGTACCTACAAACATTAACGATCGCTTTAGAGCCATGAATGCACCTAGGAGGACGGACCTTCGCCAGCCCGGGTCTCATGAGCCGAAATGAAAGAGCAAACTTCTCCCACGCGCAGAGAACCTTGCATATGCTGAAGAGGTGCGATGTCTCGCTGGGTTTCCAAAGGAGCGACACGTGCTCTTTGCGGTGGCCGAAAAGAGGGACGGATGTTGCCGGAGTTATCACACGCATCCCGACAGTTGGGTTTGAAATATTAAATGAAAATAAAATTTGAATTAGGATTTAAAATAATAGTATTAATTTCAATCGTCAAGTTTTGGTAGAGTAAATGGTCAAGAGGGATTTCTTTTTGTAAGAGTATTGTATCAAATAAACAAAAAATTGTATTATTTTCCATCATGTTATTCATATATATATATATATATATATATATATATATATATTAAGATGATAGTAAATTGTTATATACATGTTTTATTTTTCCGCTCTTGACATTTTAAACGGGAACATTAATCGGTATACATTTTTAAGATGATAATAAAAAAAATATTATTGTGTGTGCATTTTTTTTCCTAATTTTCACAGAAACATTATTCTGTGGATAGAAAAGTGTCTAGGATTTATCCCTAACCTGTGCATTGAGGATCGAAAATTGTCTAGGTTTTATACTTCTTGGGTATGTACATGGGATTAATAGTATTACAACGCCAAGGATTTAATCCCCAACCTGTGCATTGGGGATAGAAAAAATGTTTAGGATTTATACTTCTTGGATGTACACAAGGATTGATATTATTACAACACCAACCTCTTAACTTTAAATTGCCCCAAGTTTAAACCCCCCAACCTTTGCTCTCATTTTCTTTTGTTCACTAGTGCAATACTTTACCCCCAACCTTGGCTCTCATTTTCTTTTGTTCACTAGTGCAATACTTTATTGGGTTATGGGTTATTTTTAGTGTCCTGGTAAAAGCAAACTTGCAGTGAAAGTCTCGAACTCTTAACTTTAGTATTTCTCAAGAAATTATGAGACCTATGCGCTAACCAACAATCAAGGAATCTAGGTTCAAACATTATGTAAACAAACACGTTAATGCATTTAAAGAAAATATTTCAAATACAAATCAAGCCCACGCAAAAACAACAAAAACAATGCTAAAAAACCCACAACAATTGCAATTTTAAAATAACAAACACAACAACAATCTATAATCTCACCTTTGCCAACTGTCGAAGGCTCGAGACACCTGAACACCTGTCCAAACAGCTTTGTGAAACACAAACACTCGTAACACCTATTGGCAGGCACACCACTCTTCCACATGCCACCAACTAACCACTGGAGACCACCCACTGCAGTGAAATCCATGGAAAACAATAAGAAAAGACTGATAACTTTCCCAACAGTTAGAGGCTCCAAATGCCTCAACACTCCTCCAAACACCATTGCTAAACGGGATACTTGGAACACCCCTCAGTAAGCACCAACTAAACACACGCAAATAACAAGTGTCGCAACAACCCTGCCACATGCCACCAACTAACCACTGGAGATCACCCATCGCCACACAAAACAAAGCAGAAGACTGAACACTTTGCCAACCGTTGAAGGCTCCAAATGCCTTAACACTTGTCGAAACATAGACAACAACAAACCCGTCGGCAACCACCAGCTAAACACACACAAATAAACAAGGGTGGCAACAACCTTACCACATACCACCAACTATTTACCGTAGACCACCCACCACCGCGAAAGACAAAGGAAAGGATAGCAAAGGACTCAACACCAAAACCAGAATAAAGGACACCGGCCAAACAACACAACAATCCACACATAACCAATATAACAACCCCCATTGTCGCACACCAACGAATGCAAAATAACTCCACCATTAAATCTGCAATACGAAATGCCCACCCACATTGAAGTTTCAAACCAATTACATAATAAAGAAATTATGTAAAACCATAACTCTTTGCATCTTTTTAGGTGTTTTTTTTCTGGCATAGTTTCGCTATGAGTTTGGCAAAAATTTCAGGAGGTAGAGTTCCAAGGGTATGATTGCAAAGTTCCACCATCCAAATCGACCCAGATGCTCGAAACATCAAGCAGAGTTCCAAATCTAGTAGAACTATGTTTGCATCAAGTTATCAGATTCCAACCCAAAAAATACAAAGTATTGCGTTTAGACAACCTCCACAATAAATCCATCTGACTTCAGCACACCACTGGTGCTCAAGCTCTAAGCTCCTAGGCTAACCACATCTAGAGGCCTACCAATCTAATTTGAGATAATTCGACATTTACAAAATAATACTAAAATAGAAAATGCAAAGAACTTTGCAAAACCTTAAACACAACTCCCAATGGATATGGCACACAACTCTCCGCCGAGGCGTTCACTAGATATTCTCAGCATACTCAGCGATATAACAATCAACATTTTTAATTTCATCAAAATACTTTTTTAATTTGTATGGACTAGTGAAGAGCCGTGAAGGGGTATTCAAAACAAATGGAACATTATTTTAAGACCCCTCAATACATTATTGCTTAGTGTCAGTAAAAAAGTCTATTATTGGAAACGGCGAAAGTAGTGGGGATGCTCTGTGCCTATCGTTGTTTGTTATTTTGTTATCTTTAGATCTACATGGAAAAGTTTCCCAAGATGTTGCATTAAGGAAAAATAATAAATATATTTTTAAAAAAATTACTAATAATAATATTAGAAAATAATCTTTAAAAAAATGTTGTTGCACATATTAATAGATATGAATGATTAGAATGGACAAAATCTTATGATGTTGATTTTGGACAAATCGAGGAACACATTGTGATTGTGTATTTTCAATAACATAATGTTATATGACGTTTATTTTTATATATATATCAAATGTTATAATAAGAGTTGGCTAATCTTTAGACCTGTGCACTTTTTTAAGGTGAGTTTGGCCAGAATTAGGTAACACTATTTGTTGTTGAAAATTAAATGTTAGATGTAAATGGTTTAGAGTTTAGCTTATTGTGTTATATACTGCGTTATATTGCATGGTTTGCTTATATGCTTGCATAGGTATGTATGGCAACTTTTTTAAATTGATCTTCTTTATTTAAAAATCTATTTTTACTGTTTCAAAATATAAATTAATGGAATTTTAAATGGTCAAATAATAATAAAAGGAGTTTACAGTAGAGTTAAAATTTGATGGGTAAATAGCCCTCATTTACCATTTTACACGTCATATGTGTGTTATCTATTACTAGTACTAATTAGTTATTCGTAATTAAATGTGTATATTTCTATATTTTATCTTTATCTTTATATTTTTAATATGGAAATTTAATTAATAATAGTTTTATTTTTTGTCAAACCTTTTTTCTATATTATAATTCATGGTTTTTGGGGCCCATGGTAATGATACATAATATTCCGTATAAAGATGCCATGTTATTTTTGGTGGCCCATGGTATTGACCCCTAGTATTCCTTGTGAAGAAGCATATTTAAAGGTTTTCACGATAAATCTTCTTTGTCGTTACATGTGTGCACTTAACCATTATGTTTATTATGAACTTCTAATTATAATACCCTTTGTAAACTCAATAATATATGGATAAGTTTGATCTCATTGGCAAATTCATGATAGATTGTTTGCTAAATTTTTGAGATTGGATGTATTTTAATAATAAAAACAAAGCTTGAAGAAAGTATGCAAGATTGCAAATCTCTTGTTTTTGTATTTTTAAAAATATTTATATATGGATACAAATCCATGATAGATCCTTAGCTTAGATGAATGTTTGCTAAATTTATGGGATTTGATTTATAATAGTTTTATTAAATTTCAATGTTTGGTTGAGATCAACTTACATGTTACAACAAGAGTTAATTTAATTTCCATATTATAATGATGGTCCTTATTGATAAGCATACCTTAACTTATTTTTCATGAGCATGTAAGCATCAAAGTAGACCCATGTCCTTGGTATGCTTTCCTTTATCACCACTTGAATTAACTATTACCTCACTTGATGCAAATTTGTGCTTCATATCATCTCTATTTTTAATTTGTTTATGAATATACACAAATTATAAAAAAGCAAAGGGATTTTAGTTGGATTTTTTTGTGGGCACTTTTCTTGTCTAAATGTATATATGCCCATTGTTAGCTATTTGGATGTTTTTAACATCAATTCAAGCCTCTTTCCCCAATTTGACCTTTAGTGTTCCTCTACATGCAACTTGGGTGATGGTATTCACTTATACTAGTTTTGAGAATTCAATGTTTTATATAGTTATTATGATTGTTATTTTAAAAAAATAACTATTATTATGATTAGTAAAATTAAGATTTAAACCTCAAACAAAAGACAATGTTAAAATTAAAATGTCATATAAAAATTCCTTTACGTACAAAGTAAGACGCCAAATTTCAACCATGCCTTGAGTCATTATTGAATAAATATAAAGATATCTAATCATAAAACTTCAATTAATGTTCCCAACTCATCCATTATTTAAGACATATTTTACCAACAACAAAAAAGAGCATAATCAGGGCCCACATCTGGGCTAATGTCTCAGTTTTCTTCTTGTATTCAAGCTTTGGATCATTTTTTGATGGGACGGGATTTTTCATATAACTGTTTATCAACAATCATGATCTTACATCCTTTTTATGTTCCCGACAAGCGGATATATATGAATCGCTCAGGGCGATTATTTGGAGCAATTTGTAGTAGTTTAAAAAAAACATAAAAGTTAGACTAATGTTGTGCATTATTTTTTTATTTTTTTAGTTTCTTACTAGGTCTATTTTTTAAGCTTATTATTGGTCTGGTCGACATGGTGTTGCCTTGGGTTCCTGTTCCCCAGGACTCGGTGGCGTTGTTGATATTGGAAATGCTATAATGCTCCTTGTAAACAATACCTCCTTTAATATTTCAAATTTCGAGATCCCTCCTTTAAAATTTGGGTATGCATCTTTATTGATGGGCTCCTGTGCTACAAATGGATCCAATGCATCTTGCTCGACTGCTGCACATTGACCCTACACTGCTTTTTCCATTCTGAACTGGTATAGGTTGCCACCATGCCAAAATCCTTTCGCAAATTGATTTGGATTTATGGGTTTCATCCACGTTGTACTTATATGGGTTAAAAATAGAAAATAAAGAAAAAGGAACTAGGGTTTCAAGGCAGTGCGGTAGGAGCCCCCAGTACAAAGTGAGTAGTAGATGGAGTAATTATATATGCCCATCCATATGGTATGTGATGTGTTGCCAGCATCCGTGTTAAGCGAGCTCTACTATCATTGTTGTTGTTGTTTGCGAGAGAAGTGTTGCTTCTGTTGGTTCTTTAGATATGTACACATTCTGGTTCTAAATGAAAACATTTGCATTTACATATAAAATGGGGAAGTAGGAACAAATGGATTTTCCATTAATGAAAACGAACATTCATATAGTGATGCATATGTTAATAGGAACAAAATTGCTAACGGACATGCAGTTCATCATATTAATGGAAATGACAACAACGGTATTACAATGTGGGTTGTTTCCAATGGATAGTCGGGGATTCGAAACTGCGCTTTCGAAGATGGACGACGCCGTTGCTTTTGGTACGGAGAAGAAATTGAAGACAATCTTCGCATGTGTTTCACGCTAAATAGGTAAATTACCAGGATCCAGGTGTTTCATGCTAAATTTTTGAGCTTGAATGTGGATATATATATATATATATATATATATATATATTTATTTATATAAACAAGTTCTTTTTTCACTAAATAATGAATATTACTGTCTTTGCATCATTCTTCATACCGGAGTAAACAATTACCAGGATATAGCGCTGGTTGATACTGAACCATTCGACAAGGTAAATATATGCAATACACTATCTAGAAATATATAAAATAAAGATTGTGAATTACCTTTTCTCTAAACGTCAATAAGGCTTGGTTGCTCTTGCAGATAGGTGCTTGTTATAGATGGAAAGTTGCACAATGCAAAAGTGGATGAGTTTATCTATCACAAATTACGAGTGCATCTGGCGCTCGTCTGCCACCCGATGTAAGTAATTAAGTAATATCCATCAATTGTATCCCTTTAAATGTCAACAACGACTTGGTTCTCATAATTCTAATTTGTAGTCATGATGTGTGATTTCAACCTCAAAAGTGTTTTCATCATGGGAGGCCGTGAAGTCTCCATAGCCCAGGAGGTATTACCGCACAAGAACGTCAAGAAAGTGGTGGTGCATGACATCAATAAGGTCTAACCACCCATCTCCATTAATTTATGGTTTTATTGCTTTTAGTTTGATTTTTTCTAAACTTAAATAAATGTTGATTTTAGGATGTTGTTGATTTTTTCTCATAATTTCAGAGTCTGTAACTATCAACAACTATGAATAGATGATTATATCAAAAGGAAATAGACCGTTTGAAACCCTAGACACTTATTTTTCGGCAAAAATGTCGAGTAAAGGATTTTCGGTACTGATGAAAAGGTTTTACATTGAGAAAAACCTCATTGCAAGGGAAATTTCTGCTAATAGTTGTAAAAGTTACCACCTAATGATTTGACAATTTCAAACTGGTTGTTGTGAACAGAAAAGAATTCTGCAGTTCTCGCCTTGAGCATCATTTTCAATGATGCTAGGTAACAGATTTTTAATGCTTCATTTTCTCAAACTATTCTTTATACTTCTTAGGTTCCTGCTAAAGTTTAAAGCTTTAATCAAAAAATTTCGACACAAGGTTGAGCTCGAGAACCGAGATGAACGATTCCACGTCATAATAGGAGACCTCACAGATCCTATGGAAGGAGGTCCTTGCTATCAATTGTACACAAAATCATTCTATGAGCTTGTTCTAAAGCCAAATTTGAGCCAAACTATAACATCACAATACTTAAAGATAATCCTAGTGTTCTTTTTAGTTTAAAAATTTAGAATTCACTTTTAAAAAATTTAGGGTAAGTTATGTTTTCACATTTTGAGATATATTAAACATGTCAATTTTACTTTTACTTGTAAGGTTTTCGCTCCTATGAGGGATTTATAGATAAAATATTGAATTGTATTGGCCATATCTCATAACAACATAATGATAATATGATCTCATACATCATCTAGATGATGTGTCAGAATCCAATACACATAGAACTCAATGGCATATTCATTGTATAGTAATGTATACCAGTTTTAATTTGAATATTTCGAAACTATTTCGAGAACTATTTATCACACAAAACTTGATTGTTCTAATTCTTTTCTCTTTCTATTGTATCTAACAATGGAAATTAAAATTGTATTGCGGGTATAGTAAAACCAATAGACTTGTGTCTTCGAAGCTGCAATAATGGAAATAGGGCAACTTAACATCTCCTCGAAGAGCCGAAAATATATATATTGTGTGTGAGAGATATTTGAGAGTGAAATGAGGGATGAAAAAGAGGTGTGTGGAGCATATGATATGAATGGGAATATAATATCAAAATTTTAAAAGACATATTTTTATTGTATTTTTTAAGTAAATTTTGTTTTTACATGAAGATAAATAAAATAACAATATATATTGTGATTTATTGATTATATTTGTAATTTATTAAAACATAGTACGATAAATTATTTTAATTAAAATGATTATGAATTGATTTTAATAAATTTGAATGTGAGGTATGAGTGCGTAATTTGCTTATTATGTGTTGCAAGTTTAGAATATGTAGTGCACTTCCTTACATACTATCCATTTGTACAACAATGTTGGTTTTTAGCTCGAAGCACATACAACATCAATTTAGACTCGAATGAAGCATCATATTCAGCCTGCATTAAAAAATGGTTTCATTTTTTTCTAAAATGGGGTACATTGACATGTTGAATCAAACCAGCCACATTAACTTGTGGCTAAATTGTGGTTCTAGGACTAACACAAAAGGTGACCTATTGGGTATTTGGATATCTCTCCATTATGCAAATCTTTGGAACATAAATATGAAGCAGGTTGTTGGTGAGTCACTTCTGTAAATTGGGCAAAGAAACAATGCTCAATTCATGAAATACACCTACAAACATGGTTGGACTTGACATTGGACCTGCTGGGACATTTCCAAATATTTCTGGCATACATATCTTCCAAGGATTCAACAACCAAGAATCGATGTACGTGCTTTAGAGAGAATATGATGTACGTGATTCTAGACCAAGACATCGATGGACTCCACCTGTCACATATGTCCACATTCATAAATGTAACAAATTTTAGTTGAATAACCAAATCTAAATCATTGATTCCACTAAATAGTTAGCGTTCTTCACTTGTCATATCATCGCATCATTCCACTAAATTATGCTCGTCCTTGACTATTCATATGATTGTATGGAAGAATCACACTTCTCGAAGGATAAGCGGTGATGAGAGAATATATATATCTATATCTATATCTACACACACACACACACACACACACACACATCTCGGGAGCTATTAAGCACTTTCAGTTTTTCATAAATATGTGGGTTCATGTGAATATACGAGGACTGTGACTCTTGACAAAGATTAGTACTAACTGATGGTTTTCTTCCAATCAATCAAATGGAAATATTTTGTTTACCTAAATTAGCAGTATTTCCACTCCACAATCATCGTGGCATGACTGTGCTGAGAAATCTTCTGTATGGCTCAATGCACGTGAAATATTATGATTGGCTTGATCCCATATCAGACACAACCATCAATTCCAAACATCAATATTCTCACTCTCCAGCATGTAAGCTTGCTTCTGTTTTTAGTTCTTAACACTGAAATATCTTAGCTATTGATTATCCTGGTGATATGCATTTATTTTTCACAGTGAGACTTGCAGAATTAAAGTCAAACGTTCTTTTAAAAGCTCTATATTGTGAAACATCTATATTATATCTAACAACATGTGGAAACATACATTCTTTCACTGCAAAAATGCTTTGTGTAGTGCTGGATGTACTAGCTCTGCCATGTAAAGAGGATCCCGCATACTACCGTCTTTATCCTTACTCCAATAGACTTTTCTATAAAGGTAATCTCACTGTGGTTTTTTTCCCTTCAAAGGCTTTAGTTAAATTAAGATGAAAGTGGTTTATCTAAATGTATTTCTATCTGTTAAGTCAATAAATTTTTTCTTCATTTTTGGTTTGTTTTTCATTTTATTTCAAATAAGGTTTTGTTTAAGTCTTATTTTTAGTTTCCTTTAGGAACTCTTTGGATGTTTAGATAGTTTTTTGAGCTTACTTTTTATAGGTTTATTTGATTTTTTGGTTCTTTGCATTTCAAAGGGGTTAAAGAAAGGTCATTATATCAAATATTTGATTCATTAATGTTTATTGGGAGAGCACCTAGACTTGATTTTCACCCTAGCAGCTTTTAAACCTCCTACAAATTAGCAAAAAGTTGAAAAATAGCGAAAATTTAGCATTGGAGATATTCTTGTAGCGCTGGACAAAAAATTTACAAAGGGCGCGCTATAAGAATATCGCGGCCCTTTTATTTTTCGATTTTCAAGCAAGATTTTATCATGATTTCGATTTGTGAATGATTAATCGCATATGGTGAGTTGTTTAGCACGTGTAAGCTGCAGTTTTAGCACGATTTCAGGTGGTTTGGAGTCTTGTAGCAAATCATGCCCATCATTGCCTATAATGCGGGATTGGTTAGACAGTTATCATCAAATTTCGGTCTGAGGTGGTGTGATTTGTCTTTCACACACATTATCAAAGGAAAGGAGGGCTCGTGAACTAAATCAAATCGCTAGAAAGGTGGATTATGCTACTGAAGAGCAGAGACAGAGTTATGAGGGCCAGCGAAATTTAGGGCTTTTCAATCCCATTACTTGCAATTAAAGTAACCATATGAAGATATCTGTACGCTCAAGGAGAGGCAATTGACAGCCCAAGACGAAGGTTTAAGCTGTTGCATTTGAACAATTGACAGGTATTTCAATATAAACCCCTAAAATTGAAAAAATTGGGATTTTCTCGCTGGAGGTCATTCTGGAGAAATTGGTTGATGCAGAGGTTAGAATAGGTTCCAAAATGAAATGTTAATCCCAGAAATAACTGTCTGGAGCTGTTCTGAAGAATTTTACTGAACAGAGCATCAAAATAGCCCTAAGTTTAAAGCATTCAGTTTTTGGAAATTCGAGACAGTTTGAGGGAAGGTTGTTTATGTTTTGGCTCTCCAATACATTCCAAAAAACTCTGGTATTCATGCATTATGGCTGTAATGAGCTGACTGAATAAGATTTTTGTCAGACGTAATGCCAGTTTGAATCATAGTCTACAGGAAGCAGCATTGGAGTGAATTGTAGACTGTTTTATTATGCTCATCCCTTACACAGAAAATTTTCAGTTTGCTTGAGAAGCTGGTGATAGTTGTCATATCTGCAAAGTCAATTGTTTGAAGAACAATGTTGGCATTTATATCAGGTTTCAATAAGAGTCTCTGGTCTAAAATGAAGATATATATGATACCTTGAGGTTGCTGAAAACTGGGTTGTCTGGTGCAGAGTTTAATTGTTTTTTAAAAGCAGATGAACGCAAGTACAGGAAGGCCTAGTATCACTTTGATGAACTGAAAAGAGATAGGTGTGGGATGAACAGTCTGTAATGAAGTTTAAAGTGACAACAGAGTTCATTTATAAAAACCTTTTTGTGTAGAGAGGTTCATGAACCATGCTAACAGGTTGAAGATTCTAATACACAGTTTGCTTGACAGGTTGAAGATAGTCTTTTGTTCAAAAAACAGTCTGATTGATGAATAGGTTTCAAAGCTTTTCCAGTTAATCTATACACAGACCATTGTTAAGACAGAACAGCATGAAGCCCTTGATGATGTGAATTTGTCCTCTTATTGAGAAGTTTTGCTTCACCTTTTAAAATATACAGGTCTGTTCAGAAATGTGCAGGAATTGTGAAGAAGTTTGAAGGAGCACAAAACCAGTTTATAAAACATCTTTTAAACCCTAAAACCAGTCAACTTCTAGTCTCTGAAGGAAAAATATGGGAAAGAGTGGCAAAAGTGGTAAAGTCAATAGGGCTGAGCCTACTGACTTAACCTGGATTGAGAAGCTCCCAGATTGTGCTGAATTGTTCCAACAAGCAGGTTAGCTGAAGTTCTTCAGGAAGATAGATGGCTACAATGCACAGGTGTCTTGTAAGTTTGCTCAAGGTCTTAAAGGTGATATGGTCATCCTTGATGCTCTAAAATTTAAATTGACTGTGGAATTAATTGCAGAGGCTACTGAGATCAGTAATGAGGGTGAGCATTGGTTCGAAAAGTTGCCTTTTGAGTTTGAACCACAAAGATACCTGTTACCTAATGTGACTCCTGACTGGAATAAAGGTATTCCTATCCAGAACTTCAGAAAGGAGTGGGTTGAGCCCATTAGGATATTACAGAGCTATGTGACCTGTGAGGGCAGGTATGCCTATGTGTTTAAATATCATTTTAGATTCCTTCAACACATGGTAGGAGTTTCAAAGATGAATCTGCCCTTCTTCTTTTTGAAGAGCTTGCAGAAGATGTCCAGCAGGATAAAGCAACATGAAGATCACTCCTCCCAGTCAATTTTTCATCATGGTCTGATCAAGCTGATCATCACCACTGTATTGCAACATGAGGATAGGACTTGGGACTTCTTTCTGTTCTGGTCAGATGTTCATCCCCAGCAAGAAGACCAGCAACCTAAGAGGCAGATTGATAAGGGAAAAGTGATGATGAAAAAGTTAGGTCACACAGTTAAACCTGCAGATAAAGATGATGTTAAGGCTAAGAAGGTAGCAGAGTAGGTAAAGGTTGACAGTCGGTTCAAAATGTCTTCAGATTGCCCTAAAAGCAGGTACTCATTGTTTGCAAGAGAAAAATTATAGCCTACTTTGCAATTGACACCAGCAGCAGAATCTGAAGAAATTAAAACTATGGTTGAAGAGAAGGATGCTATACCTGAAGATGAAGTTCAAACAAAACAAAGAAGTCCCCTCACCATTTTGTCTAAGGATGAGGGATACTTATTAGAAGATGAACAGCAAATTGATGAAGCAGAGCTAAGTGCTGAAGCCTATGGAGAATTCCTCACCTCAGAGGTCAAAGCAGCTAAACCTAAGAAGAAGAAAAAGAAGACTGTAGCTTCATAGAGAAGGCCTAAAACTAGACCAACTAATAAGCTAAGATGGAATATGAAGAGGCTACTTAATCCCAAGCTAAATTCCAGACAGGAAGCTGTTGTGATTGATTCTTCCTCTAATGAAGAAGCAGAAATTGGTAAACAGAGCAGCAAAAGCAAGGGAAAATCAATTGCTAAACCTTCTTCTTCTTCTCAGCCTGCAAAGACAAAAAGATCACAGTCAGTAAGAGAGTTTGAGCAGCCCAAGTCTGAATTGTCAGAAATAGTACTTGAGATAAAGAATAAACTTTTAGGACAGTAGCAAGAAGAAAAAGCTAAATCATGTCCTGTTGAAAACCAAGAGTGGGAGGATGAAGATGAGCTTATACTCAGAGAAGCAGGCATTTTGAAGGACCCTGGTGTTTCTGTTGATTGCACAGACTTCTTAATGAAAGATGAAAGCCTACCTGAGATCCCTAGTGATGATAAAGCAAGTTTGCAGGAAAGTATTTAGCAATATAAGAAACACATGAAGCACTTGCAGGATGCTAATGATGGTTTATTGAAGGTTAACAGAGGGCTTATTGAAGAACTGATGGATGTTAAAAATCATTTCCAAGAGCTATCAGAGGTATCCAAGGAGGTTCTCAAAAGGAAAAGAATGACTGAAAAACACTGTTCAGAATTAGAAAGCACAGTAAAGAACTTGCAGCAGGAGAACAGGAAGCTCACCCAAAAGATGACCAAGCTGGAGCAGGATAAAAAGAAGACTAAAAGAAAAGTTCAAAGCCTAGATGGTATAGCACTACTTGCTGAAGCAACGAAGGAGCTTTGATCAGTTATGCTTTAGTTAGTGTATATGTTTGATAAACACTTTTTGTTAAGGATTTGCTATTTTTAGCAATTTTGTAATTTTGTAAAAAAATGTACTTTTTACTTTACCTACCTTAGTGAATCGATGGAGACAGTTAGGATGAGAGACCTAACTGATTTTGTAGAAGATGGCTATTTAGAGAAGTTAGCAAGATATTGTTAGGGTTCTGATTTTTGGGGAGCATCAGGAGGTCTGCAAGCTGTATGTACTTTCAGACTTGTTCATAGATAAGTACTGTAACTCTTATAAGCATTGACTGATGAAATAATGAGATATATGACTTTTTCCCCTTCATTTTGTCTGTGTTGGCTTCATGTTTGAACTTGTTTAGTTTCTTAAATGATAAATTCATTGCTGGTTAATGTGTATTTCCTGGTAGTGCTTGTCCTTTATGTATGAACTTCAGCACAGTATTTTTGTTGGATCTTATGTGATATGTTATGCATCTTTATCAGTTTATGTTTATGATTTAGTTGTTACTTTTCTTCTGAATGTATTCCCTGCTTGTTCTTGAAGCTTACAACCAAAAACACATTAAACAAAACCCTAAACCTTAGTTGAATTGAGTTTTACTCTTGAGATTGTGTTGGCTTGTTTCTCTGGCCTTAGAAACAATTTCTGGCCCAAACATCTTTGGCGCCGTTGCCGGGGATGAAACTGAAGCATATCTTCCCTGGGATACTTATCAGTTTTCCTGGTTTAAGAGGTGGACTTGAACCAGCATTTTTGGAGGCTATTTTCACCAAAAAGTTGTCACAGTGGCTTCTAACAGAATTGGTATCAGGAGCAGACCTACTTCTCCATTGCAACTGGATGTGACAGACCCTGAAAAGATCATAAAAACAGCAAGAAAGCTCAGAAGGTCTCAATCTTTACCAGCCTCTTGTGACCCTCATCAGTTGGGTGATTCATTAGACCCAGCTGAGAACTCACCTTGGATAAAACCTACAATTCCTGAAGATACTTTTCAAGTTTTTACCAATCCTGAAACCTTTTTGAAAGCCAAGTCTGCTTCTCCTGGAAAAATTCCTCTCTTTCAGCTGAAAATAGGAAAGAACCCTTTTCTAGCAAGTTCCAGTCAAGTTTCTTCCTCTTCAAAACCTCAATCTAAACTTCAGTCCACAATGGCAGGCCAGAACCCACCCATGGATATGATGGACATAATGGTAGCAGCCAGGTATGCTCCATTAGTTTTACCACAGCCTTTACATGCTTTGCCTGGAGGAGATTATCAGAAGTATATGCCCAGATTCAATGGACAAGGTGAAACAACTGCAGAAGAACATTGGGAGGCCTTCCTGAGTTATGCAGACAATCAGAACATTGAAATTAAAGATGTATGGATGAGGGTATTTGTACAAAGCCTTGATGGGGATGTGAGAAAGTCGTTCAGAGAGTTGCCTGCTAATTCTATCACCATAATTGAAGAACTCCGAGATCTTTTTCTAAGGCAGTGGGGAGACACCAAGGATCACACCTATTATATAACCGAGTTTGGATCTCTGAGAAGAAAGAAAGATGAGACTGTTGTTGACTTCTCCAAAAGATTTAACAAAATGTATAGTAGGATTCCAGCAGAAATCAAACCCACTGAAACATCAGCCAAGTTGACCTATGCAAATTCCTTTGATCATGAATTCTCTTTATTACTCAGAGAAAGAAGACCTATCACTTTGCTAAACATGCAAGATGCTGCATTGGAGGTGGAGTCTAATTTGCTGGCTTCTAACAGGCTTAAAAAAGAAACACCTCAGCAGTTGTATGAAAGAAAGGGAAAAAAGGAAGCTGTTTCTACAAGTGCTGCACCCCAGTCTGCTGAAGCCAAGATAGATGAAATGGCTAAGTTAGTCAAGATTCTTACTGTTAAACTGAATAAATTGGAGCTTGAAAAGAATTCTGCTAAACCTGCTCAAGAAGCTGAAAGGAATCCTAATAACCAGAATCAGTTTAGAAGACAGTTTGCTCCTAGATTCATTCCAAGAGAGCGCAGGAATAATGACATTCAGCGAGAAAGGAGAGAGAATGAAGATCAAAGGGTGCCCCCACCTCTTCAAAATAATGTAGCTGATGAAGAAGAAGTTGATGAACAGTTGCTTTTTGAAGAAACTGAGACTGATCAGGATATGAATGACTTTGGAGATGGTTTGTCCACAGGTTTTGTTACTGAAGAAGATTTCCTGAATTCAGAATATTATGATGCTGAAATGTTTGAAGATGAGGATGATGTATGCTTGGAAAATACTGTTGTAACTGCTGCTGTTCAGCAGAATGGAGTGAAGAAGACCATCAATCTCAGATCAGGTCCGAAACAAGTTGTCCAAGCTCCCAAGAAGAAAGCTGTTGTTCCTGCTGCAACTGTTCCTGATAACAAGTTGCTGATCCTGTCACAGAGAAGAAGCAATCTGTAGAAAAGTCAAAGAAGAATGTTGAAATTGAAGAGGTAAACAAGTCTGTCCAAAATTTCAGTTTGGAAAATGAGCTAGGCAAATTAAAAATTCCTGTACCATTGATTGAGCTTATTAAGAATCCATCATACAAAGAAATAGTTCTGAAAGTCATGAATGTGCCTAGCAATCAACCTGTTTTAGATACAGTAAATTTGCAAGAAGAAAGCCCTAAAATTTTCATTGGATCAGCTCTGGCTGAGAAGACTGAAAATGAGGCTGGTGCTTCTCCTCCCTTTTATGTTACCTTGACTGTCCATGACCAGATGATTCACAATTGCCTGTTAGATTCCGGAGCATCCCATAACTTGATGCCAAAAGCTGTAATGGAAGCCCTGGGCCTCAGTATCACCAAACCTTACCATGACTTATATTCCTGTGACTCCCGAGCTGTCAAGTGTCTAGGAGTGATTAAATATATGGTTGTCAGCCTTGCTCAGTTGCCTATGAAAAGTGTCATAATGGATGTTGTAGTAGCTGACATCACCCCAAAGTTTGGCTTGTTGCTTTCAAGGTCCTGGGCAAAGAAGGTTGGAGGAACCTTACAGATGGACCTCTCATATGCCACCATTCCTGTTTTTGGTGGAGAAAATAAGAGACTTTACAGAGAACTTCAGTTTGCTTACATTGTCACAGATGATAAAAACCCCACCAATCACCCTTTGTATTCTGTTGATGAAGATCTTGGCACATGTATGTTACATTTCAGTGAAGAGGATAACTCTGCTGGCCTGTTGCAAGTGGAAAAAGAGTAGCAAACAAAACACAACAGAGAGGAAGAAGATGCACTGTGGCAGTTGTACTTTGATGGCTCTTCATGTAAAGAGGGTGCTGGAGCTGGAGTTTTGCTCATTTCCCCTGGAGGTGAGACAGTGAAACTCATGTATAAGCTGGAATTTGTTACCACTAACAACACTGCTGAGTATGAAGCTCTCATACTGGGATTGAAAGCTACAAAAGACTTAGGCATTCAACAAATTGCTGCATTTGGCAACTCCGAGTTGGTTGTTCAACAGGTAGAGTTGGTTGTTCAACAGGTAAAGAACAACTATCAAGTAAAGCAGGGTTTGCTGAAGATTTACAGAAATTAGGTATGGGATATGCTGGAAAATTAATTCATAGCATTTAATATTACTCATATCCCAAGGAATCATAATGAAACTGCTGATTCATTGGCTCTAGCAGCCTCATATTTCAGAATTCCTAAGACTACTCAGTTAAGATATCCTATAGAGGTGAGGTACAGGCCATGTGTACCTGATAATGTTAAGCATTGGAGGGTCTTCAAAGATGACATTGAAATCAAGAAGTTTCTTGAACTGACAGATGAGTTTTCTAATGCTCAAATTGATCAGAATGAAGGAGAAGAATAGGATGATGAGTTTGTTGAAGATAAGTTTACTGAAGATTAGATAGCAGGTCATAAAATCATTGAGTTGAAGAGTAACTTTATTCCAAAAGGTCTAGTGCCTTTAGAAAGAATTTTTACTAAATATGACACACCTTCAAAGCCAGTGGTTCAATCCTCAGAAGACAATGTAATGGACTGCAATATTGGTTCTGCAGAAAATCCCAGAATGGTAAAAATTTCTAAATCTCTGACAGCAGAACAAAGAAATAGATATATCAAGCTTTTGAAGGAGCATGTAGATGTGTTTGCCCGGTCTTATGAAGAACTTAGAACCTATGATACAGCAATCATTCAGCATAAGGTTCCTTTGAAGCCAAATGTCAAGCCTTTCCGGCAGAAACTAAGAAGGATAAATATAGCTTTGTTCCCTGTAATTGAAAAAGAAATAAAGAAGCTGCTGGATGCAAAGATTATAGTGCCACTCAGGTACTCTTCCTGGGTTGCAAATTTGGTTCCTGTCAGAAAAAAGAATGGGGAAATAAGATTATGTGTTGACTTGAGGAATCTTAACAGATCTTCATTAAAAGACAACTATCCTCTTCCCAAGATTGAACAAGTATTGCAGCAGGTTGTTGGAGCCCAGAGGATTTCTATGGTGGATGGATTTTCAGGGTACAATCAGATTGCCATGCACCCTGATGACAAAGAAAAGACAACCTTTACAACCCCCTGGGGGACCTTCATGTACGACAAGATGCCTTTTGGCTTGATGAATGCTGGAGCTACCTTTCAGAGAGCAATGGACATTGCTTTTGTTGGTGAAAAAGAAAAATTTGTGGTCATATATTTGGATGACATAACAGTGTTCTCACAGTCAGATGATGAGCATCTGAAGCATTTAAGGCAAACTTTTCAAAAATGCAGAAAATTTGGCTTATCTCTTAATCCCAAGAAATCCCATTTTGCTGTGCAAGAGGGCAGACTGTTGGGTCACTTGGTGTCTGCTGATGGCATCAGAATTGACCCTGAGAGAGTCAAAGCAATACTAAAGATTAGTCTACCCAGAAGTAAAAAGGATGTGCAATCATTCATTGGCAAGATAAATTTTTTGCGGTGGTTTATTCCTAATTTTGCTGAGACCATTAAACAAATCACAACAATGTTAAAGAAGGACCAAGAAGTCAGGTGGACTGCTGAGGCAAAAGCAACATTTGAGAAAATCAAGGTGGCTTTGATTGAAGCACCTGTTCTGGTAAGTCCTGATTTTTCCAAAGAATTCCTTACTTTTTCATTTGCTTCAGAGGATACTATTGCTGCTGTCCTACTTCAGAAGAATAAAGAGGGATTGGAACAGCCAATTTCCTTTTTCAGCAAAACCCTCAGAGATTCAGAGCTGAAATACAGTATATTGGAGAAACAAGCCTATGCTCTGGTGAAGGCCTTGAAATTTTTCAAAATTTATATCCTGCATTCAAAGGTTATTTCATTTGTTCCAAATCCTGCAGTGAAAGATATTTTGACACAGCTTGACAGTGAAGGAAAGAGGGGAAAGTGGATTGCTAAGATCATGGAATATGAGGTGGAAATCAGACCTACTAAGCTTGTCAAAGGACAAGGATTGGCTAAACTGCTGGCTGACTCAAATTGTCAGGCACTAGGATTACATGTCATGGCTGAAGAATCAGCACCTGAAGAAAAGCAAACGATCCTGGAGAAAGAAAGGATCATGGACTCTTATTCATCTTCCGTTTGGTATGCTGATATTGTTCATTTCCTATTATTTTTGCAATGCCTTGAACATTTAGATAGGAAGGCTGCTAGATCTTTGAAACTTAAAGCTACTAAGTACTGTTTGATAGAGGATCAATTGTTTTGGAAAGACCCAGGAGGAATTTTGTTAAGGTGTTTGGATCAAGCTGAAATAGGGGAAGTGATTTCAGAATCCCATGAAGGAGCCTGTGGAGGGCATAAATATTGGAAAGCAACATCTTATAAAATTTTGTGAGCTGGATACTATTGGCCCTCCCTCTTCTCAGATGTTTACCAGCAGGTAAGAGCTTGCATACCCTGTCAGAAATTTGCAGGTAAACAAAAATTATTATCCTTGCCTTTGAAGCCTATTGCAGTCAATGCCCCTTTTCAGCAGTGGGGTCTGGATTTTATTGGAGAAATAAATCCAGTATCTTCAGGACAGCATCATTGGATTTTGACTGCCACTGATTTCTTTACAAAATGGGTGGAAGCCATTCCAACAAGGAATGCTACAGATAAGGTGATTACGGAGTTCATTGAAGACAATATTTTGAGTAGATTTGGTTGTCCACAGAGATTAATAACTGATAATGCCAAAGCATTCAAATCCAAGGCAATGGTGGCCTTCTGTGAGAAAAATGGCATTATTTTGAAGCACTCAACTCCCTATTATCCTCAGGGAAATGGCCAGGCTGAATCATCTAACAAGAATATCATTCAAAGCATCAAGAAGCCGCTGAAACATAACAAAAGGTCTTGGGATTCAATGCTGAAATATGCATTGTGGGCAGATAGGATCACTGTGAAGCAGGCCATAGGTACTTCTCCTTTTCAGCTGGTTTATGGAACAGAAGTAGTATTTCCGGTTCAGTTGGCAATTCCAGTAATGAAATTCCTCCAGAATTCTCAAGAGGAACCAGATGATATGTAAAGGAGAATCTTCGAAATGATAGAGTTACAGCAAAATAGAGAGAAGGTGGACAAAGAAGCACAGCTGTACAGAGCTAAGATGAAAAATAGGTTTGACAAAAATATTAAAGAGCATACTTTTTTAGAAGGTGAGTTGGTTTTAAGATGGGATGCAAGAAAGGAACAGAAGGGTAAGCATGGCAAATTTGATAATCTTTGGTTTGGCCCTTTTCTGATATCTAAAGTTTTGGAAAATAATACATTTATCTTGCAGTCCTTGGAAGGTGAGGAGTTGCTCAGCCCTGTTAATGGGAGATTCCTCAAGCATTTCTACAGTTTATGAGATCATTTTCACTTTTCATTGTACATACCGATGTGAGTGAGGTTGAATAAAGACTCCATAGCCCAATGGAAGTTTGCAGACAGGTAGATTGAAGACAGAAGGCACTAGTCTACAGGTTCTTGAAGCCTCGAAGGGAGGACTTCATCCCGCAGTTGGAGCTAGATGTTAAGTCAGTAAATTTTTTCTTCATTTTTGGTTTAACTTCTCCATTTTTGGTTTGTTTTTCATTTTATTTCAAATAAGGTTTTGTTTAAGTCTTATTTTTAGTTTCCTTTAGGAACTCTTTGGATGTTTAGATAGTTTTTTGAGCTTACTTTTTATAGGTTTATTTGATTTTTTGGTTCTTTGCATTTCAAAGGGGTTAAAGAAAGGTCATTATATCAAATATTTGATTCATTAATGTTTATTGGGAGAGCACCTAGACTTGATTTTCACCCTAGCAGCTTTTAAACCTCCTACAAATTAGCAAAAATTTGAAAAATAGCGAAAATTTAGCATTGGAGATATTCTTGTAGCTCTGGACAAAAAATTTACAAAGGGCGCGCTACAAGAATATTGCGGCCCTTTTATTTTTTGATTTTCAAGCAAGATTTTATCATGATTTCGATCTGTGAATGATTAATCGCATATGGTGAGTTGTTTAGCACGTGTAAGCTGCAGTTTCAGCACGATTTCAGGTGGTTTGGAGTCTTGTAACAAATCATGCCCATCATTGCCTATAATGCGGGATTGGTTAGACAGTTATCATCAAATTTCGGTCTGAGGTGGCGTGATTTGTCTTTCACACGCATTATCAAAGGAAAGGAGGGCTCGTGAAGTAAATCAAATCGCTAGAAAGGTGGATTATGCTACTGAAGAGCAGAGACAAAGTTATGAGGGCCAGCGAAATTTAGGGCTTTTCAATCCCGTTACCTGCAGTTAAAGTAACCATATGAAGACATCTGTACGCTCAAGGAGAGGCAATTGACATCCTAAGACGAAGGTTTAAGCCGTTGCATTTGAACAATTGACAGGTATTTCAATATAAACCCCTAAAATTGAAAAAATTGGGATTTTCTCGCTGGAGGTCATTCTGGAGAAATTGGTTGATGCAGAGGTTAGAATAGGTTCCAAAATGAAATGTTAATCCCAGAAATAACTGTCTGGAGCTGTTCTGAAGAATTTTACTGAACAGAGCATCAAAATAACCCTAAGTTTAAAGCATTCAGTTTTTGGAAATTCGAGACAATTTGAGGGAAGGTTGTTTATGTTTTGGCTCTCCAATACATTCCAAAAAACTCTGGTATTCATGCATTATGGCTGTAATGAGCTGACTGAATAAGATTTCTGTCAAACCTAATGCCAGTTTGAATCATAGTCTATAGGAAGCAGCATTGGAGTGAATTGTAGACTGTTTTATTATGCTCATCCCTTACACAGAAAATTTTCAGTTTGCTTGAGAAGCTGGTGATAGTTGTCATATTTGCAAAGTCAATTGTTTGAAGAACAATGTTGGCATTTATATCAGGTTTCGATAAGAGTCTCTGGTCTAAAATGAAGATATATATGATACCTTGAGGTTGCTGAAAACTGGGTTGTCTGGTGCAGAGTTTAATTGTTTTTTAAAAGCAGATGAAGGCAGGTACAGGAAGGCCTAGTATCACTTTGATGAACTGAAAAGAGATAGGTGTGGGATGAACAGTCTGTAATGAAGTTTAAAGTGACAACATAGTTCATTTATAAAAACCTTTTTGTGCAGAGAGGTTCATGAACCATGCTAACAGGTTGAAGATTCTAATACACAGTTTGCTTGACAGGTTGAAGATAGTCTTTTGTTCAAAAAACAGTCTGATTGATGAATAGGTTTCAAAGCTTTTCCAGTTAACCTATACATAGACCATTGTTAAGACAGAACAGCATGAAGCCCTTGATGATGTGAATTTGTCCTCTTATTGAGAAGTTTTGCTTCACCTTTTAAAATATACTGGTCTGTTCAGAAATGTGCAGGAATTGTGAAGAAGTTTGAAGGAGCACAAAACCAGTTTATAAAACATCTTTTAAACCCTAAAACCAGTCAACTTCTAGTCTCTGAAGGAAAAATATGGGAAAGAGTGGCAAAAGTGGTAAAGTCAATAGGGCTGAGCCTACTGATTTAACCTGGATTGAGAAGCTCCCAGATTGTGCTGAATTGTTCCAACAAGCAGGTTGGCTGAAGTTCTTCAGGAAGATAGATGGCTACAATGCACATGTGTCTTGTAAGTTTGCTCAGGTTCTTAAAGGTGATATGGTCATCCTTGATGCTCTAAAATTTAAATTGACTGTGGAATTAATTGCAGAGGCTACTGAGATCAGTAATGAGGGTGAGCATTGGTTCGAAAAGTTGCCTTTTGAGTTTGAACCACAAAAATACCTGTTACCTAATGTGACTCCTGACTGGAATAAAGGTATTCCTATCCAGAACTTCAGAAAGGAGTGGGTTGAGCCCATTAGGATATTACAGAGCTATGTGACCTGTGAGGGCAGGTATGCCTATGTGTTTAAATATCATTTTAGATTCCTTCAACACATGGTAGGAGTTTCAAAGATGAATCTGCCCTTCTTCTTTTTGAAGAGCTTGCAGAAGATGTCCAGCAGGATAAAGCAACATGAAGATCACTCCTCCCAATCAATTTTTCATCATGGTCTGATCAAGCTGATCATCACCACTGTGTTGCAACATGAAGATAGGACTTGGGACTTCTTTCTATTCTGGTCAGATGTTCATCCCCAGCAAGAAGACCAGCAACCTAAGGGGCAGACTGCTAAGGGAAAAGTGGTGATGAAAAAGTTAGGTCACACAGTTAAACCTGCAGATAAAGATGATGTTAAGGCTAAGAAGGTAGCAGAGCAGGTAAAGGTTGATAGTCAGTTCAAAATTTCCTCAGATTGCCCTAAAAGCAGGTACTCATTGTTTGCAAGAGAAAAAGTACAGCCTACTCTGCAATTGACACCAGCAACAGAATCTGAAGAAATTAAAACTATGGTTGAAGAGAAGGCTGCTATACCTGAAGATGAAGTTCAAACAAAACAAAGAATTCCCCTCACCATTTTGTCTGAGGATGAGGGATACTTATTAGAAGATGAACAGTAAATTGATGAAGCAGAGCTAAGTGCTGAAGCCTGTGGAGAATTCCTCACCTCATAGGTCAAAGCAGCTAAACCTAAGAAGAAGAAAAAGAAGACTGTAGCTTCATACAGAAGGCCTAAAACTAGACCAACTAATAAGCTAAGATGGAATATGAAGAGGCTACTTAATCCCAAGCTAAATTCTAGACAAGAAGCTGTTGTGATTGATTCTTCCTCTAATGAAGAAGTAGAAATTGGTAAACAGAGCAGCAAAAGCAAGGGAAAATCAATTGCTAAACCTTCTTCTTCTTCTTAGCCTGCAAAGACAAAAAGATCACAGTCAGTAAGAGAGTTTGAGCAGCCCAAGTCTGAATTGTCAGAAATAGTACTTGAGATAAAGAATAAACTTTTAGGACAGCAGCAAGAAGAAAAAGCTAAATCATGTCCTGTTGAAAACCAAGAGTGGGAGGATGAAGATGAGCTTATACTCAGAGAAGCAGGAATTTTGAAGGACCCTGGTGTTTCTGTTGATTACACGGACTTCTTAATGAAATATGAAAGCCTACCTGAGATCTCTAGTGATGATAAAGCAAGTTTGTAGGAAAGTATTCAGCAATATAAGAAACACATGAAGCACTTGCAGGATGCTAATGATGGTTTATTGAAGGTTAACAGAGGGCTTATTGAAGAACTGATGGATGTTAAAAATCATTTCCAAGAGCTATCAGAGGTATCCAAGGAGGTTCTCAAAAGGAAAAGAATGACTGACAAACACTGTTCAGAATTAGAAAGCACAGTAAAGAACTTGCAGCAGGAGAACAGGAAGCTCACCCAAAAGATGACCAAGCTGGAGCAGGATAAAAAGAAGACTAAAAGAAAAGTTCAAAGCCTAGATGGTATAGCACTACTTGCTGAAGCAACGAAGGAGCTTTGATCAGTTATGCTTTAGTTAGTGTATATGTTTGATAAACACTTTTTGTTAAGGATTTGCTATTTTTAGCAATTTTGTAATTTTGTAAAAAAATGTACTTTTTACTTTACCTACCTTAGTGAATCGATGGAGACAGTTAGGATGAGAGACCTAACTGATTTTGTAGAAGATGGCTATTTAGAGAAGTTAGCAAGATATTGTTAGGGTTCTAATTTTTGGGGAGCATCAGGAGGTCTGCAAGCTGTATGTACTTTCATACTTGTTCAGAGATAAGTACTGTAACTCTTATAAGCATTGACTGATGAAATAATGAGATATATGACTTTTTCCCCTTCATTTTGTCTGTGTTGGCTTCATGTTTGAAATTTTTTAGTTTCTTAAATGATAAATTCATTGCTGGTTAATGTGTATTTCCTGGTAGTGCTTGTCCTTTATGTATGAACTTCAGCACAGTCTTTTTGTTGGATCTTATGTGATATGTTATGCATCTTTATCAGTTTATGTTTATGATTTAGTTGTTACTTTTCTTCTGAATGTATTCCCTGCTTGTTCTTGAAGCTTACAACCAAAAACACATTAAAAAAAACCCTAAACCCTAGTTGAATTGAGTTTTACTCTTGAGATTGTGTTGGCTTGTTTCTCTGGCCTTAGAAACAATTTCTGGCACAAACACTATCAATATGTGTTTTCTCAAGGAGAAAAAAGAAAGCAGATCTCTATTCTAGAGGCATTTTGCAAAAGCACAACTGCAACCTGATACTTTGCATGACAACACTAGCTTAAAGTCATGTATTTTTGTCCTTTATTTTGACAAGTGACTTCAAACAATGTGCAGTCTTTAATCAGCTCATGCTTATTTTTGAGAGTTTTGCTACTTAAAATTTCTACAGTTACATATTATGTACTAAGCAAATGGTTTTTTTTATCTACTTGAAACAAGAAAAAAAAACTTCTCCTTTTTTGCTATATAGCAATGCTTATTTCTGAGAGTTTTGCTACTTAAAATTTCTACAGTTACATGTTATGTACTAAGCAAATGGTTTTTTTTCTACTTGAAACAAGAAAAAAAAACTTCTCCTTTTTTGCTATATAGCAATTTGTTTTTTTTATTCTATTTAATCTCATTTCTGGTTTTTGTAATTTGTTTCATGAAACCTCCTGCAACAAACAAATCTTGCACAATGTTTTGTTCTTTCATAAGGGAATCCACAATAACATGCTGGTCATTTTATTTGTAGTTGCAGTGTGTATTAAACTCTTTAGCATGTTCTAAATATAATTACTTCTCTTTGTGACTTGTATCTTCAACACACTAAATCCAAGCCACTTTATTATGACAATAACAATGGTATTCAACTCATAAAGAATCTAGCATTTCAAGTGAATGCAAGGGCCATTTAAATTCAACACCACTTCATTGGGATTAGTTCATAAGAATAGGTTAAACTATGTATTTCATTTTAATATGGTGCCCTATTTGTTTAAAATTGCAATAGGTTAAGATAAGTTGGATAGACATTTTAAGATAAGATTTGTTTATTCCATGCGGAACTATTTTTTTGCTTGATATTTATTTGTAACCTCAGTAACAACATTTGAAACAAATCTCTCTGTTTACAGCAATGAAAAATGAGTCTGGTTGGTCAAAGTGGGGTATTGTTATACCCCACCAAGATTCAGTTCCTTAAAAGAAGTGACCCACCATTTCATTCTCTCTAAACTATCACCTTAGTTAATGTTGCATTTGGGTAATGTAAGGGAAAATTTCTCTTAACTCGAAACTTCAAAAATTCAACATGTTTACGAAACCATGGGAAACCTACCAAACAATTCAACCTTCTTCCCCTTGAGATCTGATAAAGTTGAAGCAAGTTTTTGAGATGAGATTTTGAGAAAATAATTTAAATCCGAGTTGTTTAAACATTAAATAATTTGTATTTTTTCCTGCTTAAAATGATTGGAATCTGACAGTTAAATCTCAAATTTTGAAGCATTTTGAAATTTAGTATCACCATTGATTTTGGATTTAGAATTCATAATCAATTTCCGCAGTCTGAAATTCACTTACCTATTTTAGATTTGGTTTGTTGATTTTGATGATGATGAAGATGATAACCAGAGTGATTATATCCTAAACTTACAAGTCTCGTATAGTTAAGTTCTATATAGTAAAATGCCAAAGACTGGGAAAAAACCACAAATAACGTTAGCAAATGATAACCAACAACATCTTAAGAAAGTAATAAAATTAAAATTGAACTAGGCTAATCAAAACTTTAAAAACTAGACAAATTGACACTATATGTCTAAGGACGTAAAAAAAACATTAGGATGGAGATTATGGAAATTAACTACGCAATGGACGAGAAATGGATATAGTTAAACAATGATGAACATTTTAAAATTAAATTACTGTAATGTTTTTTTAAAGAATTTTCATGTTTCTTAATAGTTTAGTAAATTAAATTATTGTAATGTTTTTTTAACAATTTTCATGTTTCTTAATAGTTTTGTTTAGGTGTATGATTAGTTATTAAAGATTGTTATTTTTAGAGTAGTGAAATGCATTTTAAACTATGAGGATGATGTGCAATATTTGTGCTTAGTGTAACTATGGAGTATAAGTCAATTATCCTATATTTCATAGATCTAGAGTTAAGCTAGGAAGAAGTAAAGTGGCTACATAAAATATATGGTTTGTATCAATATCATGATGTCAAATAAGAGCTAGTTTGGTGTGCCACATTGTTTTATTATGGACATTTCCCATCTTGGATGGTATAGTCTATGACACCCATAGCCGCGAGTTTTGATGGAGTATGGATTATGTATGACAAACTTGTGTGTGGAATTATATGTTATAGACTTGATTTGGGTCATACCAATATGAATATATATGTGTGTGGTAGTATTTAAGATTATATATCTTAGACAAAATTTTGATTATGCACGAGTTATGTGGATGTTTCATTTTCTACATATGACCGATGGCTTGGTGCATAGCTTGGTTAACCATTGATGATTGTGATATAGGGAACCATGGATGATGTTTGTTGTGTGGAACATATAGTTAATCATGGTTTTATTAATGACACAAGTATTGGGTTATGCATACTTACCATGCAATGAGCGAGATTTGGTAGGGGCCTTGATTACTTGCCAACATGGATGCTCAAATAAAAAATGTTTGTGGAAGTCACACATACATCTTGTAAAATATAATTATGTTCATTTCATTATGGATCGAATTTGATTCTTTTGCTTTTGTTTTTGCATACTAACCTAATCTTGTAAAGCTTACCGTTCCAGTTTTGAAATTGATTATGAATTCTCAATCCAATACCAATGGTGATAGCAATATTCACTTAGCTATTTTAATTTTGGTTATGAATTCACTTATTGACTATGAAGTGTT
>LPNX010202991.1:58553-122486 GCA_001517045.1 Pseudotsuga menziesii
TGCACGATGATAGTAATCATTGACCAAAATATTGGTTGGCAAACCCTAGGAACTCATTAGGACTTGATATTGAGATCTCAATAATTTGATCATGACAATGAGAAATATAAAAATATGTTAATAATCTATAGAACTGGTATGAAGTCATGACACTACAACAAAACTTGCAAACAAATATAAATATACAATGTTTTTAAAAGTTTAATTGTCTAAAAAAACACAAGTCTAAGAATTATTCATCAATTATTCTTAACTCTAACCAAATTACTCCTCGCTAAAACTTTTTACAAAAAAAGCAGATGACAATGTCGGAGACATTGCCACCACATGGCTCTGGTTTGAAATGTTGTTTATATGCACTTCTTAGTAATGGATTTTTAAAGAACAGCTTTATAAGTATAATTCTAAGTATTTGATGTCGAGCATCGTACAATGTGGTTTAGTTTTATTTAATAATAGTATAATAAATAAAATGTAATACCATCAAAGTATTATAAAAATCCCATCCACTAAAAGGTGGTATAATATAGGTAAAACGTAAATGCAATCAAAGTATCATTATTCAATTATTCCTATAGAATGGATAAATAGAATATAGGGATGATTTAGATGATCCGGATCCGAAATGGGATGATTTAGATGATCCGGATAATATATTGTAACTTTAATATTTAAAAAAATATTAATATACATAAATGTTATTAAAATATTAATAATTAAAAACTTAGAAAATAATAGTGTAATTATTAATATTTAAAAATATTTTTTATTAATATACATAAATGTTATCAAAATATTAATAATAAAAAATTTATAAATTTACTAAATAGATATGAGTTTTTTAACTAATCAATATTTTATATTAAAATAAAAAATCAAAATATAAAATAAATGTTTTCACAATTCTAATGTTCAAATATTGTAGATTATATTCAAGAAAATTGTACCTTTTTTGAAACACACCTAAAAAAATTGCCTTTAAGAAGGGAAAAAAAATTTGCCATAAGTGGATTCCTCGTATTATTATTTGATGTGTGATTTTGATTTTTAAGAATGCATATTATTTCTATTTCTTTAATTTAATACGTCGATATGCATTTTTTTCTCAAATGCTTTTTGGAAAACACTGTAGTATATTCATCCCTCCCGTCAATGATTATTTTCCCTGTGCTCTCCTCACTTGATGCCGTGTGTCCTTCTAATGCACTTGGAATGCCTATTATGTTTTATTTACCCTATTGTTTCTTCTGTTTATTTGATCGTCTATCCTCACCCTCCTAGTGGTCGTCCTTCTCGTCTTGGTGATATTAATGCTGGAGTTTATGAAACCCTAGTGGTAGGTAGAAGATATCTTTCCTAATTTGCAGGACAAAGTAAATTCAATAACTTTGCATATTTGGGTTCAATGTTACTGTAGAGTACGGTGTGCGTTAGTGATTTCCAATAGTTTGGTTTGTTGTTGTTACAGAGCAGGGTTCACATTACACGACTTGTGATTCCATTCATGTAAGTTGCATTTTGTTTATTTGTAATGATATCCCCAAATTACTTGATTTGTGCATCTTTTATTTTCCATTCCCTTGTATAGTCCTTAGCTTCACACATCCCTTTATCAACAACTACTCCAAAGATACCAATGTTTCCATGCTTGGTAGTTGTTCTAACTTAGAGCACCCATTTACACTTAGCATCTGAAGCTTTGTACACTGCCCCAACCCACCTGTGCTCTTTAGCTTCATATTTTTATTTTCCCACAAGTCCAATGATAGCAATGTTTTCATGCCTAGAAACTCTTCTAACTTAAAGCACTCATTAACAACTAGAATTTGATGCTCTGTACACTACACCAACCCTTGTATGCTCCTCGGCTTCACACATTCTTCTACTCACAACTCCTCTAAAGATACCAACATTTCCATTCTAGGAAGTGCTTCTAAGTTAGAGCACCCATGAAATTTAGCATCTGAAGCTTTGTACAATGTGTCAATCGCTCTATGCTCTTCAACTTCACACATATGTCTGCCCACAACCCCTTTAAAGATACCAATGTTTGGATGCTTAGAAGCTCTTCTAATTCAGAGAACTCCTTAAAATTTAGATTCCAAAACATTGTACTCTGTGGAAACACAAATATGATCCTCAGCTTCACAGATGATTTAATTTCAATATGTAATGTCCCTACTTGGGATTTTGGAGAAAATTAGAAATTTGAGCAAATTCGACCTTAACTAGTCATGCCTCTAGAGGGTTCCAAATTTCACCAAATGGTCCCGAATTTGAAATGAAATGGTGTGGTGAGTCTTAAGTTCCCAAGTTTATTTATGGACACTTTTTATCTAACTTTATACCTCTGGAACCTTGTTTGGGGTTAAGGAAAAACAATGCAAATTTACTAGGAAAATGTGGTCAACTAGTCCTTCTTGGTTTGGTTCCAAACACTACCGAACCTTTCCAAAATTATTATGGATGGATCCTATGGGATTTAAAACATACTAACATACCTCATACAATCAATGGTAGAATCATAAGTTCATTTTTACATGTTACTCAAGTTTGCACAACTTTGGCCAATTTCTAGATTTAGACTAGCGAAACCCAAGTTAACCCAAATGCACCCAGATGAATTAAAATTTTGTATGGAAGAGATTGAAGGGTATTATGACATCCTAATTCATAATATTAATTCTCAATCACTTTCCAATTGATTATGATACTTGCTTATGGCCATAGGGAAAGAAGGACAAAAACACTAGGAAACCGATGTTAAAACCCCCAAGGGTAGATGACACTTTTGGCTCTCCAAATGCAGTACAACCCTCCAAAACATGAGAAAAAAGTATTAATATGAATAAAAAATCAGGGTCTGTAATTGATCATGGGTATTATTTTTTCAAAATGGTTATAAAGTACAGCATTTGTATGATAACTTTCAATAAAATTGCTTAGGGGAAAATGGCATTGCTAGCTCCATTTTAACTCATAAAAGGTACATGAAATAGTTCAGAACATGACATGATTAATGGAGACCATATACAACATATAAATTTATTCCTCAATGGCATTTAAAATCATATAAATTTCTTAATACATATCATATATTTAACTCCTTCGAAATGGAAGCCAAACACATGAAAACTAGTCATTCGAACTCATGGGAATGCAAGCCTTTCACACATGGATTTATGATCTTTGGACTTACAAAACATATGGAAATAATAGTACATAACCATGCTTCATATATTTCTTCCCCATCATCATCGAATTCATAGAACTTTCCTCATACAAATCTGTTATGCAACTCTTTCCAAAATGGAAGGCAAATACACGAAAACTAGTCATTCAAGAGCATGGGAATGTAAGCCTTTCATACATGTATTTCTGAGATTTTGACTTACAGAGAATATGTACATGATATTACAGATCCATACATCATATTTCACATATTTGGCACCAAATATACCCAGCAAAGCACAAGCGCCACACCAACAAGTGTGCCCTCAACATGAGAGTGTGGGGGAATGGAGAAGAAGGAATGAGAGAATAGGGGAATATATGAGAATTCGATTGTATGGTAATTAAAAATACAACTAAAAATACTTAATTAAGTTCCAATGAGAGGTTTTAATGGCCTCTACATCAACCAGCTTGGAAATGAATCCAACTCCCTCTATATTGGTTCACAAGCAAGGAGAGTGAACACTCATCATGTAATGGACAAGAAAAAGCTCTCCAAAATGACAAAAGCCAATTAAAAAAGGATAAAAATAAATTATCATTTCTCATGACATCCTTTTATTAACTTCATGAGGCCTTCTAAGGTCTAATTTCCCTCCATGGTATTCCTCCAAATTATCTTAGTGGTTTAGTAACTCTCATGACACTTGTCTTCCTCTTCCTGCTCCAATTATTTTCCCAATTCGAATGGATCCCTCTTACTCACAAATTCAAACTCTTGGTGGATATTTTTATCCCTATCGTGTCATATTTTTCATATGTCTGCAATCAAGTGTAAATTTTTCAGACTTGTCATAAAATCTTTCATCATTTGTTGTCATAGAGTGCATGGAATCTCCTTGGAAGTGGCACACCTTGTCTTCTAGTCTCTTCCTCTTCCATGGGAGTTACTCTCATTTACCTATTCTAAATCCTTGGCTCATTATATGATATTTGACACTACATCACCCTCCAATAACGTTACATTACCCATGTGTTCAAATTTGGATGAAGACCATGCCAAATGTGTGGGGAATCTAGTCTTCCAAAGGCTCCACAAGCTTCCAAGTGTCTTCATGAACCCATGCCACCTTATTTTCTTATAATTTATCATTTATGTGACCCATTTAAATGTGAATATGGTAAACTAAATTCCTTTTGGGTCCCATAGCCCCTTATTACAAAATTTGTGTCTCCATCTCAACCTAGGGAACTAGTAGGTTGGTGGAACATTATTTGCAAATAGTATTATTTGGGAATTATTTAATTGGGTACATGAATATCCTCCCCACTCAATATTTTCTCTCCTCAAGTAATTTCAAACATGTATTTTTAATAACCTTCTTTCCTTCCAAAACTTTGCTTCAAACCTTAGTTGCAATTTGAGTAGTGGCACTCATGTACTACAATTGTGTGTTTCCAAAGTAAAGATATGTGTATATTTGAATATTTATATATACTGTGACATCACCACTATCACCAAAAGGATTAATAAAATCCACCAAAACAAAATTTTCACAAATAATCTTTATCTCCATCTTTTGAAAACATTTTTTGAACTTTCATCCATTTTTGCTTCTATATAATTCTTTGAAGTTGGTATTGAGTTTCCAAACTTGAATTTCCAATATTCCAAGAAAGTTTCGAAGAGGGACCTACATGATTTTTTCTGCTCTACTTTGATTACAATCACCTTCTCAAGCAGTGACTCAAAATACCCTATTGATTGTTTCCCTCAAAATTCAAACCAAGCAATACCTAGATCCCATTGCTTGTATTGCACCCTTCCAAACATCATGAGTACAAAAGATAGATAATTAAAGTGCATAGCTACATCATACAATTGTACATCAAGAAGGTACCTTATCAAAGGATCATGCCATTGCTTATAAATCCGAGTAAGTAGATCATCATGCCACCCATACACAAAAGCATCAAGTATTATATCAAATATGCTCCAATGACATAGGTGAGGATCCGATGTACTATAATGCTTCTCCAAAAGAATGTAAGATACATTAAAATAATAATCATCCATGTTTTATTTAATCCAAGAAGTGAAAGAAGAACCTCCACCAAAATTTGAACCAAATAAGGAGCAAAGAAAACATAAAGACTTCAAGTGGCTCAAAGAAGTCTCATCGAAATACAACAATGAATATGTATATCATCATAATGTAAAAAAGGATGTTGCTGCAAAGGTAAAGAAGATGGTTCTCTAGTCATGTCATCATAAAGGGGATCAATATAAGTTACATACTCTTCATGTGGTACCATCAAAAAGAAAACTTTCACCCAATTTTCATCCCCAATTGATGTGGCTGAAAATGAAGTAGGGAGTTAAGAATTGTGAACCAACCTTACCTCCTTGCAACTCTTACCTATCAAAATTTTGAATGCATATTCTCCGTCATTGTTTGTTCCAATTGTTGTGAGATCATGTGCCTCCTCCAAGGTCCTGCAACTCTCACCAAGAGGCAACTCATAATCCCTCTGAACAAGAACAAGTGCTTGGTTTCCTTCTTGTTGGAATGTAGCCTGTCCAAGAACCTGCATATCAACATGTACCTCATGTTCCACTATCACATGAGGTTCCTCCTTTGTAGCATAAATTATTTCAGCCATTGAATGACTGCTTGATATGTAGGAGTGTGTAAAGGACCCTTGAAACCTCTCTTGAAGTTGCTCAATCTGCACCATAGATATTTGGAGTGCATTTTGGGTGGACTCCAACTCATTTGAGATATGTTCATTATATTATACATTCTTCAAGGTTAGTCCATGATACAAAGCCACAAGCTCAATTAAATAATCTCTATCAAAAATCAAATTCAAAATTTTACCTTTGATGTCAGATATTCCCTTCTGAATTTTCTCGATGTCCTCCAAGGAATATTTATCCTCCATGCTCCAATTTTTTTTGAGAAAAAAGCATGTGTGCCATAGAGAGTATTTAGGTCCTACTGAATATTATTTTCATCCATCCTCAATGACCCTTCAAGAAAAATAGGTTCTTGTTGAGGAACCTCCTCTTCTTCTTTCTTCTTGATTTGAGCAACTACTTGAAGCTCAAATGGTGATGGGGAAGTTGATCTTGGTTCTTAATTATCTAATACAAGGAATTAATCTTCATGATCATGTGAAATTTTTCTTGCAATAACATTCTAAAATCTGATCTCTATGTCACCAACATAGAGTAGTGAGCACCCATCAGTAGGTACTCCTTCACAGTTCAAGCGTCCATCAGTAGATTCACTTTGGTCCATGTCCACAGCAGAATGTGTCTTGGAATGATATTCAATATTTTCAATGGAATCTTCCTCATACTCATGTGATTTTTATTCATATTTTCAGATTCACTTGGGAGTGACTTTTGATCCTCTTGATGTAATGCTTATTCTGCTTCACCACCCTCAGGACTAGGGGGCTCCTTGGCCTCCTTCATACTTATGGATTGCTGATTGATCCTTAATGATTTCACATATCCATTCTTGTGATTAAATAAATACACAAAATAATAAAAGTATTAAAAAATAATGGTCTTATGTGTCTCTCCATGATGGGAACTACTACTACCCCCTGCTGTCAGCTTACCCCTAAGTTGGCTAGCCACCAATCCAAACCCTTGCATAACTTGCTTGGTTGTATCATCAAAATATAACTTCATGAGTTTCTTAAATTCGAACCTATAATCCATAAAATCAATAGGTTCCAATATCATGCTCTGATACCAATGTAATGTCCCTACTTAATATTTTGGAGAAATTTACAATTTGAGCAAATTCGAGCTTAACTAGTCATGACTCTAGATGGTTCCAACTTTCACGAAATGGTCCGAAATGAAAATGAAATGGTATTATGAGTATTAAAACATCCCAAGGTGGTTTATGGACACTTTGTATCTTACTTTATACCTCTGGAGCCTTGTTTTTGGTTAAGGAGAAACATTGCAAATTTACTAGGAAAATGTGGTCAACTAGTCCTTCTTGGTTTGGTTCCAAACACCATGGAACCTTTCCAAAATTATTATGGGGGGATCCTATGGGATTTAAAAAATAATAATATACTTGGTAAACTAAATGTTTGAATTGGAAATTAATTTTTACATGTTACTCAAGTTTTCAAAACTTTGGCCAATTTCTAGCTTTAGACTAGTGAAACCCAAGTTGACCCAAAAGCACCCAAATAAATTCAAATTATGTATGGAAGAGATTGAGGGGTATTAGGAAATACTAATGCATAATATTAATTCTCATACACTTTCCAATTGATTCTTCAACTTTCTTTTGGCCATAGGGAAAGAAGGAGAAAAACACTAGGAAACCGATGTTAAAACCCCCAAGGGTAGATGACACTTTTGGCTCTCCAAATGCAGAAAGACCCTCCGAAATTTGACAAAAGAGTATTGGTATGAATATCAGACATAAGGGGTTTTAATTAATCATGGATATTAGTTCTTCAAAATGGTTATAAAGTACAACATTCGTATGATAACTTTTAGTAAAATTAGTTAGGGGGGAATGGCATTGCTAGCTCCATTTTAACTCATAAAAAGTATATGAAATAGTTTAGAACATGACATGATGAATGGAGACCATATACAACATATAAAATTTATTCCTCGATGGAATTAAACATCATAGAAATTCCTTAATACATATCATATATTTAAACTCCTTTGAAATGGAAGCCAAACACATGAAAACTAGTCATTTGAACTCATGGGAATGCAAGCGTTTCACACATGGATTTATGATATTTTGACTTACAGATAAAATGGATATAATATTACAGAGCCATGCATCATATATTTATTCCCTAGCATCATCAAACTCATATAAATGTCCTCATACAAATCTATTATGCAACTCTTTCCAAAATGGAAGGCAAATGCATGAAAACTAGTCATTCAAGAGCATGTGAATGCAATTCTTTCATACATGTATTTATGATAGTGAACACTCACCGTGCAATGGACAAGAAAAGAGAGTGAACACTCACCATGTAATGGATAAGAAAAAGCTCTCCAAAATTCCAAAGGCCAATTAAAAAATGATATAAACCATGACACATGGCCCCATGACCCGAGCCCCAAAACCACTTGATTTGGTCTATAAAAACCATGAAATTTTGCAGCTGAGTTCAGAGTTTGGATAGGGTTGTTGCATGGAAGTACATGCACAGATCCGAAGGTGTAGAAGGCCATTTATGGGCATGAATCCAAAGGTGGAATCCATACACACAGTCAGTACTGTTTTTCCTTATTTGCAGAAGCTTTTCTCGATTTGCGAGCTAGAGGAGGACTTAGGCAAAAAAGGTCGAGTTTACACTCATTTTTCTCGATTTGTAGAGAGGAACATAGTGGTGCAATCTATTTTTGTTTCTGAGTGATAGAACTCAGAATTTTTTCCAGAATACGTCTGGTGAAATCTGTTATCAATTCTTGTCCATTTATGGTTTGCTTACAATTTTATGTGTTTATGTGTTTGATGGATGCTCTTTAATTATGAATTTTAAAGGTTGTTTGTGAGTAATTGACATTTAAAAATTCACATGCAAATAATGTTTATAAAGGTCCTTAAGTAAATTTCAGATCAAGTTGGTATCAGAGCGAGCTTAACCATTGCATTCTGAAGTTTGTATGTTAACAAGATCCAGGCTTCAGCGTGGTGAAGGAGAATTTGAAGAGTTCAATCCAGAGATCGGTTCAAGAAAATGGAAAATGTCATCACCAAAAGGAGAAGAAACCACTTCTTCTATCCCATCTAAAGGGGAATTTCTAAAAGCTTTCATGAGAATGCAAGCAATGGTAGAGGAGATCTATCAAGATCGAAAGAAAGGGGAACAAGGAGTCCCATCTCATGTGGAAGGTAAAAAAGAAGGAGGTAGTGACGAACCTCCTAAATCTCCACCATCTTCACCAACTTATGTTGATGGTTCTTTCTCTTTGCATTCTCCATTTGAAAAACAAAAAGCAAAAAATGGCTTTAATGTGCCTCAATTAAAGTTAGATATTAAGTTTGAATAACCTATGTATAATGAAGAGCTTAATGCTGAAAAGTTGGACAATTGGATCCGTCAAATTGAAGTTTATTGTAGGATTCAAAAGTTTACTGAAGATAAGATTAAGATTCAGTTGGCTTCTCTCCGACTTGGAGGGACTGCTCTCAGCCAGTGGGAGAGCAGATCTCAAGAGGCTCTTGCTACAAAAGGAAAAATCATCTCCTCTTGGTATGAGTTCATTTCAGCATTAAAAAAATAATTTTATCCATTAGGTTATATTCAAAAAGCTATGATGGATTAGCATAATTTGAGGCAAGGTAAGGGCCAAAATGTGCAAGCTTATACACAAGAATTCCAAAAAATAGCATTGGTTCTTGATATACCTCTCTACACCCAGAAAACTCTTCTCAAATATGTAGGAGGATTGCATAGTTATTTACGTCATATGATATTGATGTTCAATCCTACTAACCTTTATGAGGTGTGTGTTCAAGAAACTCACATAGAAACAAAGGGGATGAATACCAAAGAGAACTTTTCCAAGAAACCTTTCAAACATGATGGAAACAAGTCAAAAGGTAAGGGAAAAGGTAAACACATAGCTACTGTGAAGAAGGAAGGAGAGAAGCCTACTTATACTCATTGCCAAAAGAAAGGTCATGATGCTTCCAAATATTGGAAACTTCATCCGGAGCTCAAGCCTGAGAAGTTTCGGAATAAAGAAGAAAAAAATACTGCTGTAGCAACAATCCAATATGATTTGGGGTTAGACTCTGGGGATGAAACTAAGGTGATTCCTACAAGTATTCAAGGTAAAATTCCTTCTTGTTATGTTTCAAGAAATGAGCCCGTTGTTGATGAAAGAAAGAGGAGTGAGTTATTTCATATTAGAGTAATATCCAAACATACAAAAATTGATACTCTTTTTTATAGTGGATCACAAGCAAAACCTCATTTCAGAAGAAATTGTTAAGAAATTACAATTGGAAACTAAGTTACATCCTAAGCCATATCCACTTGGATGGGTATGTGATAATGCACAATTACAAGTTACAAAGCAGTGTTGACTTAGATTTTCCATCACTTTTGGATTTGTGGATGACGTAGATCTAGATGTGGTTCCATTGGATATTTGTGGTATTGTGTTAGGCAGTCCATAATTGTATGATAACCAGGCTATCTTTTAGAGGGAAGATAACATGTATCAACTCACTAAGGATGGCATTGAATATATTGTTCATGCACGTTGCATGAAAACAAATCTTTCTTTAGTTTATGCAAATCAAATGAAGAGGTTAATTAATGCAAGTAAGAACTTTGTGCTTATGAGAGTAAAGGCAAAAGATGTTGAACAAATTGAAACCTTTAAAGGTTGTGATCCTAAACTTAAAAAGGACTTGATAAAGGTGGTATCTGATTATGATATTTTGTTTCAAGAACCTAAAGGGTTTCCTCCTAAAAGGGAAATTCAACATGAAATTCAATTACTGCAAGATTCACCTCTTCCTAATATTGGTATGTATAGCTCTTCCATTATTGAGAATGCAGAAATAAAGAAACAGGTTCAGGAATTGATTGAAAGAGGGGCTATTCGACCAAGTTCCTCTCCATGTGGTTCACCAATTGTTTTGGTACCAAAGAAAGATGGAACATGGTGTATGTGCATCGATTATAGGGCACTGAACAAAATTACAATCAAGAACAGGTATCCTCTTCCTCGAATTGATGATCTTTTGGATCAGTTAAAAAATGTAATATTTTTCACCAAGTTAGATTTAAGAAGTGGCTATCATCAAATCTGCATTCATGACAGTGATATTTGAAAAACAACTTTTAAAACCAAACAGGGATTGTTTGAATGGATGGTAATTCCATTTGGGCTTTGTAATGCACCCACAACATTTATGAGGGTGATGAACGATGTGTTTAGACCCTTCATTGATGACTTTGTTATATTTGTCTACTTAGATGATATTTTGATTTTCAATCGGACTTGGGAAGAGCATGTTAAGCATGCTAAAAATGTATTAGATGTACTTATAAGGGAAAATTTGTACCTAAAGATGTCTAAATGTGAATTTGCAAAGACATCTTTAGTATATTTTGGTTACATCCTAGGGGGTGGTGAATTAAAAATTGATCCCTCTAAAGTTGAGGTCATTGTAAACTGGCCTAAGCCAAATAATGTAACCGATGTAAGAAGCTTCTTGGGAGCAGCCCAATACTAGAGGAAGTTCATTTCAAACTTTTCCTTTATAGCTTCCCCTTTACATGCTTTGACAAGCATGAACAAAGTCTTTCAGTGGGAAGGAAAAGAACAGAGAGCCTTTGACACACTGAAAGAAAATATCAGCACGGCTCCAGTACTTGCACTGCCAGATCTACAACAACCATTTGAAATAGAAACTGATGCTAGTGGTTATGCTATCAGGGCAGTCTTAATGCAACATAAAAACCAATATGCTATCATTCTAAAACTTTCACTAAAAAAATAATAACCTATGAAGAGGTCCGCAAGATTGAACCCACAACGTCCTCTAAATATGCCAAGCGCTCTATCCAACGCACTATACCAGTGATAATTGGTAGGGAATGGCGCAGCATTGTTTTATCCTTGCAAGGAGATCATGCTGCCAAATGGGCACGTGGCCCCATGACCTGCGCCCCAAAACCTCTTGATTTGGTCTATAAAAAACACAAAATTTTGTAGCTGAGTTCAGATTTCGGACGGGGTTGTTGCAAGGAACACGAATCCTGAGGCACAGAAGGCCATTAATGGGCATGAATATCAAGGCGTAGAATGCCATTAATGGGCATGGATCTCAAGCCAGAATCCATACACAATCAACACTGTTTTGTATTATTTCCATAATCTTTTCTCGATTTACGAGCTAGAGGAGGCCTCAGGTGAACATGGTCGAGTTTATACTCATTTTTCTTATGTATTCTGGAAAAAATTCTGAGTGACAGAACTTGGATTTTTTTCCAGAATAAACATTTTGTAAGCATTTGAAGATTCTATCTATCAGCCTTCCCATTTGGAAGTGGCCCAGAGACGTAGCCAGGGGGTTTGGTGAACTCTGTTATCAGTTCTTGTCCATTTATGGTTTGCTTACATTTTTATGTTCTTATGTGTTTGATGGATGCTCTTTATTATGCATTTTAAAGGTTGTTTGTGAGTAATTGACATTTACAAATTCACATGCAAATAATAGTTATAAAGGTCCTTAAGTAAATTTCAAATCAAGTTGGTATCAAAGTGAGATTCACCATTGCATTGTGAAGTTTTTATGTTAACAAGATCCAGGATTCAGCGTGGTGAAGGAGAACTTGAAGAGTTCAATCCAGAGATCAGTTCAAGAAAAGGGAAAATGTCTTCACCAAAAGGAGAAGAAACCACTTCTTCCATCCCATCTGAAGGGGAATTTTTGAAATCTTTCATGAGAATGAAAGCAATGGTAGAGGAGCTCTATCAAGATTGGAAGAAAGGGGAACAAGGAGTCCCATCTCATGTGAAAGATAAAAAAGAAGGAGGTGGTGAGGAACCTCCTAAATCTCCACCATCTTCTCCAACTTACGTTGATGGTTTTTTATCTTTGCATTCTCCATTTTGAAAAACAAAAAGCAAAAAATGACTTTAATGTGCCTCAAATAAAGTTAGATATTAAGTTTGAATTACCTATGTATAATGGACAGCTTAATGCTAAAAAGTTGGACAATTGGATCCGTAAAATTGAAGTTTATTTTAGGATTCAAAAGTTTACTGAAGATAACATTAATAATTAGTTGGCTTCTCTCCGACTTGGAGGGACTGCTTGTAGCTGGTGGGAGAGCATATCTCAAGAGTCTCTTGCTACAAAAGGAAAAATCATCTCCTCTTGGTATGAGTTCATTTTAGCATTCAAAAAAAATTATCCATTAGGTTATATTCAACAAGCTATGATGGATTGGTAGAATTTGAGGCAAGGTAAGGGCCAAAATGTGCAAGATTATACACAAGAATTCCAAAAAAGAGCATTGGTTCTTGGTATACCTCTCTACACCCAGGAAACTCTTCTCAAATATGTAGAAGGATTGCATAGTTATTTACGTCATATGATATTGATGTTCAATCCTACTAACCTTGATGAGGTGTGTGTTCAAGAAACTCACATAGAAACAAGGGGAAGAATACCAAAGAGAAATTTTCCAAGAAACCTTTCAAACATGATGGAAACAAGTCGAAAGGTAAGGGAAAAGGTAAACACACATCTACTGTGAAGAAGTAAGGAGATAAGCCTACTTGTACTCATTGTCAGAAGAAAGGTCGAGGCTTCCAAATGTTGGAAACTTCATCCGGAGCTCAAACCTGAGAAGTTTCGGAATAAATAAGACAAAAAGACTATTGTAGCAGCAATCCAATATGATTTGGGGTAAGACTCTGGGGATGAAACTAAGGTGATTGCTACAAGTATTCAATGTAAAATTCATTCTTGTTATGTTTCAAGAAATGAGCTTGTTTTTTATGAAAGAAAGAGGAGTGAGTTATTTCATATTAGAGTAATCTCCAAACATACAAAAATTGATAATTTTTTTAATAGTGGATCACAAGCAAACCTCATTTTAGAAGAAACTGTTAAGAAATTACAATTGGAAACTAAGTTACACCCTATGCCATATCCACTTGGATGGGTATGTGATAATGCACAATTACAAGTTACAAAGCAGTGTGGACTTAGATTTTCCATCACTTATGGATTTGTGGATGAGGTATATCTAGATGTGGTTCCATTGGATATTTGTGGTATTGTGTTAGGTAGTCCATATTTATATGATAGACATGCTATCTTTTACAGGGAAGATAACATGTATCAACTCACTAAGGATGGTATCGAATATATCGTTCGTGCACATTGCATGAAAATAAATATTTCTTTAGTTTCTGCAAATCAAATGAAGAGGTTAATTAATGCAAGTAAGAAATTTGCGCTTATAATAGTAAAGGAAAAAGATGTTGAGCAAACTAAAACCTTTAAATGTTGTGATCCTAAACTTAAAAAGGACTTGATAAAGGTGGTATCTAATTATGATATTTTGTTTCAAGAACCTAAAGGGTTTCCTCCTAAAAGGGAAATTCAACATGTTTTCAATTACTGCAAGATGCACCTCTTTCTAATATTGGTATGTACAGGTCTTCCGTTATTGAGAATGCAAAAATAAAGAAACAGGTTCAGGATTTGATTGAAAGAGAGGCTATTCGACCAAGTTCCTCTCCATGTGGTTCACCAATTGTTTTGGTACCAAATAAAGATGGAACATGGCGTATGTGCATCGATTACAAGGCACTGAACATAATTACAATCAAGAACAGGTATCCTCTTCCTCGAATTGATGATCTTTTGGATCAATTAAAAAATGCAATATTTTTCACTAAGTTAGATTTAAGAAGTGGCTATCATCAAATTTGCATTCATGACAGTGATATTTGGAAAGCAACTTTTAAAACCAAACAGGGATTGTATGAATGGATGGTGGTTCCATTTGGGATTTGTAATGCACCCGCAACATTTATGAGGTTGATGAACGATGTGTTTATACCCTTCATTGATGACTTTGTTATATCCTACTTAGATGATATTTTGATTTTCAGTCGGACATGGGAAGAGCATGTCAAGCATGTTAAACAGGTATTGGATGTACATATAAGGGAAAAGTTGTACCTAAACATGTCTAAATGTGAATTTGGAAAGACATCTTTAGTATATTTTGGTTGCATTGTAGGGGGTGGTGAATTGAAAATTAATCCCTCTAATTTTGAGGTCATTGTAAACTGGCCTAAGCCAAATAATGTAACCGATGTAAGAATCTTCTTGGGAGTAGCCCAATACTGTGGGAAGTTCATTGTGAACTTCTCCTTTATAGAATCCCCTTTACATGCTTTGACAAGCGTGAACAAATTCTTTTAGTGGGAAGGCAAAGAACATAAATCCTTTGACACACTGAAAGAAAAGATCAGCACGGCTCTAGTACTTGCACTGCCAGATCTACAACAACCATTTGAGATAGAAACTTATGCTAGTGGTTATTCGATGGGGGCAGTCTTAATGCAGCATAAAAACCAATATGCTATCATTTTGAAACTTTCACTAACACAATAATCAACTATGAAGAGGTCTACAGGATTGAACCCATGACCTCCTCCAAATCTGCCAAGCTCTCTAACCAACGTGCTATACCAGTGATTATTGGTAGGGAATGGCACAGTATTGTTCACTGTACCACTAGGACAAAGATTCTGTGTAGAGGCCTAATTAGTCCTCTCTATAACTCAGCAGTCACAATTACAGTCAACACTCTAGCAACTCACTTTAGCTTTCCCCTCATCGAATTCCTCTTGTGTGCCTAACTTTTAGTATCCATCAAAACCATAAGGTTCTAATCTCTTAAAATGTAGTGATCCTCCTACTCATTCAATGGTATATATAAGCTTGCCTAGGTATTTGGGTCATTTTTTCATTTAAATGAGCCACCTGCTTAGTTCCTCTTTTCTTGGGAACATTACCACAATTATAGGGATGTTGCTTCCTGCAACAGCTAGAAAGTGAATGTTGTTGCTGCCATTTGTCATTTTGGCCTTCTACAACAGATCATTCCACATAGTGGGTCATTAAACACTCTTCATCAATCTTCATTGGATAGGTTTCTCTTCTTTTTAATTATTAAATAATAAAATAATTCAATTACAGTCATCTTTGACCATGCTTGGACAACAACATAAAACTTTACTGTAACTTTTAAAGCAATGTCTTCTAAAAAATAAAATGTCTTCAGTTCTAGGTGGGTTACAAACACCCCCTCTTAAGTTCAACATCAACCTCGATGTTGCTTAAGTATCATCTGAGTCTTCCTGGAACAAAATTGGATATTCCTCCCGCATATGACTCTCCAATTCCTAGGTTACTTCATCTGGACTAAGGTGATTCCATTGCACCTTTACTTGTCCAATGGTGTGATTCCGAAGAAAAATTTCTCTCTTGTCAAGGATACAATCTAGTTCCACTTGAAAATCTCCTACTGGTTCTACCTAGATGACATTCCAATTGATTACATGTGTAGCATCATGCACATAATTTTTCAATATAGAAATACGAAATAAGTTATGTATTTTGAGATTAGGTGGAAAAGCTAACCGATAAGCCACTGGTCCAACTCTTGACAATATGTCAAACGACACAAAATACCTAGGTGCTAATTTAGCACAAATTCCCAACTTAAAGGAGATTTTTCTAGGTTTTACCTTGACAAACACATGCTCACCTACTTGGAATTATTTCTCAGTTCTTTTGAGGTCTGCGTGACTCTTTTGTCTATCCTGTGCAATTTTTAGATTGTTTTGTACCTGCTTCACTGATAGTTCTATTTATTTTAATAAGTCAGGTCCTAACATCAATCTGTCAACCGTATTACTCATTGAAATGGGAGTATTACATTTCCTACCATATAGTATTTCAAAAGAACTAAGTTTAGATGAAGCTTGATAATGATTGTTAAAAGCAAACTCAACTAAGTGCAGATATTCTTCCCATTTCTTTGGCTGATCTCTAACATACATCTGTAACATATCTTCTAAAACTTGATTTACTCTTTCTATTTGTTCGTCTGTTTGCGGATGATAGGCTGTACTAACATTTAACTTAGTGTCCAATTCTTTAAACAATGACTTCCAGAAATTACCAGTAAAATTAGGATCCCTATCAGAAATTATCATTTTAGGAATTCCATGCAAACAAAAGATTTCATTCATAAAAATATAGGCAATATTAGTAGCCTTATAAGTAGTTTTAACAGGTATAAAATTAGTTGTCTTGCTAAGTTTGTCTGCGACTACCATCACAACATCATTTTATTTTTTTATTTTTAGGTAGTCCTGTTAATAAATCAAGGCTAATAATTTGCCATTTCCAATCTGGGATTGGTAACAGTTGCAATAAACCTGCTAGGTGTTAATGCTCAACTTTAACCTGCTGGCATTCTATGTACCTAGCTATATATTCAGCCACTTCATTCTTCATATTGGGCCAGGAATATTTTTTTCTTAACATTGTTATCATCTTTTGGTAACTAGGATGTCCTAAGTAAGGACTCTTATGTACTTCATTTAAGATCAACAATTTAATTCCTGGTACATTATGTACGTATAATATGTTTTTATACTGCATTAAACCTTTTTCATTCAAACTGAAATCTGTTTTTATATTTTCAGATTCATTTTCTTTAACTCCATTTTTACTCCATATTCAAACTTATTATATAATTTTGTTTTATAGCTGCTAACACCGGATAAAAAATTTAAATTTGCATTTCTTCTTAAGGCATCCGCCACCTTATTCTCCTTTCCTTTTAAATGTTTGATCTTGAAATTGTATTCGCTAAGGAAAGCTAACCATCTTGTTTTCCTTGCATTCAGATTTTGTTGATCAAATAAGTATTTCAAACTTATGTTATCAGACAATAATAAAAATCTTCTATCGATTAGATGATGAAGCCACATTTTCAAAGCATGTATTATAGAGGCCAACTCTAAATCATAGGTAGCATAATTATTTTCATGTAATTATAACTTTCTTGACTCATATGCTATTACATGACCCTCTTGCGTTAACACTTCACCTAGGCCCTCATTGCATGAATCAGTGCATACAACAAAGTTCCTATTTGGATATACTATTTTTAAGATAGGTGCAATGGTTAATAATTCTTTTAATTTCTTAAGTTCTTCACAATTTACATCCCATATGCATCTTTTTCTCTTTTTCTGTAAATATGTTATGGGATTCATGATCTTCAATAATCCTTCTATGAATTTTCGATAATAACCTGTAATCCCCATGAACGATTGTACATCCGATACATCCTTAGGAACAAGCCATTCCATCATTGCGTTTGTCTTATCATGATCCTTTGATATCCCCTCCTTGGATATCACATGGCCTAGATACTGTATTTAATCCTTAAAGAAATCGCATTTACTAAATTTATCATACAATTTGTGTCCTCTTAGAACTTGTAATATTATCTGTAGATGTTTATTGTGTAATGTAATGTTTAGAGTTCAACTTCAAACTTCAAACTTGAAGTGCCATGTAATGTTCACAAAATATAACATAATAAATATAAAGATTCAATGACTCAAGTTCTTGAATCTCAACAGTGCAGAAACTTGAAAGTACTGTAAATAAGAAAAGACAAGAAAAGTAGATTTTATGGATGTTTCCTCTTGCCACGGGAAATTTCTAATTTCTTTTCCCATTTTCTATGTCCATGAACAAAGGGAGCGGTATTTTCATCCCTAGTAGCCACCGATGTTTAGCGGCTTGAGCCATGTCCAAGACTTGGTCTTGCATGACCCCCCCTCACTGATGCGGGTGGGGGTTGTGAAGTTGAACCTGGGGGCAAAGATGGTGCATCAGGAAACAAGGTAGCAGATGGTGGTGGCATTGTTGTTGTTGCATGGTCATCCTCATCACCCAAAATCTCTTCCTCCAAGTGCTCTAAAGTGAAGGCTCCATCCTCCAAGTTATGCTCCTCTGGATTGTTGTCCCAAGTGACATATGATCTATCGGTTTTGGCTCGCTCACAGTAATGAGTCCACAACCTCAAGTTGTAATGTACAGAAACCAAGCTTTTTGCTCGATTTTCATTTAATCGGTTTCTTTTCACCAAGTGAATGAAGCTATAGGTGCTCCAGCACCTTTCTGCAAAGGAACTATTTACCACCTGTGAAAGCACTTTGGTTGCCAATTTATGCAAGCGTGGGCATGATGAGCCATACATGTTCCACCGCTCAATAGGAGGTGCCCTATCTTGCTCTTTTCTAGCATGCAAAGTACCAAATGGACCAATCTCACTGAGGTATTTGCTTAATTCACTATGCAATAAGGCACATTCCTCTTCATCAAGGACCAACTTGTCTATAGTAGCCATGTACCCAACCTGTACCTCTGGATCTTTATGGGGCTTTCTCCTAACCCCACCCCCAAGTGCTGGTTTGGCCAACCAAGATGGATAGTAATATTTTGTTGTATATAAATATGCTAAGGCATGCAGTGGAATGTTGAGATGATCCCACTTTTTGACCACATGTGTGTGAAAATGGTCATATAGGATGGGATTCTTCGATTCAACAATATCTTTAATCTGGCCCAACATGCTATCTATATTCTCATACACCTCCCCAATTACCGGCTTATATGTATTTTCAAACCGAAACATGTGATAAATGGGCTTTGTGAACTGCAAAACAAACTTGACACTTGCCAAAAATTGACCATCAAGAACTGTGTCTTCCACATTCTAAAAATCATGCCTGTCAGATGTGGATGTAGCCCTATCTTTCAATACTTGCCATGATTCACTTGATACCATGCTAGTGAATGCCTCTCTTACCTTCAAAAGGCGCCTAAAGGTGAGGTAATAGCTAGAAAATCTAGTATTTGCTATCTTTAATAGCTCTAAATTTGAGTGAGCACGAAAAATGCCATGGGCATTGCTATGGTTGGTAATAAATCTTATCATGTGCCTACCCTTTTTGTACAGTTCACCAATCCATTTGTATTCATTTTCCTTCAACTTAATAATGTCATGCATCAAAAGCTTCAATGTGTAAACCATACACCCAGACCAAAATAAGTTGGGGCATTTATCTTCAATGATTGCTCCCGCTACCCTACAATTAGCAGCATTATCTGTTATGACTTGGATGACATTGTATGGACCAATAGCTTCAATGTTTTTGAGTAGGAGTTCTGCAATGTTCATGGCAGTCTTGAATTTATCTGAGTAGTCATTTTCTGAAAGGAAGATTGCACCAGTAGCAGAGACACCAAGAACATTTATCAATGCCTTACCTTTCACATTGGTCCAACCATATGATACAATTCATACCCCATACTCATTCCAAGAATTTGTGAATTTCCCCAAAGCATTTTGAATCTTGGATTTTTCCTTGTCAAGCTCCACAGTTCTAGCTTTGTCATATTCGGGGCTCTTGTACCCTGCTGGGGCAATGCGGATGTCCTCTACCATTTCATGCCAATAGGGTGAGAGAATAACATTGAATGGTATGCCACATGCATAGAGAAACTGATACACTTTTGAATCCACGTCATCCCTACAACCTTGATCAAGGAAATCTAATATTGTCCTGCCACGTGATTGCATGAGAGAGAATCCACTGCCTTAGGTGGATGGGCCTCCAGTTCTTGATGAGCATGAAAGGTCATGGTCATCTAATGATCGTTTTGTTACTTTTTGTGCTTCAAATTCTTCCTTCTTATAGATGGCTCTTTGTGTTGATACCACATTTGGGAAAACACAAAATCCTACAGTTTTTCTTTCATCACATGGCATGCGCCCACATAGGTGTCTTCTCACACGGGTATATGAACCTTTGTATGTCTTTTAACAATGGGGGAAAACAAATTTGGTGGTTCCACCCCCTCTAGTTCCTGCCTGCCTTATGACATATTTCCACAAGGGTGTGGGGTCCTCTTTGGTTTTCTCCCGGCTTTCCTCCTCCTCTCCCCCCTCCTCTTCCTCCTCCTCCTCCTCTCCATGGTATATGCCACTTCCCACTTCTTCATCCTCTTCCACATTCCTCCTCCGGTTTCCAACCACCACCATCAAAATAACAAATGGAACCAAAAAAATAAACCATAAATCCATATCATGATTGATGCCAGACGAAACTAGATATTTAACTTGTTGCCTGCAATAGAATGAGGGAGGAACTATAGATTTAAAATTTTAACAATGTACATTCTAGTCACTAGATTCTAGACTCTAGAATTTATATTCCAAGGCCAAGCATTCAAATTTCATACTATCATAGAAATCAAAGGTAAAAAAATTTCAAAATTTTAACACAAAGAATGTTAGATTTTTATCATTCAAGCTAGCATTATCTTAGGATCTTTAACTGAGAGAATAACAAGCACAACAATCAAACATAAGAGACAATGAACACAAATTTTTTCCTCAGGGAAACCATAAAGGAGAAAACCTCGCAACTTCCTCAGAGATAGAATCAACACCAAAAGCAAAACCCCAAAAACAGTAAGATGATCTCTCGACAGCAGTAGTCTCTCTCTCTCTCTTGTCCCAGCAACTTCTTCTCTCTCATTTATGCACTACAAATGAGTATGAGTGAATGTGTGATAAATAGAGAGGCTCACTCTATTTATACTAATTCCCGACTTGACAATAACTCACTAGGGCCAACTTCTCTAGGAGAGTCTAATAACCTTAGGGCCCCACAACTGTGGGGACTTTAACCCTTGATCAATAAGAGGGTTACCCACAATGACTTGACATGACTTGTTTACATTATTGAATCTTTCGATAGGAACATTGGGGCATGACATGACTCAAATACATTACAGACAATTCCCAGAATAAACATCGGGGTACAATACATAAGATATACAAGCGAATACATTCTGAAGTTACAAATACATCAACACTCCCTCTTAACTAGGAAGGTATTCTCTCGACACAATTTATCAGCACAGGTCTTCTTCTCTATATCATCTGGATCATCATTGAGTTCTCGTCATCTTCATCTTCAAGTCATCTTTATCTTGATCTGGATCATCACTCGATCTAGATCATCACTGCTGGATCATCATCACTGGATCTAGATCATCCCTCGATCTGGATCATCACTACTAGATCATCATCACTGGATCTAGATCATCACTCGATCTGGATCATCACTGGGTCATCATCACAGGTGCTATCTCTCGATTCTTCTCATCACATGAAGTTATACAGAGCCAGCCCTTTTTCATGCTGGATGCACATCTACAGAGCCAGTCCTTTTTCATACTGGATGTATCATCACAGAGCTAGCCCTTTTTCATGCTGGATGTGGCACCAACACAGAGCCAGTCATTTTTCATACTGGATGTGTCATCATAGAGCTAGTCCTTTTTCATACTAGATGTAGCATCTAGACAGAGCCAGTCCTTTTTCATACTAGATGTGTCATCATAGAGCTAGTCCTTTTTCATACTAGATATGGCATCTGCACAGAGCCAGTCCTTTTTCATACTGGATGTGTCGTTACAGAGCTAGTCCTTTTTCATACTAGATGTGGCATCTACACAGAGCTAGTCCTTTTTCATACTAGATGTGTCATCACAGAGCTAGTCCTTTTTCATACTAGATGTGTCATCACAGAGCTAGTCCTTTTTCATACTAGATGTGGCATCTACACAGAGCTAGTCATTTTTCATACTAGATGTGTCATCATAGAGCCAACCCTTTTTCATGCTAGATGTGGCATCATCACATACATTTGACAATGGAAGGAGCCAATCTTGTCATCATGTCACAGCTCTTACATCTAACCATGGAAGGAACTAATCCTCTCACCATGTCAGAAAGGCACAACACTTACATCTGACCATGGAAGGAACCAATCCTCTCACCATGTCAGAATGGCACAACACTTACATATGACCATGGAAGGAACCAATCCTCTCACCATGTCAGAAGGGCTCATGGACTCATCACTTCCTCTTGGAAGAAACCTCGATCTGGAGAACACCAAGCTTCTCCCTGAAGTATTCAAACTTCACTATGGCTAATGGCTTGGTCAATACATCAGCTATCTCTTCGTCCATGTCAACATACTAGAGCTTTACTACTCCTCTTTGCACCATATCCCTGATATAGTGATATTTGATCTCTATATGCTTCGACTTGTCATGGAACACCGGGTTCTCAGACAACTTCACACAACTCTGGTTGTCGCAATATATACACGTAGCATCCAACTGGAGATCAAATAACTTAGACATTAGATTCCTCAGCCATATTTCCTCACAACTAGCTGAACAGGCTGCGACATGCTCTGCTTCAGCTGTACCCAGTGCCATGCAAGACAGTTTCCTGCTAAACCAAGAGATCACACCTGATCCCATACTGAAGTAGCACCCTGAAGTGCTCTTTCTATCGATGGCACTTCCTGCTGAATCTGAATCAACATAACCTTCCAGGTTAATCTTTTGATCAGCCTTATACTTGCGCCCATAATCAATTGTACCCTTTACGTACCTCAAAATATTCTTTGCAGCAATCAAGTGAACATGTCTCGAATCTGTCAGGAACTGGCTCAAGGTGTTCATAGCAAAGCAAATATCTGGTCTCGTATTCATTAGGTACATCAAGGACCCAATCATCTAACGATACATCATGGCATCAACTGACTCGGATGAAGCATCACTCAATAGCTTCAGGTTTGATGCCATAGGTGTGGTCATGGCCTTGCAGTCCATCATCCTGAATCTCTTCAGGATATCTGCTGCATACTTCCCTTGTCCGAGGGAGATTCCATCTGCATTCTACCACACCTCCAGGCCTAGAAAATAATGCATCATACCCAAGTCTTTCATTTCAAACTCAGTAGCAAGCTTCCTCTTCGTATCGACAATCAACCCATCCAAACCTGTCACAAACAAATCATCTACATACAGCAGGAGTATCACTGGGTTCTCTTCTTCAACCTTGTAATAAGGGTTGGAATCTGCTTTACTCTTGGTAAAGCCCAAACTAGATAGGAAGCTGTCAATTCTACCGTACCATGTCTTGGGTGCTTGTTTCAAACCGTACATGGCTGTCTTTAGTTTACACACATGAGTTTCTCTGTCATGTGTCTCAAAACCGAGTGTCTGTTCCACATATACTTCCTCTTCTACTACACCATTCAAGAAAGCTATCTTGACATCCATCTGGTGTACTTTCCACTTCATTACTGCAACTAAAGAAAGTATTGATCTAATGGAAGTATATCTAGCTACAGGTTAAAAATTTTCTTCATAATCTATTCCTTCTTTCTGGGAGAAGCCACGAGCCACAAATCTTGCTTTATATTTTTCTATGCTACCATCTGTAGCATGCTTGATCTTATAGATCCATTTGGAAGTCACAATAAACTTCCCCTCTGGTCTTGGGACAACATCCCAAACATCATTCTTCATGATCGATTGATACTCTTCGATCATAGAATCCTTCCATTCTTTCTTTTTTGTTGCTTCTTCATAGTTGGAAGGTTCTTTATCAATGAAATCACATAATAAGGCTACATAAATGGAACAGGACCTGGTTCTTTTCCTTTCTTTGTGTGTTCCTTCTGGAGCCCCATATCTTTTTGCACCTTGAATAGCTTCTCGTACCCAAGCAAGTTTCCTCTTGTGAGGATTCTTTTCCTGAGGTGGATTTACAGGTTCTTGAGGTTCTTCTAATTCTCGATCTTCTTCTTGAATTTCTTCGTTCATGGTTGTGTCATGAATTATGGGTACTCTTGTTTCTTCAGGTTCTTCAGCAGGTCTCTTCTTGGATTTGTTGTAAGCTAAGTCTTCGTCAAATGTTACATCCCTGCTGATGCAGATCTTCTTGAATCCTGGGAAGTATATTCTGTAAGCCTTCGAGCTTTTAGAGTGTCCCACAAATATACCCTTCTTTCCTGAAGGATCTAACTTTGTCCTCTTTTCTTTCAGAATGTGTATGTACACTGGACAATCGAATATTCTGAGATGGTTGACTTCTGGTTTCTTGTCAGAAAAGACTTCTTTAGGTGTCTTGTTCTCGAGTGCTCTATGTGGAGTACGGTTCTGTACATACACCGCTATTCTGACAGCTTTTGCCCATAGATGCATGGGGAGATCTTGATCATGAAGCATGACCCTTGCAGTTTCCATGATCGTTCTATTCTTCCTTTCTGCAACCCCATTCTGTTGTGGATTATATGGAGTGGTTAAATCCCTCTTAATCCCAGAATATTTGCATAACTCTTTGAATTCATTTAATGTGAATTCTCCGCCATTATCTGATCGAAAAGTCTTGATCTTCTTTTTTGTGTGGTTCTCGATCAAGGCTTTGAATTCCTTGAACTTGTTGAATACTTCATCTTTGTTCTTCATAAAGTATATCCATGTCTTCCTAGAAAAATCATCAATAAAAGAAACATAATATACATACCTGCTTAGAGAGCTGGATGAAATTGGACTGCATACATCAGAGTGGAGTATCTCCAAGATTCTTTTTTCCTTGCTCTCACTACTTGGAAATGTCTTCTTCGTATTCTTTCCTTTCACACATCCTTTGCATACACCTTCATGTTTTGTTTTCATTTCTGGAATACCTTCAATAGCTTTGCTTGCAAGTGGTAGTGCCCTGTAATACACATGTGCAAGCCTTCTATGCCAAAGTTAATTTGGTTCTATCAAGTCATGAACCAAAGCTTGTTCTGGTTGGCCCTTCAATTTGTATAGACCTCCTTCTTATTCCCCAATCACTATTGCATCATCAATAGTCTTTCCCTTTGGCCACATAAGAACTTGTCCATCTACAAAATCAACCCTCATGCCTTTTGCATCCAATGCAGATATGGAGAGGAGGTTCTTCTTTAGTCCTGGTACAAACAATACATCTTTCGTCTTCATAGACTTTCCAGAGTCTAGCTTATAGGAGGATTCACCACTACCTTTTATTGGATACTGGTAGTCATCCCCAAGTTTCACCTTGTGAGGTGACTCATGTTCAAAAAGTTTCACAAAGGATTCTTTGAATCCCGTCATGTGTTTGGAAGCACCACTATCTATAAGCCGATAATTTCTTCCATGTGAGATAGTTCCCGTGAGAGTGGAAATCAAGCATCACTTTCTTGTCTGATTCTCTTTGTGGAAGGTTCATCATCCTCTACAACATGAGCATGATGTCTTCTCTCGTTTCCCTTCTTCTTGTGAGAGCTCCCTTTGTTTTTTAGGACAGTATCTGGATATGTGTCCTTTCTCATCACATGTGTAACATCTAATAGTAGATAGGTCTCTTCTAGAGTGTGAATGCTTACCTTTGGAGTGATGATGGTCCCTTCTGGTTTTCTTGGTGTGGACCGTGAGAGCTTGATCTTCATTTCCCATCTTTTCTTCTCGAGCTATTATTCGAGCTTCTTCTTGTGAGCATTCTTCCCATAGTCTATTGAACTTGACTAGCTTCTTTCTAGCACAGATCCCTTGAATGAAGGAGTCCCATGCCCTAGGAAGACCATTCAGGGTGGTCATCACAATTTTTGCATTCTATACATCTTCATCTACTGCTTCCAAATGTTCCTTGATCTGAGAGACCCTTGTAAAGTAATACTAGATGGTCTCCGTATTCTGGATCTTTACATTCTTCAATTGGTTTCTAAGAGTCATCTTTCAGTTTATGTTCTTTCCTTCAAACAGTTTGGTCAAGGCATCATACATAGCTTTAGGTGTCTTTAGGGAGGACACCTATGGTATGAGGTGATCCTTGATTGAATCAGCAATAATCCTCTTAGCCATGACCAATTTATTCTTATGTAAGGCCTTAGCCTCATCTCCCTCTGGAACTGGAACCACTTCCGTGATGTAAGAGTCCAACTCATTTTCTTCCAGGACCAGGGAGATCTTATACTTCCAGGCTCAGAAGTTATCATCTCCCTCAAGCTTTTCATCAAGCTTGGTATGATGAGACATCTTAACTGAGAACCTCAAATGGAAATACAAAATATTTAGATCTTACCAGGTTGAGATGTCAGATCTGGATCTAGAGCTGAATTTCTACAGAGCTGGTTTAGGAGCAGATTAGGGTTTGACTTTCCCAGAGTTCTATCCAACCAAAAGCTTTGATCTTGATCTCTAAACTTTGATTTTGGGAAGAAAATCATTCCAGGACTAGGCTCACTCAAAAATTCCACTTCTGTGAAAAGCCCTAATTTTCGGCAGTAGTGTCGGGTCAAAAACTGAAAATGCTCAGAATCAGATTCTTCTTCGACAGAAAGATGCTCCTAGAGAGAAGAGTCAGGCCAACCTTCTTTTGCTGAAAATATGTGGAGAGAGATTCAAAAAGTAGGAAGCCCTAGTTTCCGCAACTGCACAGTTTCTTCTCAGGTTAGCTCTGATACCATGTTAGATTTTTATCATTCAAGCTAGCATTATCTTAAGATCTTTAACTGAGAGAATAACAAGCACAACAATCAAACATAAGAGACAATGAACACATTTTTTCCTCGGGGAAACCATAAAGGAGAAAACCCCGTAACTTTCTCAGAGATAGAATCAGCACCAAAAGAAAAACCCCAAAAACAGTAAGATGATCTGCTGACAGCAGTAGTCTCTCTCTCTCTTGTCCCAACAACTTCTTCTCTCTCAATTATGTGCTACAACTGAGTGTGAGTGAATGTGTGATAAATAGAGAGGCTCACTCTCTATTTATACTAATTCCCAACTTGACAATAACTCACTAGGTCCGACTTCTCTAGGAGAGTCTAATAACCCTAGGGCCCCACAACTGCGAGGACTTTAACCCTTGATCAATAGGAGGGTTACCCACAATGACTTAACATGACTTGTTTACATTATTGAATCTCCTGATAGGAACACCAGGGCATGACATGACTCAAATACATTACAGACAATTCCTGGAATAAACATCAGGGTATAATACATAAGATATACAAGTGAATACATTCCTAAGTTACAAATACATCAACAAAGAAAAGGACAAATGTTTAATTTACCAACTTAAAAAGAACTTAGAATGTTGTAGAACCTACCTCTTTGGCTCCCACTTTCCAATGGTGGCAAGCTACAACCTTCTCCTCTCCTCTCCTCTCCTCTCCTCTCCTCTCCTCTCTTCTCTTCTTCTCTTCTTCTCTTCTATTCTCCTCTCCTCTCCTCTTATCTTCTCTTGCAAAGTGACAATGAGGTAGGAGAAGATGGATTTATCCCCCAAATCCCTTCTCATTCCCTCCCAAAACCCTTTTCCTCTCTTCCATGGGCATGGGCAGTGTTAAAAGGAGGAAGTGCCTGGGGGAGCGATGAGAAGCGACTGGGGAGCAAAATCGAAAGTGTTGGGAGCAAAAGAGGAATCGAATAGGAAGCGACGAGGGATCGAAAGAGGGAACATTGGGAGCGAGGTAGGAAGCATCATGGAAGTGAACACTTCCAGACAAGGCAGGGAGCAATTTTTTTGGGAAGGAAGCGCACTTTGAGTTTCGCTTCAGATCGGGAGAGATCCAGGAAGCGCGATTCCCCTTAGCTCCTGCAGACCTTCGGTCCAAAGCGAGCTTTTGGAGCGGGGGCGAGGGGGCCGAGCGCTTCCCCGCAACATAGGTTTAACATACATCATAGAGAAAAATTAGACCAAAGAAGTGTATACTTGATCTCACCAAATATACCTGTCTCCAACTGATAAGCTGCTTTATAATTGTGTACCAACTCTAATATGTTGCTCTACTACAATGAACTAGATCATCACAAAAAGCATCTCAATGGACCCTTGAATCTCAGTTCTAGCAAGGAAAATATGATGAACAAGGCTTTGAATAACTGAAGTTGTAAAGATCCATTCTAATACCCCATATGAAAAATATCCTAGAATAGAATAAGAGACAGTCTATATGTTGCATCATGGTAGCCCAGCTGCAAAGTGTATATGTGATAACAGTTGGCTCCAACTGGGACAAGTGCTCTAGTGAAGAGTGTGCTTGAGAAACTCAGAAATATGCGGTCTGCAGCACCATCAAAAACAAGAAATCGAGCACATCCAGCATTCTGCTTCCTTTCCATACATTTACCTATGACCTACACACATGGAAGCAAGAAATACCAGAGCAACATGTATGGGAAAAATATATGCAAAAAATAAACTAATGTGAAATAAATGCTGGAAAGTAAAGTGCGGAAAAGTAAACTCTAATCTAATCATTTTAAATGCAAAAAAGAACTAAACACAGACAAAAAACTCAGAAACTGGAAGACTCATGCATCAATCAGACCGAAATATAGACCCAACTACTGCTCAGAGAGCTTATTCCATCCTACCTACGCTAACTGATGGTGAAAAGATGATATGCTAAGTCATGCCAGGGACATAGTCCCTTAAATGAACTTGATTTATAGGAGTTTTGAAATTGTGACCATCTTTAGTAGATATAAAATACATGTTACCTTCAAATCATTCTACTGTTAGTGGTCCCATCCAAAGGTTTCCTGATTGTATTGAAATATAATTAAATGCATGATTCTCAACAATCACCTTATCACCATAGGAATACCTAGGCCGTTTAATGGATAAATATGCGACTGGAATATCTCAGGTAGGTATTATAGAGGCATCACAGTTGCCTCTGGCATGGGGAAATGGCACCATCCTACTTCTTTCAAGCATAGCATTAAAACGCGGAGGACCCTTGTCTATGGGAAGGGAAATGTTTGCCACCAAAATATCTCTTACTTCCCTTCTTGGATGGCTAGGATGACTTTCAACCTCCTCTGGGTGCATTGACACAACTTTTTTAACTGCTTCCCCCACAATCCAAAAATCTCTAAATACTTCATCGATATTAGCTTCAATGGGAGATATAGTGTCAGAATGATCAACTTGCTTACTAGATCCTTCTCCATGGGGCATAGCTAGTTTTCCTTTTCTAGAGACTTCAGATAAGTTCCTTTCTACTACTTCTTCTAGGGGTGTCAGAGGTGCAATAGGAATGTGAGATGCATCAGATTGTGCATTTAGAGGATTCTCAGGAGGTAGCAGAAAATGCGAAAAATGAGAAATTGATGGGTAGCGAAAATTACTTAGGTTTGCTCCTATGCCTGGCGGCTCATGTTGATTAATTATTTCTGGCGGCTCTTGCCATGTTTATTCTTTTACCACCCAAGGTATCTTTCCCATAAGTATTCTTCAGCCCGTCTTCGTAGGTCTCAAGGTATCCATCAATGAAAGGCTCCCTACAAATTCTTATCATATTTTCGTTGGAATTGGGTATGCAAGCATACAATAAATCCATCATAAAGTATCCACCTAAACCAGCAGCTTATTTCCTAGATAGCAACATGCCATACATAGGAGGAAGATCAATCACTACTACGTCCATCATGGTATTCAAATCAGGGCAAACAAACAAGTCATCCTTCAAATTCTTGATTAGGTCATATGCTTGGACACTTTTGGAATCAATTCCACGAACATTTCCATATGGACGAGTGACTTCTAATCCCATTTCTTTCATAATTCTTAAAGGGATAACGTTCATCGCAGCACCCAAGTCTAACATGCAGTTATGGAGTAAGAGGTTGTTCACTTGTAATGTGAGATAGAACGGAGGGTGTTCTCCACTCTTCCTCTCATAAAAAAACAGTGTGAATATGGATAGGAGGATCTACCTCTACCTCTCGACCTCTAACCCTTTGGACATGATAGGACTCATAGACAATCTCGGGAGCATTTGCTACTAGGATATTATCAAAGAATTGTTGAACTTGATCTTTAATAGATGGAAACTTTACTAGCTCACTCAGGGACACCTTTTGCATGACCTTATGCAATTCTTGTTCTATGTCTATCCCTAGGTCATAGTCACAAAGATCTTGTTCTTCTAATTCTTCCTCTTCTACAAGTATATGCTTATTTAGGAAAGGCATTATGTTTTGCTCTTTGTTTCTTCATTGGTAAACTAGTGTGGTAGGTTATGTTGTTGTGCACACCAATTCTTCTTCTTCTTCCTCTAACTAGATTCTACCAAAATCCTCCTCATCAATGAAATATTCAACTAAGTTTATGCCTTGATCCTCAAGGTCATAGACTTCGGGCTCTTCTTCAGGTTCCTCACATATGTTCACATTTATATTCTCAGCAGGCTCATTTCTTCTAGGATTTTGCATATTTTCATCTATAGGCCCTCTTTGGTTGTTCCAATAAGGTCTTGGGACATAGGCATTCCTATTTCTATCATGTCCCCTTGTTCTTGCTATATCCTTAGTGAATAATGTGAGTTTTTTCATCATTTCAAACATTGCCTCTAAAGTTGGTTTCTCCTCAGTCATAGGTTCTTTATCCTTCTTGGGTTTTGGATCACTACGGGAATAAGAGGGAGCGTAAACATCTAAGAATTTCTTCTTACCCATAGAGGCTATGTTAGCTTTAGCTTTCTTGGTTCAACTTTGAGCGGTTTTGAGGTCATTAGGGTTCTTTTCCTTAAGATTTAGACCAAACCATCCTTTAAAAGTATTTAATTAAAGTATCAAGATAGCTTGAGCGGTCAGTCTTAGATCTTGGGGAACATTTGAGACAAGTTTGTAAAATCTTACATTGAACTCACGGATAGTCTCATTTTCCTTCTTCTTAACCCCAAAGAATTGATTTAATAAGAACCTATTGTCTGGCTTAGCTGACCAATCTTCTATAAGTTTTCTAGTAAAGGTATCATATCCATCAAGCCAACCCTGGGCATCCCCTTCTAATGATGCTTTGAGGGCAACCATATATACATCTTTAGCCTCAACCCTATATGCATCCATGTAATTCCATATTGATTCAATATGCTCTTCAATCGGGACCGCAGAGGATCCATTGAATCTTGGCAATTTATCAAAATAATTTTCAAGCATATCATGAGGAGCACCTTGAATCAATGAGAAATAAAAAGGAGAAGGCTTGGATCGGCTTCCGAAATGCCTAGGTTCTGCAGGAGGATTTGTATTGGCCATCAGAGAACTTACTCTGGGAGGACTACTCGGAGGAGTGAGAGAATTCAAACTAGAGGTTGGAGAATTAGGTTGAATAAAATCGGGATTTGATTGAAAAGATTCTAGAGGATTATTTAAGAATTCCCTAGGTGAATTAACCACCCTCTAATAAAAGTTTGAAGACTGATCTTTAAGATTTTTGTTATGATTGCGAACGTACGTCAATAAAATTTTAGGAATATTTCGATTGCGAAGGTTATACTCATGGGTAGGTCTCTCAGGGGAGTTACGTTATGGAGTCGCCAGGTGAACAAATTGTCATGTTCACCAAAATGAAATGTCGTGAGAGAGATAGAAACAAAACAATGATTGTGTTGAATTAAGTAATTGAAATGCAAACATTGGACTTAAGACCGGATGTGATATGAATGAATAATAATGTAACCGCATTCACAGACACCGGAGGTACGTATAATGAACCAAGGTAAGCCTCTACCTCCTCGGAAACGGAGCCAAAAATGTTGGCAAAGAGAACGAGGGTAGAGCTTAAGGATAAATGTCGAATCAAGGTAGGCCTCTACCTTCCCCAGCAACGGTGCCAAAAATGTTATCACTAATCTTATAGTTTCCCCATGAGGTGATCCTACTCAGGAAAACATAGGAAAGGAAACTAAAGTCATGACCTACTATATCCAAGACTTCTGAAAGAACTCGGATGTCACACCAATGAAGGATATATACACTTCAAACCCAATGAAAATACAGAGCCCAGGGGGCATCCCTATGACCAAGAAAACCCTAAAATGAGGAAAATAAAAAGATGACCGAGGGAAACTTGGTGGAATCTCTTAGTAGAATAGTTAATTAGAGTTTAGAACAATTACTAAGAGATTTCGAGCATCCAGGTGAAAAACCCCAATTTGCCCTAGGGTTTTAAGCAGAAAATTGGGATCTAGTGCAAAACGATGAAATTAAGTGAAATTGGATACTCAAACTGATAGTTGGATGTAATATTAGGTAAATGAAAGTAAAACCAACAATACCTAGTTTACGGTTTCTGAAATACCCACTCCTCCCAAGGAGGGTGTTTTCCCTTAAGAAGCAGGCCAGTGCTTAGGATGGAAAAATGGAGTCCAATGATGATGAAAATTGAAACTTAGGGGTTTTATGCTTATTCCAAAGTGGGCTTTAATTTTTATTGCTCACCGCAAACCAAAACTTGCAGATCTAAAAAATGAAGGTTTTGTAATTATGGAAGTGATGGGCAATGCATGCAGAAAATAAAAGGATAAATTACTTACAAGACGTACCTGGATATTGTAGATGACTTTATAAATTATGAAGAATACCACTTTCTTGTTCAAATGAGACTTTTCAGAGAATATCTTGTCGTAGTTGAGCCAAAACCAGTCACCCTAGCGCCTCCTTCAACTTGTTAGATCAGAGAAAAACCAATGATAAGGCAAACGAACGAGATCTGTAGAATATGGAAAAGATAGGAAGTAAAAAATCATAGAGAAAGAGATACTCCCTAAACCGAACACGTAAGAGTTGAGACAAGGGTGAGTTTCCTCACAAAAAATGTCATTTCTCTCTCCTAGCACGCCTCCTTTCCTGCAAACGAAGTGGGTAAAGAAAAAAATTTCAAGATGTATCCCAAATTAGACTTAGTATAGAAGAGTAGCAATGCCAATCATCATATCATCAAATCACGCACAAGATACATAGGATAATAATCCCAAACAAAATTCTCTTTATTCAAATTTTGGTGTCAAAGCTCATGAATTACAATGGGGGGGGGGTCACCTCTCTTAAATAGTCTGAGAGTGACATAAACCCTAAATCACTTTTACATCCAATAGTTGAGATTAAAACATCATCAATGGTGGAGAACAACAATACATAGATCACAACATGGAACAAGTGACTAAGTCAAAGAGGGCGCGCACTTTACTAGTCAAGGATACCTATCCTAGGTGAAAGTCACAATATAACATAAGATGTGACATGATAATACATAGGAGGGGGTTGCTATGGGATTAATTCACCCTAGGCCCCTTTACAACTTCATAATACATGATATAACAATTAAATACATCAGTGGCCAAGTTGAGGGGGTGCCCCTTAGGGGGATTTCCTCACTAGCTGAGCCAATATAAAATAATATTAGACATATGCTAGCTGAAAACTATTGGAGGACTGTTCGGTATGCTGAAACACATCATCTGCCAAAATTCCAAGCCATTTCCTTGACCCAAGAGGCCAAATTGATTTTTTCAGTGATTTTTGTAGTTCATTTTTGTTGGTACAATCTCTGGAAAATGATAACTCCACCATAACTTTGTCCAGGGTGTAAACTAGGGAATACTAACTGCTCTGGATGATCTAGAAACACATAAGAATGGTATAAGTGACTACTCATACCCCCTGGAACACTGCTCTACTCTAGGAGAACCAAACATACTCCCATCTGGAATAAAATTTGATCATTTGGCCAATAATTAAGTGATAATAATCACTTATCAAGAGAACTGGGGACAAACTCTCAAAACTGAAACCGCAATATTAGTCATGGGCATGTCTGGAACAAATATAGATCATGTTGTTTTTTGAGTCATTTCCTTGGGAATCGTGATTGACTTGGTCAACTAGGTTGACCAGGTCAAAGTACCCAAAATCAAGGTGAGATACTGCATCAATATGATCCTGTAACCATCCAAGGTAAGAAAAGCTCCAATGGTGTATATCAAAACCAAACTTGAATCAGTTATTCATAATCATGGTGACAAATAATAATAATAATAGTGAGATGTACCTGTGCTTTTGAAGAATCTTGGAACTTTCTGGAAGTCTGCTTGTTCTTGCCATACTTACAAAGGGTAAACAATGTGCTACATATGGGTGAGGATGGAAGAACAAGGTTAAGGACAAATGGAATAACTTTTAACTGAATTCGACTAAATGATCTATCTGAATGATAAACAATACACTCAACCAAGGTGACATATGAATGACAGATAGAAATAGGGGATGGAGGTGTCTCACAGATGGATAAAGTACTTGGATATGCTTCCCTGAGACTCTAACAAGTTTTCCTTTGCACTTTATTTGCAATATAGGTCAACATTCAAAGGAAGGTGCCCTGGAAGCCTTTTGGGTTCCAGTACTAACAAAGACCCAACCTTTGCAAGCTAGCTCACCCTGATGCCCTGTGGGGGCCCATGAGCCGAACACTATACAAAGAGTGAGTGCCCATTCTCTTACCATTAACCTTTCAATACACTTTATATTTCACAAGATAGTAGCCAGCCTACAAGAGTAGGTGCCCTGGAAATCCTTATGGGCTCCAGTAAATGACTAAGGCCTAGACCTGTTGCCAACGAGTAGTCCATAACCCCGACGGGTTTGCCTCTCCTTAGCGCCCCTGTGGAGGGAAAATGAGCCTTACATTATAAAAAGAATTAGTGCTCAAATCCTTGGCCACTGACTACCTTTTAAACATTTATAACTTTTGCATCCTTTAGATATAGCTTTTATGCATGCTTTTATGCAATCCGATGCTTTAGTGTTTAGCAACACTATTATGGTGGAGCACTTGTTTTGATAACTAAAGGAGAACTACCCTGTGAACTCAACCACATAGGCCAAGCCACATGCTTCATAGCCAGATACACATAGCAACATGGAGTATATCATACATATGGGTCACAATGGGGAAATGATCTTCAATCTCACAAGTCTCAATCAGTCTAAGTCATGGAATAAAATCGAAGATGGATGAACGAGATGGATGGGGACAAATGACATGGAACCAACCTAGCACCAAGGTTTATAATTTGTACAAGCATGGCATGAGAAATAGTCTTCACATCAAGTCCCTTGATTAGTCATGACACAGGTTAAAGCAATAATAGATATAAGCACAGGTCACCTTAATCATCCTAACCTGATAAGCATAGGTGTTCGACATACATCATAGAGAAAAATCAAACCAAGAAAGTGTATACCTGATCTCACCAAATATAACTATCTCCAACTGATTAGGCCCTCTATAACTATGTGTACCAACCCTGATCTACTGCTCTGCTACAATGAACTAGATCATCACAAAAAGCATCTCAACGGACCCCTCAATCTCAATCCTGACAAGGAAAATTTGATGAACAAGGCTCTCAATAACTGAGGTTGTAAAGATCCAAGCTAATACCCCATGTGAAAAATATCCCGAAATAGAATAAAAGACAAGTCTGTATGCTGCATCATGGTAGCCCAGCTACAGAATGTATATGTGATAACAAGACCATAACTGACCAGTTGAACTCGTTCTTGTCCAAGACTCCAAACCCAATGATTTGGAAAATAACTAGTACACATGGGTACTAGTTCTGTTTCTTATGAGAACTGAACTGGCTTTTGGTCAAACCCAGCCGGTTGACAACTGGTGTTGATAACACGAAGTTGTGACTTGAACCTTGATTGAGATACAAATTTTGTATCTTCCTTGTTTGATTAGGCACTTGGGTTGAACTTAATAGATGGTTAGTATCTTTGAAAATGGATTGAGTAACCAATGACTCAATATCTGGAAAAGAAAAAACACAAACAATAGTGTGATTTGGGGTTTTTAGTAACAAATAAGTTTCAAAATGCAGGCATAAGGAAATAATGAATCAATGGTATCAGCAGACGTGGTTCAAAGACAACTTTGTTTGGTAATCTACATCTTATTGTCCTTGATAGGTGGTACAAACTCAAGTCACTTGTGACAGTCATTATAGTATTTTACCTTTGCAATAGAAATGTGGAATGGATATTATAATTTTGTAATCGAGGAAATATTGCTTTTAGATTAAAAAGTGCATTAATTTGAGTTGTTGAATGTTTTGCAGATGGAATCTTTGCTTAGGGAAATCATTTCCTCATTTCATTTGACCCCTCCTACACAGAATTATGTTCGTCCTTAAAAAGATCCTTGGAGAATTTGGTGACCAACTCTATAGACACCAGCTGAGTTGTGTATGTATAATTTTTCATTAAGAAAATGAGACTTGCACACCATGTAATCCATCAACCTGCCAATGTGCTTGTGATTATTATTTTTGTCAAAAAAAATTCTTTAAATTTGATATTTCTGAGAAGGAAATCAAAATATACATTCATTAGTCCAAAATGGACTGAAAAGCTATTTCTAATACTACCTATGCATTTTTACATTAAAAAAGTGTTGTCTACTTATTACAGTCCTTGTCAGTAGTCCAAATATCATGTTCTATCACTAGACAAAGAAAGTGTTATTGTGCATTAAACTTCCAGGAGATTAACAGAGCAATCTGTTAGTTCTATCAGTGCATCCCAGGATTCTTAAGAACACATTAATACATAGTCTTTTGGATTTCTAAACAGAGAGTACCTCCTTTGTACTCATGTACATGTAGGGTACCCTCCCGCAAGGTCAGAGATTTTTTAGAAAGAATCTGCATGTTGAACTCTCGATATATGAGTAAAAGAAATAGACTAAAATGTAACTTTCACCTCCACTTGATTCATAATGCTACTCTAAGGCTACTCTGTTTATTTTGCCCCGTATTTCTAATGCTGTTCTGTTTCTTTTGCCCAATCTTATCATGAGTTTTGAGTTTTGTGCTTGTGTCTATTATATTTGTGGTTAGCAACGAGCAATTAGTTGAGCTTCAAACATATGCAATAAATGGCATGATGGATTTCGATGTTCAAGTCCAATCAAGATAATGAATTATTAGTGTATATGTTAAATTTAAAAATTGTATGGCTTCCAATTTTTCTAATTTCATATCAATTTTAAGAAGTTGGCATTAATGAATAGCCTCATATAGGCAGCCTGATGAGCATTTTGTTCTTAACCAAGTAACAAGATGTCAACAATGGTACTTGGATCAAGTTTATTCGCAGGGGAATATGCATAGAGGTGAACGGATGATACAGAATTGTGAACTACAGTAAATTGAATTCACACGTCTCCATGAAATTTGAGATTTCATAGCTACTTCAGATCACATCAATGCAATTTTAAATAGTATTTGCATTGCTAAGCTGTGGAAATTTTTTCTTTAATTGAATCAGGTATCTTGTCCGTCATTGAGTAAATAAATTTGATAATGCGTCAACACTGAAAATAAAAATGAAATATCACAAGCCACAAACTCTACAAACTTGCAAGGACAATAAGAATTGTTGTATATGGGGAACATGTCTCACTGCCATAGAGGCCTGTTGTGAAATTATTTAAGAACATAATTGTGCATTTACAAATAGGACATATATCTACAATTATATAAAATTTAATGATTGAATAATAATGGATGGTTTACAATATTCCCTGTGACAGTAAATAAAGATACATTGATGGTCATGTGTGTTTTTGGTCATGCTTCATCTTTTCTGTAATAATGTTTGAGAGAAAAAACTTATCATGCTACTTTTCAAATTTGTCTTTGTTCATCAATTTTCCCCTTCATTTCCTATATTTTCAAGAAACAATCATTTGAAATTTAATAGCTGCAACTGATTTTGAATTTTTTCTAATTTCTAATCACTAATTTTGTTGTTATCAATTGGACCCTCCCTGCAAAAAATGTGATATACATTTTTTTTTCTTCCTCAATGACTTGAAGGATACAATGACTATAAATGCCATTGGATAAGTCAGATATATTTATAGTTGTATTATAAATACTTTTCCTTTCTTCAACAATATGACCAGTCTCCAAATTTGATTCCTCATGAACAAAAATTTTACTTTTGAATTTGACTTCAACAAAATCTAAACTTAAAGCTTCTTCCTTTTATATTGTTTTTTCTTTTCCAAACAATCAACTAGAAAGGACACTTTTAGGGTATTTGGTACTTTCATTCACTTTGCCTTTTTTTTCTTAGGGCTATATGTGCCAATTTCACTTTCATTTGTAACCAAACAATAAGTATGATGTATTGATTTGTTCAAGAGTTTTCCACTCATTGCCTCAAGTTTACTCTTCAATTCCATTCAAGATCCTTCCAAGTTTCCAAAAATGTCTGCTACTAAACCCTTTAAGAATGTAGTGTTAAATTCTTGTCACTGGCCCACTATATATTGATTTATTTTTTGAACCAATTCAAATGTTATTTCTTTGATTTTAGGTGCCTTTATAATGGGTGAAGGCTTTGCTTCTTTTCCTTCTTTGTTTTTTCCTCATTAGCATCATTTGTGATGTTCATTGCTTATGCTATGTTTGTTCTAATATAATGATGTGAAGAGAATTTTCTATCACAAAAATCAAACACAAAGAAATCAAGACTAAATCAAAATGTTACCATAAGTTGTTGCATATATGAGAAAGCTGAAGCTTTCTTAAAAAGGGTAACAATGAGGTCTGAGTCAATTCATGTGATGGATGTGGAATAGATCGAGAACCACAATAAAGTGGAATAAATTTAAAAAAACAAAAATAACATAAAGTTAAAATTGAATTTATTAATGCCCAAGCTTAATATTTAATTGACTATTACAAGCAAGGTTTTAATAGTCAATCTACTTACTATACCAAGTTTATGCCAAAATTTTACATGTTTTTTATGACCCAAAGACTTGGTGAAAATGCCTATAGTTTGGTCCTTTGTGGGATAATAGTTGTCTGATGAAGTGGCAATGCATCTCAACATGTTCACTATTCTTGTGGAAGATTGGATTCTTGGCTAGTTTGAACACCCTTTGATTGTCGCAATGCAGGGGTGTCATATTTGTTTGTTGCATCTTCATATATGAAAGCATCCTCTGAAGTCAAACTGCTTCACATGCTCTTGTCACTGCTTTTTAATATTATGCTTATGTTGATGAAAGGGCTATATATTATTCCTTTTTCATGGTCCATGTGATTGCACCTGGTAGACATCGATGTGTTGACATTACAAATAACCTTGAATCTGTATATCCACACAACCTAGAATATTTGGTTCTATTGTATTGAATGCTAAAGTCAAGCATCCCTTTCACATATCTCGACAACCTCTCATTGCATTCCAATGCTCTACTTTGGCATTATCTTGGATTTATAAATGAAGTTCACATTCTAACTCAATTTAGGTCTAGTGGATGTAAGATATATCAAGCTTCTAACTAGTTGCTTATACATTGACTCATTAATTTCCTTGTCTGGCTTCATTGAAATTTTCATCCCTTTCTCCATAGGTATAGATGAGATTTTGCAAGTTGTCATTCTAAACATGTCAAATAAACTCCTACCATATTTTGTTTGTGAGACAAAAATCCTGCATCCTACCCTATGGAGCAAGATGATACATCCTTAAAAATAAATAGCACTTCTTAAAATATATCTCACGATCCCTTCCTGACTCAACCTTATGCCCGAAATTGATTCTTAAATCACTCTTGGTTGACAATTCGCTTTTTCACCCTTTATTTTGGGCAAGTGGCTTTGTTTGGGTCACAGCTTATCAACCCAACAGCTAGCAAAGGATAGTAGGTCTCCTCGCTAATTCTTGTAGGAAGTCAATGTGATAACCTTACGTATGAATTGAGGGGAAAATATGAAGATTAGTTAGCAAAGTCGGGTTTTACGGGGTATCCTCAAGGCTAGTTTTTATCCCAGATTTGTGCTATGCGGCTGGGACAGTTATAGAGCAGTATCAAGGAAGGAGATTAGAGAAAACGTAATTACAATTGGACTTTGCACTTCACGTTCCTCACCCTCCCAAATAAATGAATTAACGTATATGGCTGAAATGAGTCAGTTGCCTATTCAATCAATAAGGCTTAAAAAAAATTCGTTTCTTTTTCACATCGAAAAATGGTGCTCCCTGTTTGCCAAACTTTTAAGCCGAAATATATTGAGTTGGTTAAGTTGGTCATAGATTAGGTAACTAGAGATTCTTCTATTTAGATTACAATTTTTAATTTTGGTCATCATCTGATGGTATTTGATTCGTGAATAAACACTTCATAGATTAGTTATTTTTTGAATTTTTCCTCAAAAAATCTACCATTCAATTAGGTTTAAAATATGGAAATAAAAAGGGTTCCCTACATTTCTACAACTCTTCATGCCTCTTTTCACATCCTCGAGTTTACAAAACATGTAACAACCACTTTGGTAGTGGAAAAGTGCCATGGTTATATCTATATAGATATACACCCTGTTCTTGCCATAATGATGCAGACATGACCTGGGTGGATTGTGGATTAGTGTACACAATGAAAACAACACACAACACACGTAGACACGGATATGCCAAGAATTATGACTTTCAATAAAATTTCAATCTCTGTACAAGAGGAAATTACAATGCAGAGCCTATGCTATGTTTCGGTCGGGATTTAGCATTGACTATTCATACAACACTTAGCAAATCATCAATATGAGAGAATTATCTGTCCTCTAATCAGTAACTACTTTCTGTAATGACAACCAAAGTTCAACAGCCGCACTTTTACCAAAAGTACCCTTTCTATGGTCATGCGCTAGTATTTATAAGCAAACTTTGGGTTCAAAGTCTCGCTCATATCTTCCTTTAGAAGTTGTTTTTGCTTCCAAGCATAGTTCATCTACACTTAATCCTTCACGTGACTTCCCTGAACACACTCCGCCATACGACATTATGCAACAACTGCCATAACAACTCTACAGGTGTTCCAACTACTTCAACGACTTCGCTTCTCGAGATCCTGGCTACTTTGTCGATTGTATTTTTTTCATCATAGACTCAAATCACAACTATTTCCATCCTTTGGTTGGCTCATCCTCGGCCTTCCTGTTCCATCAGCCATCACCTATGAATGGTCCTTCATCATAAGCTCACGACCACTGTTGCTTCTCTTGTATTCGTCGTTTGTTGTCGACCCCCCAATCTAGCTTACACTTGCTATTGCACATGCAGTTAATTTCCTCTATCTTTTGGCAATGTTTCTATCAACTCGCCAATCATCATGTGCCCTTCTCTCATAAATTCCAATAAGGGGGTATTCTAGGAAACACAAATCGTCTCACGTAGGCCACGGGTTGTGGTTGTCCCACGGCCATGGTTTACAGCCACTAAAAAAGACGCAGTGTGCATACTTATGGGCGCCTTCACAGGCTCTAGTTTTAATCCATGATTCTCGGTTTGGAAAGAGATTTTACACTCAGATAGATGCTTGGATTTTATGTGTAGTGCATATGTAATCTTACGTAGGGTCTTGTGAGGTTTTATTTCTTGGTTGGTGATGGAAATTTGGAACTTAGAACAAGTGGTATTTGCTTGCCTTCCCTACGACTACACACACAAAAAAAACTACCCACCACCTACACCATATACCCATGTTTTCTGACCCAATTTGATAGAATCGTTTGCACATAAAGGATGCAGTGGTTTTGTTTAACGTTTCTTTTATTCGATGTAGCACTTTCCTCACCAGCTGATATGGTAAAGCTTCCATTGTTCTCATGTCTGATTCCAGTAGCGAAATTTCATATACATAGGAAAATAAGAAATGGCTAATTTGATGATGATATTGGACGCCATGCATGAGAGTCAAGCTTCCATCGTAGCTAAATATACCACTGGCATTGAACGAGAGCAATCAGAGGAGTCTCGGTCTATGCACTGGCGCATTCGGTAGCGGCAGTGAACCAAAAAACTGAGAAATTTGTTGTGTCGTCTGTGCGGAAGGCCTGGATTTATAAGGAATATGGGGCTGCTAAGGACGTTTTGTAGTTGGACGACGGGGTCCCTGTGCCAGAGGTGAAAGAAGACCAATTTCTCATTAAGGTTTGCGCAGCGGCACTCAATCCTATCCTGTCGACTTTAAGAGGCGGCAGGGGTAAATTAAAGCCATCGACTCTCCTCTCCCTGTAAGTACCTCAAATGCTTCTGCATCCTTTGTTTTTCATAGCCGTCTAATGTTGCATTTAATTTGCAGAATTCGTATGTTTGCTGTATGTAGTTCTGCTAAATTCTGAAAATGGAGAAGGAATCTGTTTGTTGTCTTGATGAGAAGGGATTGATTTTTCACTAACTAACTACTACTCATAGCAAGTATGAATGTATAGTTGAAAACAAGCTCTGGCCTTCCGCCATTGCAACAAAGCTTCGCTCATTAACCTGAAAACCACTCTCAACAAGATAATGTTTCCTTCCCAATGAGCATTTAGGTTCTATACTCCATTTATTTAAATCCGAGCATTTAAGTTCTAGGATCCCTTTATTTAAATCCTAGAGATAAAAAAAAATAGTTCTGGAATGTACCAAATGGAACCTTTGGGAAGCCTGAGACCAGGCTTGGAATTTGACTTTTCACAGAAAGCCTGGTATGCAAGGTTGGACAAATACCTTCAGCAACAAAGATTCAGAAGGGGAAGTGCCGACAGCAATCTCTACATCAAGGTGGATAAAGAGAGTTTTCTCATTATTGAAGTATATGTAGATGATATCATATTTGGTAGTGATAATGACGAGTTGAGTAAGAAGTTTGCCAAAGATATGCAAAGTGAATTTGAGATGTCTTGACTTGGAGAGTTTAACTTATTTTTGGGACTCCAGATATCGCAGTTAGAGGATGGCATATTCATTTCCCAAACAAAATACATCAAGGAAATGTTTAAGAAGCTCGAAATGGAAGATTGTAGACCTGTAAGTACTCCTATAGTGACCTGTTGCAAATTAAGCAAAGATGATGAATCTAAAGAAGTGGACCAGAAACTATACAGATAAATGATTGGCAGCTTACTCTACGTAACAGCTACAAGACCAGATGTGATGCAGGCAGTTGGACAGGTTGCGAGATTTCAAGCAGCTCCAAAGGAAGCCCATGTCCTAGCAGTAAAGAGGATCTTCAGATATATTAAGGGGAGAACGGATATTGGACTATAATATCCAAAATGAAATGAATTAACTTTGGAAGCCTACACAGATGCAGATTGGGCAAGAAGTGTTGATGACAGAAGAAGTACAAGTGGAGCAGCCTTATACTTATACATCATACCTGATGCATGGGAAAACAAATAAATGCATACTTCATGGGCTCCATCGGCCCAATCTTTTTATTCCCTTTCTTTATTATGGATCTTACGTGGACATACATTACTGCATTGTATATGTGAGCATTCCATGTTAATGAATAGAAAAAAGTATTTTATTTCTCCTTATTACCTTCTATATTTCTCTTTCCTTATTACCTTCCATATTTCTCTTTATTAGAATATACCTTCTTGTTGATCTTCTTTAGGATCACCCTTTTGATTATGCTATGCCTGCCTATTTGAGTGATGAAGATGATTATTTGCTTTCTTTCTAACCCCTCAACGCCAGCACTTACCCTATTGGCACAAATCCCCAGTAACCTATGTTCAATTCCTTCCAGAATCAACCAACTTCATCACATGCCCTGATTGAAGACAAGCACTGGTTTAGCCTATTCGAATAATGCCAGTTAGGCAGCTACCCATCATTTGATCGTGCATGGGAACTTGTTGGATTTTGCCCCATGATATTATATGTTATGTGCCTTTGGTTAGCACTTAGACCAGTTGTATTTACCTTGTTCCTATTTGCATATAATGCTTGTCCTGCCTATTGCTACCACCTGTACTGTACTTTTTACCTATTACTGGCTCACAAACCTGAAACTTTTATTTTGGAAGGAAGGGCTTGCTTTGGCACTTTGAACATTGTTGTTTACTTGACTCTGCCTACAATACTTTCAGTTGGACAAGAAAGGAACCACTGGTCAGTCATAGAAACTAAAAGCCCTTTGGGGTGGATCGAATACAGGCAGACCCATGCATGCATGAGACCTTACCGATTTGGCTTGGCTTGAGCACTTATAGCATTGCTAGTAACTTTATTAGACTTGGACGACCTTACCCATCCTTTCTCTTTAATTGAACTGCCTCACATTGGGCGTTAACAACACTTGCTGGAGGAGGTATGGAACTTAGACAGTATTACTTGCCTACTTGCTTTAGTTTCTCTTAGACCGCTGCTCAATTGTGGGATTGTCAGAATTTTCTTACTTACGAGCTACTGCCCTTTGGAGATTGGAAGGGAGGGTTTGGGCACTAATAGCTTTGGGATTACTTTGGTTAGCCTACATAATTTATGGAAGTGTTACCTAGACCAACCACCTGTGTAGTGTTCACAACATCCTTTATAGATCAGGCGGGCTCCATTACCTGAACTTGAAGAGTGAACGAACGGGCTTTCTTGCGTGGGCGCAGCATTGCTTCGTACCTTACTCTGCCTATTTTCCTTTAAACACCACTTTCAAATTTACCAACAACCTTTCATTCTGAAACTCTTTCGAGCCTCCAACTTAGTCATTGATGGGACAAGCTGGGCACTTTGAACAGTCGTATTTACTTTATATGCCGGGTAGAAGGATTATAAGTTTTATCTACACATAGCTACCACCGAGTCTTCTATTGTTGGATCGTTTTCATTACTTGGATTTAGGAAAGAAATACTACCCAACTTCTTAGATCTTACGCGGCGGGCAGGCGCTTGGGTAGGTACTTAGAGTATTGCTAGGACCTTTAGTTAGATATATCCCTACTACATTAATGCATTTTAGATGACTCCTTATAATATGAATAAGAAGGTTTCTGTAGACTAGCTCTGAAGTATGGCTGTATTGAATGGGATGGTTGTTCCCAGGACTGGTGTTTGCTGTAGGTCAAACTTCCTTTCATCCTGCAGGCTCAAGCAGCAATCCCTCAAATTGGAGGTTGTATCATGGGACTTTGTTGACTATGTGTCTAGGCCTGACCCTTCAAAAAGAGTAAGCATGTCTAAGCCTGGCCTTGTTACCCCTCCCCACCAAGCTAAAGCAAGGAGTAATTTGCAAAACGTCAGGTCTGGGTAAATGGATAGCTCGGGGCTATCTCTGGTGGGTCAAAACCTAGTCTAGTAGGCTTGAACCTGGCCCTAAATTCAGGGGCTTTATCATGTAACCTTCAGTCTGTGTTGTGTCTAGGCCTGAAGCTTCAAAAGGGCAGAAAACTGCCTATTAATTAGCAGACCCTATTGCTGCATCAAAGCGCCAAGGTGAAGGTTATCCTGAGAGCTGCTTCACGCATGGGGTTCGGCAAAGATATATACCGTCCTTACCTTAGGAGATAGAACTCAACCTTTTTCCCCCCCATACTACCCCAGCTCAGGTTTTAGTTTTTGGGTAACACCTCGTGAGCCTACATTATATATGTGAGGATGTGCATCTTTAGGAGCTCTACCATACCACCAGGTGTTAGGCTAACAAACCAAGCTAGGCAGAGCAACTGAGGGGTGAGTAAGGTACAGAGTAAGGCCCCCCAACTAGCTAGGCACGAAAGGTCTTAGGTTCGGCCAAAGGTTTCTAAATATAGATTCTATTACTGGTATTTCTGTTGTCCCATATGGGGCTCTTCCTTCCATAAACACTTCTCATTCTTTTTTCTCCAAAAGCTCCAGATCTTCTAACAGTAGTTGAGCTTCCTTGAATTTCTTTGCTATCAAAGATTGATCACTTCCAATTTCTGCTCATTTAGTGTACTTAATATTTGCCTTTTAAGGGAGAGGGAGGAAAGCCTCGCCTACTACTATTTTGTCAGTCAGACACCCCTCAGTTACTGGTTGTAGTAAGGGCCCTTCTGCCGCGAGAAGGATTATTGAGGGGACTGCCTTCACCTTAAGGCTCGCATTAGCAGCTTGCCAACAACACGTAGCTCTCACTAATCCTTCCCTGCCTAGGGCACTACATACACTATAGCTAATTACAACAATATACTAGGGGCCCTCCATAAATTTGAAGAGGAATCAAACGCTCGCTTAAGTGTCGTGCCCTTTACTATCTATCTCTTTCATTCTATTTCATTCCAAACAGGATGTTTCTAACCTTACTTCACTTAGATGTTTCAGTCTGCGAAGTCATGAAAACACTCATGAAGATCAGTAGTAAGTATCCTTGGGGTGATGTGTTCCCCCTTCAGGGATTCAAACAATATAGGCTAGTAATGATATCAGGCCATACTTTCACTTTCTTTATCAGGCAACGGGTAACCCCAACCCATTGTGCCTTACCTTCAATCCCCTATATGAAAGAGCTTTCTTTATGATGCCCTGAGCGCCTACTATGATAAATGGGCCATAACCTGCCTGTACCTGAGATCTCCCAATCCATTTCATGCTGCTAGCTATGAATCGGATTTTTCCACAACTCCCACAAGCCGAAGGGGAAAAGAGAATTAAGCATTAAAAAAGAAGGCACGAAGATAAGAGTAGCAGAGAAGGACCCGGAGGTCTCGACTAAAAGGAGAGGCACTTTCCCGAGGTTAATACGGGAAGGAAGGTACGAAGTTGCTTGTCTGCATCGGGCAAGGTTGCTTGCCCGACAAAGGAGGGGAAGGGTTAACCAAAAAAATTATATATGAATTAGAAAATTAGAAGATAAAGAAAAAGTGGCATAAAAAGCATAAGGAAGTTGAGGTAGACACATATAAATATAAAGACACAGAGCTATCAGTTCCAGGTACAATAGCAGTAGAATGGAAGACGACTCGCACCGTTGTTGTTATTCCAGTCTAAAAAGGGTATAGATTTTGTTCTTTTATTTATTCCTTTCTTTTATTTTGACTTTTACCTCTTTTTTATTCTACTTTTATTTAGCCCACCCAACCTCTTTTTTTTATTAGGGTATATATTTACAATCGGCCCAACCCCCGACGGGTATATATTTAAGGGGCCCTCCTTTGTCGGGAAAGAGCTATGCACCTTAATCAACATGAACAATCGATGTGTGCTTTGGAATGATGTAACCACTATGACTAAGCTTCACCTTTGTCCACAAGATATGGGTTATTCCAGTAATAACTAAACTGCAAACACCATAAGCAAGTTATATTAGTGATACTAGTATATACTAGACTAGGTGTTTCTCATTGGTTTCCCTTCTATGTTACAGGTAAGAGTGGTACTTATATAACAAGCCAATATTGATAGATATTTATATGAGCTATATTAGGGATATGACAATATAATATGTATTCCTTATAGTACTAGGGATTACAGGTATAACTAAGTAACAGTAATGAAACTAGTATAATATGGAGTTAATACTATGATTACAGACCTGAAATGATTGGAATACATAGTGTAAGTGAAAGTATGTAATAGTTATAGAACATGCTTACTTAATAGGGAATTACAGTAAAACTTACACTAATAAGAGCTGTACCTATTGATTACTGATTAGCTTAAGCTAGAATGGTCTCTGTAACTATAAGAGTATAAGCATCACTAATTACTCTTACTATTTCTTTTACTAGTAACAAGCATAGTATAGTTTGGGCGATGATTGATTACAGTTATACAATGGGATAAGTTTTATGTTTGTCTCAAGTTGTGTGCAGAGACATGTACTACAATTGCCAATTAAGCTTACACATGGGCAAGGGGCCGTAGGGGGAGAGTTATATGAGTACCATTGGGAGAGGAAGTCTAGATTGCCTATTCCTACCTACTACCACTCCCGTCCGAACACATTCTATAGTAGTATACCCAGGTCGATAAAGAAACTAAGTTGGTATGGAATTGGTATGGAGGAAGAATTTATATAACCAGCTGAATAATGCATCATATAGAGACGCAATTGATGCATTTCCCTATGAATCGAGTGAGTGGAATCATCATTTTGGGTGATCAATTATTTCACAATCGAAGAGCAAAAGGTGCATCATCTATAATCTAGGTTTGAATCAGATCCCAGTGTGATGTTTGGCTTACAGGTTGCAATGAGTGGCAGAGCGTAGTGGAACCTTTTTGATAAGTAGTTCCGTTCGTTCGATTTGGATGTACACCTTTAGATAGAGGAAAAATATTTTTCACACAATCCCTCTCCTTTTAGTTGAGACCTCCTTCCTAAGGACCTCTTTTCCAGCCTCACATTTCCACATTCACCCTTATGCATACCCCATTCTCCCTTCTACCGTTCTGCCATTACTTCATTCCGTATGCCTGCCCAGTAAGTAAACTCTCACCCAGAAAAGCTCCGGAGGGTTGAGGGGGTTTAGTTGGGCTAAGTGGGGCCCCTCTCAAAATCTATACCCTTTAGAAGCATTCCCACTTGTATAATTACATATATAATATGCTTTCATTATTCTCAGATTTCAATTTCTAAATCATACCTGGATCAGAAAAAGCACTAAGTTCACTTGGAACTTCTTCCATAACACCTTATCATTTTCTCTTTTGCCTCTCCCTTATGGTCGAGCAGCTCCGCAACCTTTATCACAAACTCTTTTTGATAACGCTGAACAATGATGACGACGACTCATCATGGGTCCTCAAATGCATTTTGTATTAATCAATATTGGGTTTTAATAAACTTTAATCTATGTATGATCGCGCGGGATTTCTTTTATGAAGGATGGATAACTTTGGTTGAGGCAGGACAACGGATGGACAATGAAATGCCCACCGAAACCTGCCAACGTCACTCAGCATGGACCTTATGCTTTCAGGGAAAAATCCCCATTATAAATGAACCATTACCCATTAGAACATACCCCATTACCTCAATTATCCCCTTTCACTTAACAAGACAATTATTACACAATAAGGTTTTACGATTAGGGTTGGTTCTCAATAGAAGAGGTGCGCGGGTGGTTACCCATTAGGTGACACGTCAAGCTTATCGATGAGGTTCAATTAGTTTACTCAATCATGAGCTAGGTTATACACAATGCATGCCGTGTTCGATTATCAATTGGCGTTGGCTTTTGCTTGCTTTTTGAGACACCCCGTTAAGCCAAGGTAGGATGACGAGAGATAGATAGGAGCCGTACAACGGACGGTACAGTACGGGAAGGTACAAGGAGACGACGGGAAGAAACCGAGTGAATTAGTCCATACTGCCAGAGGAATATTATATGGACTTGGATATTATTATATATAACATGCAAACAAGTTTTGTTTACGCCATCTTCAACAACAATGTCGGGGGCAGGCAAGAACTTAGGGTAGAACAGATTTAGAAAAGATTCTAATTAGCTATTTTCTTTTTGAGAATTCTAATTTTTAGGTGGGCATAGGCATTCATTGAGTTCTACCAAGTATACAAAAAATCCCTCCCTTTTGTCTTCTTTTGTTGGCCACACCTCCAGCGGACACCTCTTCTCTTTCAGCATGGAGACTGACCTAATCCTTTGGATCACACCTGGAGAGCTTCTGACTAATTTTATTGAGGGGATACCAAATATGGACTTTATGGGATAAGTCGGGTCGTTTAGTACAAATATTCTTGGGCTATGTTTCCCATTCAAAGTTTATTTCCCTTCTGGAGTAGGGTGGGCTTATCCTTCTAATTAACATACCGAATTCCTTTCACCTAACACCCCTCACCTATCACCCTAACCTATTGCCAACCCTGCTCATCTAACCTACCACCAGCCCTTTTCTTTGATGCGTAATTACATATAAAATAATGACTGGACACAAAGTATTTCATGAACGTAAAGGGTTATAAACTAAATGTACCTCTCCCACAATAAAGAAACTTCGTTCCTAAGTTACTTGTTTGGTGAGGGGCGTCCGTCTTCATGTCGTCAAGAACCTCGCCCTCCTACTACTCGTTAAGTCAGTAGCTTGTTTCTTCAAATTTTATGTTTGATTTGCATTTTATTCCAAGTTACTCATTTGATTTAGTTTGGTTTTTGCTTCTTTTAGGAAATTTTTTAGTTTTTTACGTGAAATTTTGAACTTTGCCTTTAGATTTTTACTTCATTTTTTATCCTTTAGGATATTGAAGGGTTTTTAAAGGTCATTAGGTTGAATAGTGGACTCACAAATCATATTATGAGCATAGTCATCATTCAAACATCACTTAAACTTCATCCAAAGTGGAAAAAAGGTGTAAAATAGCGCCAAAATAGAGTTCAAGTTATTCTTGTAGCGCAAGTGCCCAAAATTAACAAAGGAGCGCTACAAGAATATTGCGCATGTTGAAATTTCCGACTTTTTAGCCGATTTTTGCATGATTTCGAATCTGAAGTGACAAATTGCGTGATTTGAGGATTTTTGCTACGTGTTATGCCAGTATTTATCATGAAAACAGGTGGTTTTGTGCGTGGAAGGGATCGTGGTCATCATTAGCCAGAACGCAGTCCATCATGACAGGTAGCGGCATAGATTGGGTTCGATGTGAGGTGAGTTATTCCTTACATGCATATTCGAAGATGGAAGACTTAGTGGACAATGATAGCTGCCAAAACACCGGATATTACTGTTATAGAACAGAGTTGAGGTTTTCACGGTTACACAGGAAATTAGGGCTTCCTGGTTTTGCCACCTGCAATCAAATTGGACGATGAAGGACACTTGTATATCTAAGGTGGACAATCTGACAGCTCAGGAAACAATTTTAAACATCTGTAGCAGCGCATTAAAAAGGTATTCCGCGATAACTGGTTAATGTCTGCCTAATTTGGGGCTTTCTCCTTAAAGTCGGTTTTGTCTAAATTTGTTAAGGAGAACGTTAGTGAATGCTTGAGACAACTTTCCTTTCGAAGAGATAAGTATATTAGAAGTGTTGGTGAGTGACCAGTTGAAAAAACAGCAGTTTGTTATTGAGCTTTACCCTTTCAAAACCTGAAGAAAAGACAGGGCGAAGAGTTGTACATTTTATGGTGCCTAAACTTCACAAATGAGTCTCCTACTTATACACAGTGCAACGAAGGAGCTGAATTTCTCAGATTACATGAAGATCTAGTCTCATTTTGATGCTAAAATTACTGGGAGTAGAAAGTGAATAGATTTGAGATTGTTTTGCTTTATATATCTTCTCATCCAATTGATAAACAATCCCCAGTTAATCTAAAGAGCTGGTTGCTGAGATCATTCATGCAAAGTTCTTCTGTGCAGAGATTACTCATAAAGGGATAATTTTGGGTACTAATACACAGGTGTTATTATTCAGCAATTTGAATAAACATATTGAATGATAACTAAGTTTCATCATCAGTTGCAGTAAGGAGTCTGGAGTACTATGAATGACCTAAATCACTTATACCTATGATAAAACTTAGCCTGCATCAGAAAACAAAAAGGAGCAGTCAAATAAGTTTGAAAAGAGCTGGTTATTGAAACATAAGAGGTTTGAAGGGTAGAAAAGCAGCTACTAGGTCATTAACAGAATCCTAAAAATACACAGAGTTGCAGCCATTGAAGAAAATGGGTAAAAGTGGCAAAGTAAATAGGGCTGAGCCTACTGATGTAAGTTGGATTGAGAAATTCCCAGGTTGTGTAGAACTGTTTCAACAAGCTGGATGGCTGGATTTTTTCAAAAGAATAGATGGTTATAACACTAAGGTTTCCTGTAAATTTGCACAAGGTTATAATCAGGACATGGTGGTTTTTGACACTTTAAAGTTTAGGTTGACAGTGGATTTAGTTGCAGAAGCTACAGGGATAAAGAATGAGGGTGAAATGTGGTTTAAGAAGCTGCCCTTCACATTTGATGCCCAGAGGTATTTGCTACCTAATATTACCCCAAATTGGAGCAAGGGCATACTGAACCAAAACTTTAGAGTGAGTGGGTGGAACCTATTAGAATATTACAAAGCTATATAACATGTGAGGGCAGATACGCCTATGTTTTTAAATACCATTTCAGGTTTTTATAGCATATGGTTGGTGTATCAAAAATGAGCCTTCCCTTCTTCCTATTCAAAAGTCTGCAAAAGATGTCCAGTAGAGTAAGAGGGCATAAAGACCATACTTCTCAATCCATTTTCCACCATGGATTGATTAAATTGATCATTAGAACTATTCTGCAGAGTGAAGGAAAGACCTGGGATTTCTTCCTGTTCTGGTTTGGTTTTCAAGTCAAACAATAGGATCAGCAAAGTAAAAAGTAGGTAGACAAAGGAAAAGTCTTAGTGAGGAAATTAGGTCAGAAGGTCAAGCTTGAAGACAAGGAAGATGTCAAGATTGAAGAAGCACCAGAGCCTTTGAAGAAGGACAATGAACCTCAGATGTTTTCAACTGATATTGAGGGTAAATATTCACTGTTTACAGATGAGAAAGAGCAGCCCATGCAACACATAACACCTGCAGAGGTTTTCAGTGAGGATAAAGCTGCTGTCACAGAAAAAGTTGTTGAACAGAAAGAAGATATTCAAGCCCAGCAAGGGAGTCCCATTACTATCGTGTCAGAAGATGAAGGTTATTTATTAGAGGAGGATAAACCCATTGCCAAAATTGAAACTAGGGCTGATACATGTAAGGAGTTTTCCACTCTGGAAAACAAAGTAGTGAGACCTAGGAGAAAGAAGAACAGGATTGAAGTGGTGGAGCTTGCTACAGTAAAGCATCAAGGAAGAACTCTGAAGATGTTGGGAGAATTAGCTCCAGGTTGGAGGCCTAAAACCTGGCCAAGGAATAAGCTAAGGTTGAATATGAAGAAGCTGCTCAACCCTAGATTGAATACCAAAGAGGTGATTGTCCTAGATGATGTTTCCTCTGATGAAAAACCAGATGTTAACAAGGTTAGCAGTAAAAGGGGGAAGGAAGCAGTTGAAAAAACTTCATGTTTTCATCCTGCAAAAGCAAAAAGGTCATTTCAGTCAGTAAAAGGTTCAAACCAGCCCGAGCCTAAACTGTCTACCATATTTCTTGAATTGAGAAATGAACTTTTGAACAACAGCAGGAAAAAGAAGCTGAATCTCCTTATGTTGAAGACCAGCAGTTGAAAAATGAAGCTATGCCCAAGGAGACAGATATTCAGGAAAACCCTAATATTCCTGACATTGCTACAGGTTTGCTACAAGAAGATGAAGATATTTTCAGAAGACTTAATATACCGTGGATGCCTAGTGATATGCAAGATGCCTCAACAGAGAAAGCCTTTGATTCAGACAGAGAAAACCTGCAAAGATCTGTTAGACAATACAGACATCAGATGGACTACATGCAGGAAGTGAATGGTGTGCTGATCTTGGAAAATAGAAGATTAAGAGAAGATTTGCAGGAAGTTAATGAACATTTTCAAGAACTGATAGCAGTGACTAAGGTAGCCTTGAAGAGGAAGAGAACCACTGATTTGCACTGTGCAGATTTGAAATTGACTGTTGACAGCCTGCAGAAGAAAAATGAAAAGCTCACCATAAGACTAGCAAGCATGGAAGAGGAGCAGAGGCGAGCTAAGAAGAAAACTCAAGCATTAGATGGAATAGCTTTGCTAGCTGAGGCTGCAAAGGATCTTTAAGTTAGTTATTGAAACAGTTATTTGTTATGTCTTTTTGAAGAAACACTTTAGTTAGTTAGTTGTTTACTATATTTTGAAAAGTATCTCATTTTGTAATTTGTAATTCAAACTTTATCTCATCGAGTAGTTAGCTGAAGGCAGTTAGGGTTTTGAACCCTAACTGAGTTTTGTTGAGGAATAGTATTTAGGAGATGAAAAACACTGAATGAGGGTTCGATTTTTGGGAGAACTTCAGGAGGTCTTTTGGACTTGTTTGTGAGCTAAGTATCATAACTCTTGTATGCATTTGATGATAGACTATGAAATATATGACACTTTATACCCTTCAGTATATGTTTTAGCTTCATTTTGAGTTTGTTTAACCACTGGACTGATATATTCATTGCTGGTTCATGGTTTCTTTACTTGTGATGCTTGTCAGCCCTGAATGAACTTTAAGATTATATTCTGATTGATATTTGTTGATTATATGATGCATTTTTGTCTTTACTTGTTTATAATTCAGTTCTTGTTTAGCTCATGAGTGTAATCCCTGTTGATCACCAAATTTATAACCAAGAAAACATTCCAGAAACCCTAAAACCTAGTTTACTTTATTGAGTTTTATTTGAGATTGTGTTGGCTTGTTTCTTTAGCCTTGGAAACAATTTCTGGCACAAACATCTTTGGCGCCGTTGCCAGGGACGAAGTTGAAGACATATCTTCCCTGGGATACTTATCCGTTTTACTGGTTTTAAGAGGTGAACTTAAACCAGCACATTTATAAGGCTATTTTTCACTAAAGTTGTCATAGTGGCTTCTAGAGGAATTGGAACCAAGAACAGACCTACTTCACCATTGCAGTTGGGTGTGACAGACCCTGAACAGATATTAAAAATAGCAAGGAAAATCAGAAGGTATCAATATTTACCAGCCCTGTGTGATCCTGACCAGTTGGGTGCTTCATTATATTCAGCTGAAACCTCACCTTGGATTAAGCCTACTATTCCTGATAGCTCTTTTCAAGTTTTTACTAATCCTGAATCCTTTAAAAAAGCCAAAGCTGCCTCCCCTGGTAAAATACCTCTTTTTCAGTTGAAATTAGGTAAAAGCTCTTTTCAATCAGTTGCTCGTCAAGCTTCTTCATCTTCAAAACCAGTCAGTCCAAAAATGGCAGCCCAAAACCCTCCCATAGACATGATGGACCAGATAGTTGCAGCCCGATATGCACCATTGGTCTTGCCTCAGCCTTTAAATGCACTGCCTGAAGGTGATTACCAGAATTATTTGCCTAGGTTCAATGGAGAAGGGGAAACAACAGCTGAAGAACATTGAGAAGCTTTCCTAAGATATGCTGATAATCAACACATTGAGATCAAGGATGTATGGATGAGAATGTTCGTGCAAATCCTGGATGGGGATGTAAGAAAATGGTTCAGAGAGTTACCTGCTAACTCAATCACTATCATTGAAGAACTTCGTGATCTCTTCATGAGACAATGGGGAGACACAAAAGACCACACATACTATATAACTAAGTTTGGAGCTCTCAGAAGAAAAAAAGGATGAGACTATTGCAGATTTCTCAAAGAGGTTTAACAAGATGTATAGTAGAATTCCTGTGGAGATAAATCCTACAGAAACATCAGCTAAACTCACCTATGCAAATGCCTTTGATCATGAATTTTCTCTATTGTTGAGAGAAAGGAGACCTATCACTTTGTTGAATATGCAGGATGCAGCATTGGAAGTAGAATCCAATATATTGGCTTCAAATAGACTTAAGAAAGAAACAACTTAGTAGCTTTATGATAAAAAAGGAAAGAAGGAAGCAACCTCAAGAGGTATTGCTTCTCATTCTGCTGAAGAGAAAATTGATGAAATGGCTAAGCTGGTAAAAATTTTAACTGCAAAGTTGAACAAATTGGAGCTTGAAAAGAATTCCAGTAAGCCTGCTCCAGAAGGTGAACGAAATCCAAATAATCAAAATCAGTTCAGAAGGCAATTTGCTCCTCGTTTTATGCCTAGAGAACGAAGGAACAATGATATCCAGCGAGAAAGGAGAGAAAATGAGGACCAAAGAGTGCCACCACCGCTTCAAAACAATGTAGTTGATGAGGAAGAGGTTGATGAGGAGTTGCTTTTTGAAGAAACTGACCAAGATATGAATCATTTCGGAGAAGGATTATCTGAAGGTTTTGTTACTAAAGAGGAGTTTCTGAATGCTGAAATTTATGATGCTGATATGTTCAAAACAGAAAATGATTTAGGTCTGGAAAAGACTGCTGTAACTGCTGCTATTTGTCAAAATAATCTCAAAAAGACTATAAATCTGAGATCAGGTCCGAAACAGGTGGTACAAGCTCCAAAGAAGAATGCAACTGTCCCTACTAATCAGCCATCTGATCCTGCAGCAGAAAAGAAACAAAGTTCAGAAAATCAGAAGAAAAATACAGAGCTTGAAGAGGTAAGTAGAACTATTCAGAATTTCAGCCTGGAGAATGAATTAAGTAAGTTAAAGATTCCTGTACCTTTAACTGAATTGATAAGAAAACCCTCATATAAAGAATTAGTCCTTAAGATTCTTAATCCAACAAGCAATCAGCCTGCCTCTGACACAGTTAATTTGCAAGAGGAGAGTCCTAAGATTTTCATTGGATCAACTTTGGCTGAGAAGACTGAAAATGAAGCAGGAGCTTCACCCCCATTTTATATCACATTGACTGTTCATGAACAGATGATTCACAATTGTCTGTTAGATTCAGGAGCATCCCACAATTTGATTCCAAAGGCTGTTATGGAAGCTTTGGGCATGAGTATTACTAAGCCTTACCATGATCTGTATGCTTTTGATTCCCGAGCAGTGAAGTGTTTAGGGGTAATAAAAGACATGGTTGTCAGCCTAGCCCAGTTGCCCATGGAAAGTGTGATAATGGATGTTGTGGTAGCTGACATTACACCAAAGTTTGGCTTACTTCTTTCTAGGTCATGGGCAAAGAAGGTCGGAGGAACCTTGCAAATGGACCTCTCATATGCTACCATTTCTGTGTTTGGTGGAGAAAATAGAAGGCTACACAGAGAGATTCAGTTTGCTTACATAGTGACAGATGACAAAAACCCCACCAATCATCCACTATATGCTGTTGACAAATACCTGGGAACTTGCATGTTACATTTCAGTGATGAAGACAATTCTGCTGGTTTGTTACAGGTAGAGAAAGAGTAGCCAGTAAAACACAGCAGAGAGGAAGAAGATTAGCTGTGGGAATTATATTTTGATGGATCTTCTTGTAAAGAGGGTGCTGGAGCTGGAGTTCTTCTTATATCTCCTGGAGGTGAAACAGTAAAGCTAATGTACAAACTTGAGTTTTTAACTACGAATAACACTACTGAATATGAAGCTTTACTGTTGGGATTAAAAGCTTCCAAAGATTTGGGCATTCAGCAAATTTTTGCATATGGCGACTCCGAATTGATTGTTCAGCAGATGAAGAACAATTATCAAGTAAAGCAGGGTTTGCTGAAGATTTATCAGAATGAGGTATGGGACATGCTTGAAAATTATTTTATAGCTTTTAATATTACTCATATCCCAAGAGATCATAATCAGACTGCTGACTCATTGGCCTTGGCTGCCACACACTTTAGAATTCCCAAGACCACTCAGTTGAGATATCCTATTGAGGTGAGGTACATACCATCTGTACCTGATAATGTAAAGCAATGGAGAGTGTTTGAAGATGACATTGAGATTAAAAGATTCCTAGAGCTGACACATGAGTTTTCCAATTCTATGATTGATCAAGAGGATGATGAAGAAGATGGACAGGTGGATGAGATTGTTGAAGATGAGATAGCAGGTCATAAAATTATTGAATTAAAAATTAATTTCATCCCAAAAGGCTTGGTACCCCTGGAAAGAATATTTACAAAGGATGATACACTGTCAAAGCCTGTTGTTCAGTCTTCAGAAGAGAATGTAATGGACTGCAATATTGGTTCAACAGAACATCCTAGAATGGTCAAAATTTCTAAATCCATGACTGCTGAACAAAGAAATAGGTACATTAAACTATTGAAAGAGCATGTGGATGTTTTTTCCTGGTCTTATGAAGAATTGAGGACTTATGACACTGGAATCATACAGCATAAAGTCCCTTTAAAGCCCAATGTAAAACCTTTTCGTCAGAAATTAAGAAGGATTAACCCAACCTTGTTTCCTGTGATTGAAAAAGAAGTGAAGAAGCTGTTGGATGCCAAGATCATAGTGCCTTTCAGGTATTCCTCATGGGTTGCTAATCTGGTTCCTGTCAAAAAAAAGAATGGAGAAATCAGGTTATGTGTTGACTTCAGAAATCTGAACAGATCTTCACTTAAGGATAATTATCCTTTGCCTAAAATTGAGTAGGTCTTGGAGCAAGTTGTTGGGGCACAGAGGATCTCTATGGTGGATGGTTTCTTAGGGTACAATCAGATTGCTATGCATCTTGATGATAAAGAAAAAATAGCCTTTACAACTCCTTGGGGAACCTTCATGTATGATAAGATGCCTTTCGGTTTGATGAATGCTGGAGCCACCTTCCAGAGGGCAATGGATATTTCTTTTGTTGGAGAAAAGGACAAGTTTGTAGTAATATACTTGGATGATATTACTGTTTTCTCACAGTCAGATGATGAACATTTGAAGCATTTGAAGCAGACTTTCCTGAAATGCAGAAAATTTGGTCTGTCACTGAATCCAAAGAAATCACACTTTGTTGTATAGGAAGGTAAATTGCTTGGTCATTTAGTGTCTATAGATGGAATAAGGATTGATCCTGAAAGGGTAAAGGCTATATTGAAAATAAGTTTGCCCATGAGTAAAAAAGATGTCCAATCCTTCATTGGTAAAATCAACTTTCTGCGTTGGTTTATACTTAACTTTGCTGAAACTATCAAACAGATCACAGCCATGCTGAAAAAGGATCAAGAAATCAGGTGGACTATTGAAGCCAAGAGTGCATTTGAGAAAATTAAAGTGGCTCTTACTGAAGCTCCTGTTTTGGAAAGTCTAGATTTTACCAAAGAATTCCTTACATTCTCATTTGCATCAGAGGATACAATTGCAGCTTTTTTACTTCAGAAGAATAAGGAAGGACTGGAGCAGCCCATTGCATTCTTCAGCAAAACTCTCAGGGATTTTGAACTGAAGTACAGTATATTGAAAAAGAAGGCTTATGCTCTGGTAAAGGCTTTGAAATTTTTCAGAATTTATGTTCTGCATTCAAAAGTTATTTCATTTGTACCTAATGTTGCTGTAAAAGATGTCTTAACACAACCTGATAGTGAAGGGAAGAGAGGCAAATGGATTGCTAAAATTATGGAGTATGATGTAGAGATCAGACCTACTAAGCTGGTCAAAGGACAGGGTTTAGCCAAGCTGCTGGATGAATCAAATTGTCAGGCTATGGGATTGCATGTGATGGCTGAAGAAGTAGCTCAAGAAGAAGATCAAGCTGTTCTGGAAAAAGAGAAGATCATGGATTATTACTCAGCATCTACCAGGTATGCAGACATAGTGTATTTTTTGTTGTTTTTGCAATGTCCTGAGCATTTAGATAGGAAGGCTACTAGATATTTAAAACTTAAAGCTACCAAGTATTGTCTCATGGAAGAGCAGTTGTTTTGGAAAGACCCAGGGGGTATCCTACTCAAGTGTTTGGACAAATCAGAAATTGGAGGAGTAATTTCTGAATCTCATGAGGGTGCTTGTGGAGGGCACAAGTACTGGAAGACAACAACATACAGAATTTTAAGAGCTAGATATTATTGGCCCTCCTTGTTTGCAAATGTTTATCAGCAGGTAAGAGCCTACATCCCTTGTCAGAAGTTTACTGGCAAACAGAAATTGTTGTCTTTACCCCTGAAACCTATTGCAGTTAATGCTTCTTTCCAGCAATGGGATCTAGATTTTATTGGAGAAATAAATCCAGCTTCCTTAGGGCAGCACCATTGGATTCTAACTGCAACATACTTCTTTACCAAATGGGTGGAAGCTATCCCTACTAGGAATTCCACAGACAAGGTAATCATGGATTTCATTGAGAAAAATATCTTGAGCAAGTTTGGCTATCCTTAGAAGTTAGTGACAGATAATGCTAAGGCCTTCAAGTCTAAGGCAATGGTAGCATTTTGTGAGAAGAATGGTATTTTGCTGAAGCACTCAACTCCATATTACCCCCAGGGTAATGGCTTGGCTGAATCCTCCAATAAGAACATCATTCAAAGTATTAAGAAGCTGCTCAAGCATAACAAAAGATCATGCGATTCAATGCTGAAATATGCATTGTGGGCTGATAGAATAACAGTAAAACAAGCAATTGGAACTTCTCCTTTCTAGTTAGTTTATGGTACATATGTTGTTTTTCCTGTTCATTTAGGAATCCCAGTGATGAAGTTTCTTCAAAATTCTCAAGAGGAGCCAAATGATATGCAGAGAAGGATCTATGAGATGATAGAGTTACAGCAGAACAGGGAAAAGGTGGAAGAAAGTGCACAGTTGTACAGATTGAAGATCAAAAGCAGATTTGACAGGAACATCAAAGAAAATACTTTCTCAGTTGGTGATATGGTGCTAAGGTGGGATGCAAGGAAAGAGCAAAAGGGTAAGCATGGTAAGTTTGATAATCTCTGGTTTGGCCCTTTCCTTGTGTCCAAGGTTTTAGAGAATAATACTTTTATCCTGTAGTCTTTGGAAGGTGAGGAGTTGTCCAGTCCTATTAATGGACAGTTCCTCAAACATTTTTATAGTTTATAAGGGGATTTTCACTTTTCATTGTACATACCGGTGTGAGTGAAGCATAATAAAGACTCCATAGCCCAATGGAAATTTTGCAGACATGTAGGTAACAGACATAAGGCACTGGTCTACAGGTTCTTGAAGCCTCGCAAGGAGGACTTCATCCCACAGCTGGAGCCAGATGCTAAGTCAGTAGCTTGTTTCTTCAAATTTTATGTTTGATTTGCATTTTATTCCAAGTTACTCATTTGATTTAGTTTGGTTTTTGCTTCTTTTAGGAAATTTTTTAGTTTTTTACGTGAAATTTTGAACTTTGCCTTTAGATTTTTATTTAATTTTTTATCCTTTAGGATATTGAAGGGTTTTTAAAGGTCATTAGGTTGAATAGTGGACTCACAAATCATATTATGAGCATAGTCATCATTCAAACATCGCTTAAACTTCATGCAAAGTGGAAAAAAGGTGTAAAATAATGCCAAAATAGAGTTCAAGTTATTCTTGTAGCGCAAGTGCCCAAAATTAACAAAGGAGCGCTACAAGAATATCGCGCATGTTGAATTTTCCGACTTTTTAGCCGATTTTTGCATGATTTCAAATCTGAAGTGACTAATTGCGTGATTTGAGGATTTTTGCTACGTGTTATGCCAGTATTTATCATGAAAATAGGTGGTTTTGTGCGTGGAATGGATCGTGGTCATCATTAGCCAGAACGCAGTCCATCATGACAGGTAGCGGCATAGATTGGGTTCGATGTGAGGTGAGTTATTCCTTACATGCATATTCGAAGATGGAAGACTTAGTGGAGCAATGATAGCTGCCAAAACACCAAAGATTGCTGTTATAGAACAGAGTTGAGGTTTTCACAGTTACACAAGAAATTAGGGCTTCCTGGTTTTGCCACCTGCAATCAAATTGGACGTTGAAGGAAACTTGTATATCTAAGGTGGACAATCTGACAGCTCAGAAAATGATTTTAAACATCTGCAGCAGCGCATTAAAAAGGTATTCCGCGATAACTGGTTAATGTCTGCCTAATTTGGGGCTTTCTCCTTAAAGTCGGTTTTGTCTAAATTTGTTAAGGAGAACGTTAGTGAATGCTTGAGACAACTTTCCTTTCGAAGAGATAAGTATATTAGAAGTGTTGGTGAGTGACCAGTTGAAAAAACAGCAGTTTGTTATTGAGCTTTACCCTTTCAAAACCTGAAGAAAAGACAGGGCGAAGAGCTGAACATTTTATGGTGCCTAAACTTCACAAATGAGTCTCCTACTTATACACAGTGCAACGAAGGAGCTGAATTTCTCAGATTACATGAAGATCTAGTCTCATTTTGACGCTAAAATTACTAGGAGCAAAAAGTGAATAGATTTGAGATTGTTTTGCTTTATATATCTTCTCATCCAATTGATAAACAGTCCCCAGTTAATCTAAAGAGCTGGTAGCTGAGATCATTCATGCAAAGTTCTTCTGTGCAGAGATTACTCATAAAGGGATAATTTTGGGTACTAATACATAGGTGTTATTATTCAGCTATTTGAATAAACAGATTGAATGATAACTAAGTTTCATCATCAGTTGCAGTAAGGAGTCTGGAGTACTCTGAATGACCTAAATCACTTATACCTGTGATAAAACCTAGCCTGCATCAGAAAACAAAAAGGAGCAGTCAAAGAAGTTTGAAAAGAGCTGGTTATTGAAACCTAAGAGGTTTGAAGGGCAGAAAAGCAGCTACTAGGTCATTAACAGAATCCTAAAAATACACAGAGTTGCAGCCATTGAAGAAAATGGGTAAAAGTGGCAAAGTAAATAGGGCTGAGCCTACTGATGTAAGTTGGATTGAGAAATTCCCAGGTTGTGTAGAACTATTTCAACAGGCTGGATGGCTGGATTTTTTCAAAAGAATAGATGGTTATAACAATGAGGTTTCCTGTAAATTTGCACAAGGTTATAATCAGGACATGGTGGTTTTTGACACTTTAAAGTTTAGGTTGACAGTGGATTTAGTTGCAGAAGCTACAGGGATAAAGAATGAGGGTAAATTTTGGTTTAAGAAGCTGCCCTTCACATTTGGTGCCCAGAGGTATTTGCTACCTAATATTACCCCAAATTAGAGCAAGGGCATACTGATCTGTTAGGAACCCATGTCAATCATTCTCTTTACTATGTTAGTATATTGTTGTTGGACGCATATGCTTTGTAAGTCGTCCCATAGTAATTGTTGATCCATAGTTTGTGTTATTGTTGTGAGGCGCATATGCTTTGTAAGTCGCCTGTAGTATTTGTTGATCCATAGTTTATATTGGCCCATGGTTTTGACCCATAGTATTGGTGCCTATTTTTAGTATATAAGTGTGTGTTGAGGCCAAGGAAGGCACCGTGAAGTTATTTTGTATTGAGCTTGCTCAAAGAAGGTTGCCCTCTCGAAGTGGCCTGCGATTAATATAAAAGTGATTTTGAGTTCTGCTGCTATATCGTGTATTTTGATTACTTGTTTGCTGCAGGGTCCTCACATCTGGTATCAGAGCGCTTTCTTGGGCTCGTTGGGTGAAATTTCTGCCCAAATTTTTTTTGCTTCTATTGCAGGTTCGGATCTGGGAATAATCCCTATCCGCTCAACTGTGGGAAGTACTTGGGCATAAGACCTAAAACTCATTGTGAGGAGTACCACAGGAACCCCAAAGTAGCTGGCCCATTGAGAGGACCTGTCAGCGAAAAGGGCAACAACCCCTACCTGATTGACTAGTTCCCACCCGTGAGGTAAACCAAGAGCTGTCGTTTGTGGCCAAGCGGTTATCAATTTTACCTAAGCCGTGGAGTGAGGGGTACTACCCCAATACGCAAGCCGTCAGACAACATTGGTGGCCGAGTGAATCCCTTGAACCGATAGGAAGCCGCACATACCTGGGGTCCATATCTATTTTCAGTTGCACAATCGCAGATTTCCTCTGTCCAGAACTGTTGCTGGTCAATTCCGCGCCTTTGCAGATCCATCTGTTGCCGATCACTTTCGCGCCGTTGTAGATTCCACTGTTTCTGATCACTTTCGCGCCTTGGTTTCAACTCTGCTTTCCCTGAAATTTCACTGACACCTCTGCAATTCCATTCTGCATATTTCATTCCTGAAGACCCTATCCCAAATTCCACTTCCCAAAACCCGAAATCCCACATTTGTCTATTTTTA